>BPTQ01000008.1:151990678-152491768 GCA_019973895.1 Chrysanthemum seticuspe | reverse complement strand
GATTAATAAACTTTACGAACACACCCTTTTTAATGATCTCACCACACGACTCTTTATCAAAACACGTTTTCAAATCTGGGTTTTATACCACACACGATATTTGATATACGAAACTGATTCAAAATCATGTTTTTTCTTGTTTTTAATCCACGAAATCTATACCAACGATTTAATAGTCGGTCTTATTAGAAAGAGAAGTAGCTAAACTATTGATTGGTGTGTCGACATACCAATAAAACGAGAGGGCAAAGATGGCGAGGTGGTGGCTGTGGTGGTGAACTCGAACAAAAACAAACTCCAGTCACAAACCTCACGCAACCCTAATCAAAACCCTAGCACCCTCTTGTCTTGATGATGATGATGGTGATGGAGATGTGGCGGTGGTAGCATGGTAGAGGTGAGGCGGTGTGGAGTGAGACGGCATAGAGAGAAAGAAGAAGTTATATTCTTTTTTTTTTGTTCTGTGTTGGATAAGGAGAGAAAACAGATATATAGTGAAATATTTGGGGTCGGTTTATTAAAGAGATAAGATAATTGTGTCTCGTTGAGTTAAAATATAAATGCGGTACCTCGGTTTGATATTTTTAATTGATAATGTGTGAAATACATTTTCGTGATCGTTTTTATAAAAATAAGATAAAAGAAAATTATTGACCCAAATAATAATTATCGAAACTGAAGCATAAATAATGCGGTGTCGGTATATGTTATATGTAGCTTTCACATTTAGCGAGATCATTTCTCGTTAAATAGACAGAAGTGAACGAAAATGCTCAGAGAGTAATAATTTAAATTAGAGTGAATTAATTAACTTGTGAAGTTACTGGTTAACTACCGATTACAGTTATTGCGTTTACGTTACGAGAAAAGTCAAATAGTCAAAATTCAACTTTAAAAGTCAAAGGGGTAAAATAGTCATTTAACCATATCACAAATTACTGGTTGTTACAGTCTCTACCCCTTATGAGAACTTCGTCCCGAAGTTCAGTGAGTGTTATCTGCTGACGGTGTGTTTTGAGTTCATTTTCATAATCCCACGCGAATTCAGGAACTCTTCTCAAGTTTCATTGAACTTTGACAAAATAAATGTAACTTTGCTTAAGTCGTTTGACCTCATGGTTTGTGATCTTAGTAGATTCTCCGATAGAGTTCAGACGTTCATCAATGTAGATCTCTTCTGGGGGAGTAGTAAGTGTTTCATCAAAAAGACCCTTCTTTAGATTGCACACACGAAGGCCGGTGTGTACACTGCTAATTTTGGATGGTAGCTCGAGTTTGTAAGCTATCAGGCTAATTCTTGCTAATATCGTATAAAGTCCAATATATCTTAAGTTTGGCTTTTCTAATTTCCCAAAACGACGCTTTCAACAAAACCTTAATCCTAGCATGAAGTTTTGAAAGTTAACACTTACATCTGTGTAACCTTTCTGGTGATAATGTGTAGCCTAATGTTGCGGGGACAAGAAGTAGATGTTGTACTAGATTCCTTACAAGGATTTTATGAGCGGCAAGCTTAGAATTTCTAATCAGCAATTGTGCTAAAGATTGCAAAGTCAAATATGCCGCAAGTATGCTTCTAGACAATGCTTTGTCAGGGTAAAATATTGTTGCTCAATCTATTAGTATTGAGAATACTCACAAGGTTGCTTGGACTGAGTTGGAGAAATTGTAATCAAGAAGTATTGTCTTCGGAATGAGGTGCAAGAAATGAAAGTGAAGTTTCCTTTGCTGTCGGTAGTGTTGATATCACAACTTATATTTCTCGCTTTCAAGAGTTGGCAGTAGTGTGTCCAGTGATGGTCTCAACCAATGAGAAGTTATGGGAAAAGTTCATTTGAGAACTTCCACTCAGTATTCAAGAGAACGTAGCTTCGTGTGATTACTCACACCGGATGAAACAATTCAAATGTCTCATTAGTAGACCAAGTTGTGCAAGCTTAGACTGCTCAAGGATCTAACAACAGGAAAAATAAAACAGTAACAACAATAGTAACAAGCAATGATGGGATGTGGAAAGTGAGAACATTTCGAGAAGTAATGTTCCCAAAATAATGACCAACAAATGGGAGAAGCTTATGGGAGATCTTATGTGATGGATGATGGGATATCGTACCCATTCTGTTAGTTTGAGATTAAATCAAGTCTATTAGCTCAATGAGTGTAACAAGTTCGTTAGCTCTACAATATGGAATAGTTATACTTATGTGACTCGTGCATAATTAAGTTCGTAGCAACAAAATTCTGTTCTTGAAACATCTGATTCTATCAGGTCGGGTTTCAATTTTGTTCTTGAAACATCTGATTCTATCAGGTCGGGTTTCAATTTTGTTCTTGAAACATCTGATTCTATCAGGTCGGGTTTCAATTATGTTCTTGAAACATCTGATTCTATCAGGTCGGGTTTCAATTTTGTTCTTGAAACATCTGATTCTATAAGGTCGGGTTTCAATTATGTTCTTGAAACATCTGATTCTATCAGGTCGGGTTTCAATTATGTTCTTGAAACATCTGATTCTATCAGGTCGGGTTTCAATTATGTTCTTGAAACATCTGATTCTATCAGGTCGGGTTTCAATTTTGTTCTTGAAACATCTGATTCTATCAGGTCGGGTTTCAAGTGACTGCAGCCAAATCATTAGTTCGACTAACGGTTCATATTTGTAAGGATTTGCATCAGCAAAATTGATAACTTGAGAATGAAATTAGGTTGTTCGAATGAGATCTTAAGATTTTTTTGTTGGTAAGACACTATCCTGGTTTCTAGATCTTTTCAAAGAATACTAGTAATTCTCGAGTTCGAGTTCATACTCATGTCATATCAGATACAATTAAGCCCACTCAATTATAATTCATTACTTACATAAAGAAGCGTCCCAATTTATGTAAGTAAGAAATTATAAACTTATGGTTCGGTGATTTACAACTTCTTTATTTAAATGAAAAGGCGTCCCAGTCCATTTAAATAAAGATATTCCAAATCATCCTACTTAAGAATTTCCGACACAACACTCTGTAAGATATAACTTTTCACATACACATCATAACATTAACACAATGAGCACATAGATGGTTTTAGAGAGAGAAAGAGTGGGACATTCTAGTGAGAGAAACTTGTGGAATATTAGATTACCAAAGAACATCCAACCCTCTACCTTGCAAGGTAGAGGGTATTTATAGGTTACAAACTAAACGACCTCCTGACGGCCTGTGGATCAGGGATACAGTGGGTAAAGACCCGACCTTCCTCCACGGTGTTGCACTAAACTATATTATGCTACTGACTAACTACATAACAACCTAAATAAGTAACTAATGATTAGTCTACGAGCTAACTTATGCTAGATAATAGTTGGGGTGACCGACTCTTTCAACACTGGAATTTTCTAATTCCTAACAATCTCCCCCTAAGGGAGGTCACCCCATATTTTACATTTCAGATCCTAGCATTCTAGTCTTGACTTTGTTCTTGAGATCGTAGAAAGAACAACTTCAATATTGCAAACTTTGTGCATAAGTAGTGCAACTTCAAAGTCTGCACAGATTTGTACTTTAAGTGGAGGACATTAATGATCCATGAGATAATAATAAGAAGCCATCTTTTGAGATCATCAGCAATCATCAATCTCTGAGGCATCCATTGTGGTGTTGTGACTTTAGGACCGACATGCTCACATTCTGGATCATGAATTCTTCTCATCAGAGTAGCGGAAGCATTTGTTGAATCATGATATTGGCAGCAGCGTAGCAGAAGCATGGAGTGAAAATATCAGAGTCATTGATGCACTAATCATGATTTCTTTTTGAGATGAATGTGTTAAGTGAGCATGCGGCTATGGATTGACCGCTTCATTCTGATCAGCTGCAAACGTCGGGCGTACCTGCATACAACAATTAGCAACAAATCGCACGAAAGTGTCTTTGATCACTTTCGTTGAATTGAGGTACACGGCCCACGGTTCCCCGTTGATCAGTACATGTACTGCCTGTGATCAGGTAGGATTCCTAAGAATCTCCTTGACAGGGTTTCGCAGCTATTCTAGCTGTTCTCAAACCGGAACATCACAAAGAAGACAACACGGAGTGAGTGAACCAGCGAATTTTAAGTCCACTGATTGATGAAAAGAGATTTGAAAGACAATCGTGTATTGCTCAATAGAAATTGTTTTTCCAATACAACGAAGGTTTTATTGAAAATCAATTATCAATCATAAAAACACCTTTTGATTTGAAAAAAATGAGTACACGGTCGATGTGCTAAAGAAAAGAGTTTTTAAGCACAAAGACCGATTTTTCAAAGGTATCCGTCAATCCATAACCTGAACCAGGATTGATTCAAGAGATTGAATCGCCCCATTGTTTCTGTTCAGTTGTCACATGGTTGATCTATATAATAGATCTCACATGCCACCTACCAGGAGCTTGTTTGATGTTGGCTCCAGAAGGCTTTCCATCTTCATTGTGAATATGTAAACACATCACTCAGATGTTCTGGCAATACCACAAGGATAATGCGTAGGACTCAAGATATAATCTCTCTTTCCACATTGTGTGAAACAGAGAGTCTTCATTGAAAGTGTCCTAATGAGATTTATTGATGATCTCGTGGCTCTAGACTCAATTTGTGCATATTTGGATCCTATAACAGAGACTAGGGAGAGGGTCTCCTTCTTCAATATCAACCATCTCTAAGAGAGAGTCGATAGATAATGTCGGTTCCCCGTGAGAATGAAACAAGCCCTTTTAAGAGGAACTTGAGTGGTTTGGAAAGTTGAAGTGCAGTGCGTCACTGGGTCCATGACGTCTTGTCTTCAATACCGATGTTACCATCAGTAGCATATGAAGTGAACCCGGTTTCTGCCCTAAGGTTGAATAAATGGAGGGCTATTTGTTTTCACCCTTTCCCCATTCAATTCTTTTTAATTCTTCAACCCCTTCAGTGCTTACCGAGACTTCATAGCTATTACCTTGTAGGGTTTATTCCAGTACTAGCTCAGTCTTAGTCCGCACTCTTCCCATATCTCATTTTTCTCCTTTTTCTCATCATACCTAAGGACTTCTACACTAACTAGTGGATTGTCCCTGGGTAGATCCCTCCGGTTCTGGCGGATCATGGGAACCAATACCTAACCTTATCATCCTTATATCACCGTACATAAAGTAAAGTTGGTCGGTCAATTTGGTATTGTTCATCTGCCATTGGATCCAATTGAAAACCATTTGAAAATCAATTCAGATACTTGTGATATATTATCAAAGCATTTTGTACCTGAATTGTTTTTTTGATATTTTTAGAACGAGAACTCTCCCTCAACATGTGCATCAAATATTTGAAAATGTTTTGCACACGGAGGCAAGAGAAAGAATTAACTTTTTGATTACCATTTTTCTAAAAGATATCAACATCACTTCCCTCAACAAATCAAGTAGATATAGCATTTCCGGGAAGGATGAGGTTTCCATAAATTCGCTCCCCCTCAATATGTGCCTTGAGGTTTGAAAGGAGTTTTGCACATACTAGAGGGAACCCTTTACCATCAAAAGATTAGAAGCCATATGATCAAGGTACCTTAAAATATTTAAAAAAGAATTTGCAAAGAGAGTTCTCCCCCTTAATATATGCTTCGAGATTCGAAAATTGTTTAGCACATATAAGAGAGAAGTTTGCACAAAAATTGGTCATCTTATCTTTTAACATGTTTCATATTTATATCACATTTTCTCCCCCGATCAAAAATCTTAAATCCTTTGAGATTTTGGATCTCAAGTGATTTAAATATGTATAAGGTAAAATATTTGTAGGAGAAAAATGTGTCCGATTTTATATAATCAAAAGAATGGACAACACATATGTTTCCCTTTTTACAAGGGGAAACCACAGTACAAATCCTAGCACTATTACATGTATTACAGTTGTTCATAGTTATTACACCACATATTACACATAGTTAAAGATACACCATAAACAGTATCCCGAAGAAGTCTTCATTCAGTTCTCTGAAGAAGTTTGTAGTGACCATCACGAAGCCTTCCACCAACAAAACTTTCAAGGCTGCGGAAGATCCTTCGTGTCTTGAGTCTTCGTCTGATTGCAGCAATGAAGTGTTCACATCTCTTTACGTCATCATCAGTCCAAAACATAGTTTTAACCCAAGATTTCATATCAAGTTTGGCTTCTTTCACTCTGGTGTCAAGTTCTTCTTCGACCAATTTGAGCGTACCATCACTAAACTTGTAGAGTTCACATAGACGCATAAGCATACGAGATCCATATCTGTCAGTGAAGATGACGACTCTAGGGGTGTCAAGGACTTTGTATTCTCGATGAAATTCATGCCCAGTTGCATTCCATTGAGGACTTGTAAGGTTGATCCTGGTTTGGTAGCTTTCAATGCCAAGCTGAAAATCCTCAACTCGTTTTCGAATGACTAAGCCCCTGATCCAAAGAGTGACAGCTGCAGGGAGGGCCTTTTTCTCACGTACAGGTAAGTGCTCAAGGTGTCCTTGAAGACTTAAGAGATAGAGATCTTCGAAATCATTTGGCAGAAGATGTTTGAAGTCGTTCTCTTCAATAGTATACACTTTGAAGTCAGCTCTTTTAAGGACAATCTTCTTCAAGTACTCATATCCATAGATAGGGAAGATCTCTACACTAACAACACTTAAGATTTGCAGCTTTGATCTGACATCATTGCGTCTTTTATCAGCACCATGTCTTTCAATGTAGAACTTCTTCTTTTTGAACCACCAGTGAGAAATACCGTAAGAGGCTGCAATATCATACTTTTGTTCTTCATTTGCCCAGAATTGATCAGGAACCATCTGCTCAAGCCCCTGATCAGAGTAGGTTGCAGCTTTCATCTTTGATATTGATAGAGCAGGTCTTCTCTCAGCAGAGCGAGCACACAGATAGTCCAAGTCGTGATTGAAGAAGAATTATGCCTGAATGGTCATCTGACCAGGTTCACCACCAAGAGGAAGAGATTTGTTGACATTGAGGCGACTGATTTGATCACTGACTTGGTCATTTAGCATCTTATGGAATTCTTCCATCTGATATTGAAGATGATTTGCATCTGAGTGGAAGACTTTGACAATTTCGTAAGCTTGACCTTCAAGATCTCTTGGTGTTATGGATGAGATGCTCTTCCGTTCACAAAACCATCTTATGAAGCTTCCCATATCACCAGTGTAGTGTAGAAGAGAGTCTTCAGTTGGACTTTCGTAGTTATTGGTGATAACTGATGCCTAATTGTTGTCAGGAATCATAGAGTCAGACTCTGGGATGGTCCATGTGGGTTCCGGGGAAGGAGGTTTATCTTCCATAATGCAGCTTTGAATAGTGTCTCTTGAAGGTGCAACTCTGGATGTGCTAGTGCGATTCCCAGCCATGTAAGAATCAAACCAGTCATCTGAGGGCTTAGGAATATGCTTTGTAGATGCATCATCTTCATCTGGTTCAGAGTCCGCCATGATATGCGACTCTTCGTTAACCATTTGATCATCAGGAATAGAGGTGGACGTGGATGTGAACCTTGAATCAACCGTCGTCCAGGCAGCAGATTTTTTCTGAGTACTCTGCTCTTTTGTCGGATCTGATTGACTGGAAGATTTCGGCGGTGATGATGGTGGTTGTGATGGAGGTGTGTTGGTTGTTGTAGAAGGATTACCAGATCCAGAAGTTCCAGCTCCCCCCGTTGGTGGTGGGGGTGGAGGTGGATCTTTGCGATCCTTTATCAATGCTTCCATTACACTTTTTCTCCTTTTCTCCGACTTCAATCTTAAACTGCTCATAATTGTCGAACTTGATGGATTCTTCAAGTGCCTCATAGAGTTTACTGTGAACCTCATGCTTGTCCTCTTCAGCCTCATACATCCTTTCACACAGAGCTGCTCTCATATCGGAGATGGGGAGGTCCTTGAATCGTCTAAGAAGTGGAGCCTCCATTGCCCATTCCACGGCATCCTTGACTTCTCCTTCAATAGCATCAGTAACTGCTTCATTGAAGTTGAGGTGCTCCAATCTGTAGACACGATCCACTAGAGAATCAACAGATTTAGGAAGTTACCTTTCCAGTGCTTCTATCCTTTTAATGGCTTTATCCAGTAGTTGATCAGAAGTGAGAATCTGTGGAGGGGAAGCTGGTGGAGCCACTTCATCTGCAATTGTGAAGACGGGTTCTGGAGTTGGTGGTGTTTGTACAGTTGAATGAGAGGGTAAGGGGGTGGTGGAAGTGCAGTTGATAGTGAAGATGCAGTCATTGGAGGAATTGTAGACGTATCTTGATGAATGCTGACATTATACATGGATTGTGCAGTGTCTAAGGATTTGTCATTGATGAATTGATCACCAAATGAAAAATCTTCATCAAGATTCTTAAGTGAGGATAATGAGTTGGTAGACAGATTTGGTTCATCCATCTTCAAGGTCTCATCAGATCTTGTCTCAAGGTTCTCCTGCGAGCCTTTTTGTAACAGAGTGTCAACCTTCAAGCCAGATTGAGTCTCACCAAGTGTAAGAGATTCCTTAAATGTTTCAGGAACCTTGACCACTCCAGATTGTTCTTTTGCATGAGATGAATCTGTTCTTCTCTTCAGCTCATATGGATTTGTGGTGCTTGATGGAGATGATGAGATAGTTAACAGCATGTGAGCAGCTTGTTCAGTTTCAACACTTGCAACTCCTTTACCCTTGTCAAGTGTAATTGGGTTTGTTTGTTGAGGTAGTTGAGCGGGTTCTCTTAACACAACCCCACCTACTGGAGCTTTCACATTCTGACTTTCAAGGCTTTGCTGAATTCCAAGTTGCAGATCAGCATCATCTTCATCAGTTAACCTGGTAGCATCCCTTGGTGTCTCAGTTTTCTTTCCAGTTTCCTCCTCCACTTTCTTCCTTTTAACATTCTGCTTCTTGGATGTGGTGTCTGGCAGTTGTGACCTTTCACGTCTCTTTTTAGGAAGGGATGCATAGGATGCTTGTGAGGCTGACTTTGTCATGGGAGCGTTTGGTTGTAGAGGAGAGGGTGTGACATCAGCAGAGAGTTTGGTTGCTCTTTTCTTGTATTGCTTGAAGTGGTCCGTCTTTTTGATATCTTCTGTGAGAAGACAGCCAGGAATTGGCAAACCAAATATTTCATTGACCACACCTCTAGGAACATATTTTAGGTTTCCCAAGACATATTCTTCTTCAGCCTTATGTAGAGTTGATTCACTCCTAGGATTGAATTTGTGAGTTTGTTGTAAGTGCTGGATAACAAGCTTAGAGAATCTGATGCTGGGAATTACAAGCTTGTTCTGTTTCTTTCGGCCTTGAGCTTTGTTCTGGAAATTGATTCTGTCAGATATGAATGTGTTCATTGATAACGAAAATTCTTCCCAAATTTGATCTGATACATTCACATCAACCCTATTAACGATTCCCCATAGGATTTGTAAGATAGGGATTCTCACTTTATCGAATCCTGATGTTTTGCCAGATAAGCACAAGTTCAGAATTGTCGTAATGGCTCTCCAAGGTTGATACATGTGTCCAGTGATGATGTCAGATGCTCTTGAAATGCTGTTCTGATAACCTAATCCAATAAGAAAGACAATCAAGTCGTCAGCACCAGGTGGAGATTCAGAACGAAAGTCAGGGTTACATGGTGTGATTCCAAGAGCCTTGCTCAGAATATCAGAATCAATTGTGAACTCCATATCATCCAGCATGCAAGAGTATCGAGCTGTGATTTTGTCCCATTGAATGGTGTTCCAGAACTGTTGAATGTAAATGGAGGGAATTAAGCATTGCTTGGTAATAGCTCCAAAGAAGTTTGTGTTTTTGAGGATGTCAATAGAAACTTTGAGTATCGGATTATGTTGAAGCTTTTGTAAGTCCACATAACAGTTGCTTTTTCCGATATCAGCCCATTGACTCCTGGGAAGGATTTCTTCGTCTGAGAGAACTCTGGATGATGCCGAAGGGGTAACGCTCTTTTCTGGGATTGAACTAGCCATTGATGGTCTGAGTAATCATACAATCAACAGTAATGAATGGGAACATGTTAGATGATAAATGGTAGATGAGACAACAATGAGAGCACCCTTATGACATAGACACATACAAGTAGTCACTCAGAGGGAGTTCCCAAAACACATGCAGAGAAAGATAGAGAGGCATAGATTACATATTCATGACAACTTTCAAATATATGATAACATTCATAATTGAGATATTTCAATGAAGTACAGTCATATAGATAAATAATTACATGACGAGCATATAAGTGATTTAAAGGGCAAAAGAGTGCATTTCAAAGAGATCAAGACATGAGCCAAGATACATATGTAAAAGTGATATAACAAATATGTATGAGGCAAAAAGTAACATTTGGCAGTCGTGAGATAAACCAAGTACCTTTTGCCTAAACAGAGATGTCATAACAGATTACATAGAGTATGTTGATTCAACAAGTCGAATAAGGAGATCCTAAGTGTTGAGAGAGTGAGATCATCTTTAGAACAAAGACCTTTGAACATTTTAATAGTCCTTGACCCTAATCCAAATTCTCAACATGAAAGTGAACAATGTTGCAGACTTGTAAAGACAAGTCATCATCTAGAGCCACAGACAAGTCGCTAAAGGATTAGCACTCTAAGTCGCTATGCTAATTCGCTAGCATGTAAAGTCAAGTCGCCATGAACAGTAACACACCCAAGTCGCTATCAATTCGTTAACTAAGTCGCTAGGTTACTAATTCGCTAACTTGTAAAAACAAGTCGCCAACTGCTAACTCGCTAACCAAGTCGCTACAGAACAATCAACTAAGTCGCTAGGTAACTAATTCGCTAACTTGTAAATACAAGTCGCTAAATACTAACTCGCTAACCCAGTCGCTAGAATTTAGTGAACTAATTCGCTACGGAGACGTAGTCGCTAAGTAGAATACTAACTCGCCATGAAGAACATTCATACTAAGTCGCTACCAAGAACAATTTAACTCGCCACCAAGAACACTTCTAACACCAACCCATCAGTCCAATCCACATAATCATACATCAATGTATTCCAACCAATATGATCCAAACAATATATTCCAAACAATTTAAACTCGTTCAATCATTTTATAAGTAACACACACACGATTACATAAAAATCCGAACCTAAGCGAGAGAGTCAACTAATCACTCCTCACGAGCACGAAAGGATCTGGATATAAAGATAAGTTAGAACCTGGACACTAAAGCATAAGATGGTAACGATAAGAGGGAATCGAAGCAAACCTTATGCTAAGTCGCTAGAAAGAATAAAATGACGAAGAGAAGAAGGAAAAAGGAACGAGAGAGAGAAAAAAACTTGTTGGGTAAAATGGTAACTCGCTAATGGGTAACTCGCTAGGGGTATACAAGCTAACTTAGGCAATATGACACAATTGGTCCTTGTGGTTCTAAACTGAGGTGAGGTAATTCGCTAATGCAACATAACTTACACTATATGACAAGTTTGGTCCCTATGGTATTAACGAATGAGTGGTAATAATATGCTAACACGGATAAGACAACATCTCTAGCATTGATTATTACACTGATCATCATGAATCAGTTCAACATTTCAACACATAGGCAGTTACAACGAAGGCACACACTGAAAATCTCATGAGCAAGATACAATCACAGCCTATAACAGGGAGAAACCCATTCCCAGATATTTCAAAAGTATAACCAGTTAGTCACACAAGCAGGAAACCACCACATCATACAAATAAACAGGGAGAAACCCATTCCCAGATATTTCAAAAGTATAACCAGTTAGTCACACAAGTAGGAAACCACCACATCATACAAATAAACAGGCATCATAACCAGCACAGAAGCCAATGGTATATAAAACTAATCTCCCCCTCAATCAATGTCATCAAAGATCATTGATTGATATTACCCAATCCCATTATACTACCAAGAATATATCATTTGTTCGAACTTCATCTATGATCCCGTGCCATTATTGAATGACATTTCTAGGACCGTAGATGTTATCGATAACACGGAGTATATTCATTATTAGATTGAGAAAAATGATAAAATTTTGAAAGGAGCATATTACAAGTTTTGTAGAAAAATGATAAAATGATAAAATGATATTTTTTTTTTTTTTTTTTTTTTTTTTTTTTTTTTTTGAGAGTTGATTTATATGAAGACATGGAAGGACGAGTCCTGATTCAAGATGAATAGGAGTCAAAGTAAGAAGTACATCAACTCTGGCAAGCTATAGCTCCTGAATGAGCTATGTTCATATCTGAGGGGAACCAAGTCATGAAGTTCCTGATTGAGTTGAGCATTGTACCTGAAAAAGACTGCGAGCACATTGTACTTGAAGCACATGTAGACTTGAACATAGAAGGGTTAGTGACATGTTTAGTCTCACATTTGGATGCAACACAGTATAATCCAGACGTATCATTAATGGGGATTCTATTAGGTTCTACATTCTTGAAAAGTTTACCAGTGGGAATCCACTTGAGGCATGATTTAGGAATGTAAGTTCGTTTAAGTCCTGTATACTTAAATAATCTGCCAATGGGAATCCATTTGAAACTACAGTTAGTTGAACTAAATGAGTGCACAGCCTTGAATTGACTAATTGTCCTTTTGTGATCAGAGAATTTCTTAGGGGATTGATCTGTCAGATGATTTTTTGCCTGAGACCTAGTTAATCTTATTGCATTTCTGATCTGTGAGTGATGACCATTAGTCCTATGCTTGGTATTCATCATATCTGAACTAGGCAATGAAGTGACTGGTTTTGACAAAACAAACTGATTATCAACTAGGGATGTAGACTTAGATTTTAGTGGTTTAGCTCGTTCAGACCTATAGGCATTAGGTTGTTTAATAACTGTTTGTTTCAGGTTGTTCTGAACATTTGACTTTCCCAAAGTTGAAGGTTTTGCAAACTTATTTTTCATCCTATTTCCAACATGCTTCCTGAGCTCATTTTTTAGTGCAACAATATTGAAGCTCTTATCCTGAATTTGTGCTTTGAGGTCATCAATATCTTTCATCAAGAGATTAGATTGATTGACTAATTTAGAGTTTGTTTCCTCAAGGTTCTTTCTTAAATGCTCATTTTCTCTTAGAAGGTTGGACACACATAGAGCTAGTTCAGAATTCCTAGATTCTAGTGTATCACTCATCTCATGACAGTCATATTTTTGGGCATCTGAAAGAAGCGATTTCAGATTTCTTATGGTCGAATCTTTGTCATGAATCTGGGATTTTAACTGATTAATTTCAAAAAATTCTCTAAATTCTGGAAGTTCCAGATTACTGCACTGTTTATTTGCATAAAACATTTCATTCTTATGTTGTATTTCAGTTTGCAAAGAGATACAGTGTTTTTCAAGAATTGAAAATTTGTTTGAAAGCTCATCATATACCTTTTTTTCAATCATGTTACTAGCATTAGATTCAGACAAAACAAAGATTGATTCCGCATTGTTATGTTCAGGGTAAGAGTCATGTACCTTTTTGTGAGAATTTGTGTGATCAGATAAGTGTACCTTGTTGATTGATACCTTTTCTGACTCTGAGAATTTGAGATCAGTGATGTTCTCTTCATCCTTTTCCATCACAACTGAGATTCTGCACACAGTGTCTTCTGCTGGTTCAACTGGAATGAAGCATGAAACGTCATCATTGTTCCATGGACACTCTTGACACTCGTTCAATTCCTTCAGCTTGTTATTCTCTTTAGCAGCTTCCTCAATGTATGTTTCCATATTACTCATAAGTTGAATAAATGAGTTTCTGAACTCATGAATTTCCATTCCCGTATGCTTCTTGAAAGACATTCCAGTCATGATATTATCAAAATCTGAGGAGTATTCTTCCTGGATAAGTGGCTGAAATTGGTTGACGATGGTTTGGAGAGCAGCATGAGAATCATCAGTTGAGATCTTTTCTTTGTTAATTTGAAACCTCAGTCGTTCTAAGTTAAGCAAAACAGTTCTTGTTAAAGTGGGAAAATCCTGACGAAGGATGGCACAACTTGCTCGATCCATGGTTGTGAGTAAGAGTAATTTGAGAAGCTGGCTGAGATGTTGAAAAGGCTCACTGGTGCATTCCACATTCTTAGCATCATCTGAAGACATTAAGAGTGATTTATTTGAGTTGTTCTGATTGATCGATACTGAATCATTAAGTGTGTGGCTTTCAGATAGGCATTCTGTTTCACAATTCTGTGCTGTGTCATAGAGAGCAAGTACTTTGGTGATTAAAGGATCCGTGATGACTGACATTGTGTTATTATGAATTTCTCCCCAAGTCTCTAGAGAATTAGAATCAACTCGCTACCAACTAAATAGCACAAATCCCAAGTCGCTAGAAGATACTACACCAAGTCGCCAACACTTAATTCGCTACCATGCCAAGTCGCTAGAGTTCCAAGTCGCTAGCCAGATGTAAGTCGCTAAGTAGTAATTCGCTAACACTCAAGTCGCTAGCAAAATTTCTTTAGCAATTCGCTACTCAAGTCGCTAACAATGCAAGTCGCTAAAGAGCAACTCGCTACAGACCAAGTCGCTACCACCAAGTCGCTACTCGTAGTGGAGAGTCCACTACTTGTACTTTAACTCGCTAGATCTAACTCGCTAGCTCCAACACTGTAAGTCGCTACCAAAATGTGAAGCAAGTCGCTACCAAGAAAATACACCGTGAGCTAAGTCGCTAGCTTGAAAAACCATATAAACATCACTTTTCAATCCAAAAACAACCCAACCAAGATGATTCAAGCTTACCAAATGAAAACCTAAACACTTGTGATGATTCTAAACATAAAAGTACAAACGAAATTCAAACTTTAACACAAGAAATCAACCAAATGATGCAAAAACCACTAAACTTTTTCAAACTCAAAAACCACCTAAAAACCACTATAAATCCAAAGATGTGCAAGATATGATCTAACCATGGCTCTTGATACCAATTGTAAGATATAACTTTTCACATACACATCATAACATTAACACAATGAGCACATAGATGGTTTTAGAGAGAGAAAGAGTGGGACATTCTAGTGAGAGAAACTTGTGGAATATTAGATTACCAAAGAACATCCAACCCTCTACCTTGCAAGGTAGAGGGTATTTATAGGTTACAAACTAAACGACCTCCTGACGGCCTGTGGATCAGGGATACAGTGGGTAAAGACCCGACCTTCCTCCACGGTGTTGCACTAAACTATATTATGCTACTGACTAACTACATAACAACCTAAATAAGTAACTAATGATTAGTCTACGAGCTAACTTATGCTAGATAATAGTTGGGGTGACCGACTCTTTCAACACTGGAATTTTCTAATTCCTAACACACTCATACTTAATCGATGAGTTACAAGGCAATATATTATGAGACGTCAAAAGTGTTCCAAGAGTATGGAATGAATGTTCACACTCATCTTCGAAGACGAGGAGTAAAATAATCATAGAAAATCGACATAGCGTTCAAAAGAATTGGTGAGTTCATAGTTATGAAATAGTTTTCTCACAATGTTTGAGAAATAGATAAAAACTATTGCGTATCTCTTAATGTCTGAGATATATTTAGGCCAATTGTGTATCTCACGATGTCTGAGATATGTCTAAGTCAACTATGTATCTCACGATGTCTGAGATATAAGGAAGACCATTGCATACTTACAATGTCTTAATAATAATGAGACCATTGTATTAACTACAATGTCTGAGAAAGTTTCGTAGATCACAAAATGTATATGATCGGTGATATCTGGTTGTGCCATAATGCCTTGGAATAGGCATATGCAGTTATGTTGAGTCAATCATTTATATAAACAGTCTTTATATAAATAACATAGTATTGTGTTAATGAGTAGGCATGGCGCAGGGAATGTTGAAGACAACAGTGAGTGATACGAGTTTAATGTAAGATGTAGTTATAGTCTAGGTTCATATGCAACCTGGTTCTCTATAACTAAAGCTCTGATGCCAATCTGTAACACCCCCAAAATTATCGCAGCGGGAGATTGTGTCACTGGGGTATTAATTCATAGTTCACAGAACAAGTTACAGAAAACGACTCTAAATGAGACGTTTTGAAATAAATTATCATTCGATTAAAATATCAGAGTTTACAAAGAGGTCACACAAGTTTGTATAATAATAAAAAGTACAACATAAAAGTTTTAAAGATTTTCGAATGATAATATGTGCATCGTCTTCAAAATATTTTCCGTGCGCCTTCACATGCCATGACGTATATGCCTTAGATACCTGAAAATACATTGCTAAAAGTGTCAAAACAAAGGTTGAGTGAGTTCATAGAGTTTATGAAAATGTTTAATACGACCAGTTGGAATCCACCAACCCGGATGGAGGAGTCACCCTCGATAGATCTATCCACTCACCCTCGCTTACCCAGTAATTAACGGTTCATGATTTCTGATATGGGGACATTCAATTGGCAATGAAGTAACTTAAGCAATGTAATGAATTTGATATACTTGGTATCGTAATAAAAATGATGTGCAATGTATTCTCCCCCGTAGGTTTGAAATAAAGTAAAAACTTGAATAAATCGGGGCTATGAAAACTCACCTTAGAATGTAGTGACATAAGTAACACAACGGTGCCAAGAAGTATGGCAGAACAATATAAAGAAGTATAGCTCATCGATACAGAATTGGCGTAACCTAATGAACATAAACTTGTCTCAAAATATAATACGCGAAAAGCAATCGATGCATATGAGTTTTCCAAAATATAATACGTTTTAGTTTTCGTGAAAGTTTCGTATCAACGTTTGTAAAATGTTTAGTTTCATCATTCGTGTGGTGGTATGAAATCATAGACTCGAAGTACAACTCACACCAAAGCATAATATATATATATATCTCATATATATTATGAAATAAAAGAATAAACAACATGCCTCAAGAAAACGAGTAACAAAAGTATTGACGGGTGAATTCTTGGCGAGAGGATAATGAAAAGAAAATATGTCAAGGAAGCAGGTCAATTAATAAGTTTCGGCATGACCCGTTTGCTTATAGAATGATAGAGAAGAGCGATATGAAAAAGTAAATCAAATGATCACGAGATATGCATGGCATTGTACCGAGACTTAACCAAAGTATTTTTATTCTCCAAATAGGTGTACAACCTGCACTTATACCCAAATAAGCGTCTAATAAGTATTGCTTAACCATCTTTAACTTTTATTTAATTGATCACACTTTTATTTCTCAAGAATAGACGTAAAAACCATGTTGCTGAATTTTAGTCAACTTCACACCATCGTATCTCTTAACCTATAAAGGATACAAGGATGGGGTTTTCACCCCTGTAAATATACTTAAGTCTAGTTTCCAAAACATTAGGCCATTCAATCAAATCATTTACCAATCAACGAGAAATGAGTTTTTACCAACTATAATTCCAACCAGAAAGTTCGCTGAAATTCTAACGTTTACGGTTTTGGTGATAAATAGTATTCTATAATAGCTATAAAGTTGAAACCAATTGGAGGTGAAAGCTTATGATGTCTAGTGTTGAACCATGTTTTAAAACCCAAGCCTACTGTAGAAAAATCTGGAGCAAAACATGTTTTCCAACAGCAGTTCCAGAATTGACATGTTTCCATAAAATGGTCATATCTCATTCATCCGGAGGAGATATCACCCTATCTAATTCAACACATGTACCTTAAACTTATTTCCATAATCCCATCAAATAATATAGACCTTCTTAGGCCAAAAGTTTTCTGCAATTAACCCATCTGTACGGCTGGTCTGCAGCAGTCCCAACTTTTCCTACGAAATGCTAATTTTAATGTATTTCCCAAACCGTGATAGCTATTAAAGTGATTCCACTTGGAGAAGTTAGATTTAGATGTACACTACTGAGATTAGCTTTCCTATCCTACATTTTAGAGTATTAACCTGGAGTTTAACTCGTTTTCCAAATGATGCTTCAGATTTGACTAGCAATCGTAAAATGGCCATAATTCCCTCATCCGGAGGAGTTGATAACCCATCCAATTCGCCACATGAAGCTAAGACATATATCTATCTAAGAATGTGATTTCCCAGTAGGCCATAAGCCAAAAATACTGCACACCAACTCGATTTAGCTGCTGACCTGAAACAGCCCTTAATTTAAACTACTCACGGGTTTTCTTGTTGACTCGAGAGTAAGAATGCAAACACCACTCGGGTGTTTGTCGAGCCAAGTCCATGACACAACTAACACATAAACTACCACCCTTGTGGTGTTATGGTCGAACAAGGGGAAACCAACAGCCTCCAAGATGTGGATGAGCCGAGAATCAGCACCCTTGTTGGGGCTGCTGTTATAGCAGCAACCAAACGCCCTCTATGGGCTGTGGTGTAGGTCATTATGAACAAACCAGATGCACCCTTTTTGGTTGTTGTGTGATCAGAAACAAATAAACCAGACGCACCCTCTTTGGGGCAGATGTATGGGTCGAAATAAACAGATCAAGCACGCCCTTATCTATGGGCTGTCGAAAACACCACTAAGCGCACCCTTTGGGGGCTGTGGTGGACCGAAAATAAGCAGAACCAAACGCCCTATTTGGGCAGCAAACAACAACAACGACACTCCTTGGGGCTGCCGTGTACCGAGCCAAACACAAACACAACAAATATGCACCCCTCTTGGGGTTGAAGTAACATATTCAAACACACCCCTTTAGGGGCTGAATAAGCAGGTCCAAACGCACCATATTGGTGCTGAAATAAGTAGTTCCAAATGCACCTTTGTGCAGAAAATAAACCAACAAAACGCACCCTTACTGTTTTGATTGTAAAGGAGCAGCAACAAATGAAAAAAAAATAACAACCAACACACCTTAAATAAGCTGGAAAGAGCTGAAAATAGGCTGGATTAATAAACTTTACGAACACACCCTTTTTAATGATCTCACGACACGACTCTTTATCAAAACACGTTTTCAAATCTGGGTTTTATACCACACACGATATTTGATATACGAAACTGATTCAAAATCATGTTTTTTCTTGTTTTTAATCCACGAAATCTATACCAACGATTTAATAGTCGGTCTTATTAGAAAGAGAAGTAGCAAAACTGATGATTGGTGTGTCGACATACCAATAAAACGAGAGGGCAAAGATGGCGAGGTGGTGGTTGTGGTGGTGAACTCGAACAAAAACAAACTCCAGTCACAAACCTCACGCAACCCTAATCAAAACCCTAGCACCCTCTTGTCTTGATGATGATGATGGTGATGGAGATGTGGCGGTGGTAGCATGGTAGAGGTGAGGCGGTGTGGAGTGAGACGGCATAGAGAGAAAGAAGAAGTTATCTTCTTCTTCTTTTTTTGTTCTGTGTTGGATAAGGAGAGAAAACAAATATATAGTGAAATATTTGGTGTCGGTTTATTAAAGAGATAAGATAATTGTGTCCCGTTGAGTTAAAATATAAATGCGGTACCTCAGTTTGATATTTTTAATTGATAATGTGTGAAATACATTTTGGTGATCGTTTTTATAAAAATAAGATAAAAGAAAATTATTGACCCGAATAATAATTATCGAAATTGAAGCATAAATAATGCGGTGTCGGTATATGTTATATGTAGTTTTCACATTTAACGAGATAATTTCTCGTTAAATAGACAGAAGTGAACGAAAACGCTCAGAGAGTAATAATTTAAATTAGAGTGAATTAATTAACTTGTGAAGTTACTGGTTAACTACCGATTACAGTTATTGCGTTTACGTTACGAGAAAAGTCAAATAGTCAAAATTCAACTTTAAAAGTCAAAGGGGTAAAATAGTCATTTAACCATATCACAAATTACTGGTTGTTATAGTCTCTACCCCTTATGAGAACTTCGTCCCGAAGTTCAGTGAGTGTTATCTGCTGACGGTGTGTTTTGAGTTCATTTTCATAATCCCACGCGAATTCAGGAACTCTTCTCAAGTTTCATTGAACTTTGACAAAATAAATGTAACTTTGCTTAAGTCGCTTGACCTCATGGTTTGTGATCTTAGTAGATTCTCTGATAGAGTTCAGACGTTCATCAATGTAGATCTCTTCTGGGGGAGTAGTAAGTGTTTCATCAAAAAGACCCTTCTTTAGATTGCACACACGAAGGCCGGTGTGTACACTGCTAATTTTGGATGGTAGCTCGAGTCTGTAAGCTATCAGGCTAATTCTTGCTAATATCGTATAAAGTCCAATATATCTTAAGTTTGGCTTTTCTAATTTCCCAAAACGAAGCTTTCAACAAAACCTTAATCCTAGCATGAAGTTTTGAAAGTTAACGCTTACATCTGTGTAACCTTTCTGGTGATAATGTGTGGCCTAATGTTGCGGGGACAAGAAGTAGATGTTGTACTAGATTCCTTACAAGGATTTTATGAGCGGCAAGCTTAGAATTTCTAATCAGCAATTGTGCTAAAGATTGCAAAGTCAAATATGCCGCAAGTATGCTTCTAGACAATGCTTTGTCAGGGTAAAATATTGTTGCTCAATCTATTAGTATTGAGAATACTCACAAGTTTGCTTGGACTAAGTTGGAGAAATTGTAATCAAGAAGTATTGTCTTCGGAATGAGGTGCAAGAAATGAAAGTGAAGTTTCCCTTGCTGTCGGTAGTGTTGATATCACAACTTATATTTTTCGCTTTCAAGAGTTGGCAGTAGTGTGTCCAGTGATGGTCTCAACCAATGAGAAGTTATGGGAAAAGTTCATTTGAGAACTTCCACTCGGTATTCAAGAGAACGTAGCTTCGTGTGATTACTCACACCGGATGAAACAATTCAAATGTCTCGTTAGTAGATCAAGTTGTGCAAGCTTAGACTGCTCAAGGATCTAACAACAGGAAAAATAAAACAGTAACAACAATAGTAACAAGCAATGATGGGATGTGGAAAGTGAGAACATTTCGAGAAGTAATGTTCCCAAAATAATGACCAACAAATGGGAGAAGCTTATGGGAGATCTTATGTGATGGATGACGGGATATCGTACCCATTCTGTTAGTTTGAGATTCAATCAAGTCTATTAGCTCAATGAGTGTAACAAGTTCGTTAGCTCTACAATATGGAATAGTTATACTTATGTGACTCGTGCATAATTAAGTTCGTAGCAACAAAATTCTGTTCTTGAAACATCTGATTCTATCAGGTCGGGTTTCAATTTTGTTCTTGAAACATCTGATTCTATTAGGTCGGGTTTCAATTATGTTCTTGAAACATCTGATTCTATCAGGTCGGGTTTCAATTTTGTTCTTGAAACATCTGATTCTATCAGGTCGGGTTTCAATTATGTTCTTGAAACATCTGATTCTATAAGGTCGGGTTTCAATTATGTTCTTGAAACATCTGATTCTATCAGGTCGGGTTTCAATTATGTTCTTGAAACATCTGATTCTATCATATCGGGTTTCAATTATGTTCTTGAAACATTTGATTCTATCAGGTCGGGTTTTAATTTTGTTCTTGAAACATCTGATTCTATCAGGTCGGGTTTCAAGTGACTGCAGCCAAATCGTTAGTTTAACTAACGGTTCATATTTGTAAGGATTTGTATCAGCAAAATTGATAACTTGAGAATGAAATTAGGTTGTTCGAATGAGGTCTTAAGATTTTTTTGTTGGTAAGACACTATCCCGTTTTCTAGATCTTTTCAAAGAATACTAGTAATTCTCGAGTTCGAGTTCATACTCATGTCATATCGGATACAATTAAGCCCACTCAATTAAAATTCATTACTTACATAAAGAAGCGTCCCAATTTATGTAAGTAAGAAATTATAAACTTATGGTTCGTTGATTTACAACTTTTTTATTTAAATGAAAAGGTGCCCCAGTCCATTTAAATAAAGATATTCCAAATCATCCTACTTAAGAATTTCCGACACAACACTCATACTTAATCAATGAGTTACAAGGCAATATATTATGAGACGTCAAAAGTGTTCCAAGAGTATGGAATGAATGTTCACACTCATCTTCGAAGACGAGGAGTAAAATAATCATAGAAAATCGACATAGCGTTCAAAAGAATTGGTGAGTTCATAGTTATGAAATAGTTTTCTCACAATGTTTGAGAAATAGATAAAAACTATTGCGTATCTCTTAATGTCTGAGATATATTTAGGCCAATTGTGTATCTCACGATGTCTGAGATATGTCTAAGTCAACTATGTATCTCACGATGTCTGAGATATTAGGAAGACCATTGCATACTTACAATGTCTTAATAATAATGAGACCATTGTATTAACTACAATGTCTGAGAAAGTTTCGTAGATCACAAAATGTATATGATCGGTGATATCTGGTTGTGCCATAATGCCTTGGAATAGGCATATGCAGTTATGTTGAGTCAATCATTTATATAAACAGTCTTTATATAAATAACATAGTATTGTGTTAATGAGTAGGCATGGCGCAGGGAATGTTGAAGACAACAGTGAGTGATACGAGTTTAATGTAAGATGTAGTTATAGTCTAGGTTCATATGCAACCTGGTTCTCTATAACTAAAGCTCTGATGCCAATCTGTAACACCCCCAAAATTATCGCAGCGGAAGATTGTGTCACTGGGGTATTAATTCATAGTTCACAGAACAAGTTACAGAAAACGACTCTAAATGAGACGTTTTGAAATAAATTATCATTCGATTAAAATATCAGAGTTTACAAAGAGGTCCCACAAGTTTGTATAATAATAAAAAGTACAACATAAAAGTTTTAAAGATTTTCGAATGATAATATGTGCATCGTCTTCAAAATATTTTCCGTGCGCCTTCACATGCCATGACGTATATGCCTTAGATACCTGAAAATACATTGCTAAAAGTGTCAACACAAAGGTTGAGTGAGTTCATAGAGTTTATGAAAATGTTTAATACGACTACCACAAGTATAGGCCATGTATGACAAATATGTCACATAAAAATGTTACAATTGCTCTAAGCACATGACACCGAAGCTAGACTGATCATGATGTTCGCCCCAACAGAGTGTTTTGCCAAACAACTCAAATAATGATATTAAATGAAATGCATCCGTTTGACCAGTTGGAATCCACCAACCCGGATGGAGGAGTCACCCTCGATAGATCTATCCACTCACCCTCGCTTACCCAGTAATTAACGGTTCATGATTTCTGATATGGGGACATTCAATTGGCAATGAAGTAACTTAAGCAATGTAATGAATTTGATATACTTGGTATCGTAATAAAAATGATGTGCAATGTATTCTCCCCCGTAGGTTTGAAATAAAGTAAAAACTTGAATAAATCGGGGCTATGAAAACTCACCTTAGAATGTAGTGACATAAGTAACACAACGGTGCCAAGAAGTATGGCATAACAATATAAAGAAGTATAGCTCATCGATACAGAATTGGCGTAACCTAATGAACATAAACTTGTCTCAAAATATAATACGCGAAAAGCAATCGATGCATATGAGTTTTCTAAAAGATAATACGTTTGAGTTTTCGTGAAAGTTTCGTATCAACGTTTGTAAAATGTTTAGTTTCATCATTCGTGTGGTGGTATGAAATCATAGACTCGAAGTACAACTCACACCAAAGCATAATATATATATATATCTCATATATATTATGAAATAAAAGAATAAACAAGATGCCTCAAGAAAACGAGTAAGAAAAGTATTGACGGGTGAATTCTAGGCGAGAGGATAATGAAAAGAAAATATGTTAAGGAACCAGGTCAATTAATAAGTTTCGGCATGACCCGTTTGCTTATAGAATGATAGAGAAGTGCGATATGAAAAAGTAAATCAAATGATCACGAGATATGCATGGCATTGTACCGAGACTTAACCAAAGTATTTTTATTCTCCAAATAGGTGTACAACCTGCACTTATACCTAAATAAGCGTCTAATAAGTATTGCTTAACCATCTTTAACTTTTACTTAATTGATCACACTTTTATTTCTCAAGAATAGACGTAAAAACCATGTTGCTGAATTTTAGTCAACTTCACACCATCATATCTCTTAACCTATAAAAGATACAAGGATGGGGTTTTCACCCCTGTAAATATACTTAAGTCTAGTTTCCAAAACATTAGGCCATTCAATCAAATCATTTACCAATCAACGAGAAATGAGTTTTTACCAACTATAATTCCAACCAGAAAGTTCGCTGAAATTCTAACGTTTACGGTTTTGGTGATAAATAGTATTCTATAATAGCTATCAAGTTGAAACCAATTGGAGGTGAAAGCTTATGATGTCTAGTGTTGAACCATTTTTTAAAACCCAAGCCTACTGTACAAAAATCTGGAGCAAAACATGTTTTCCAACAGCAGTTCCAGAATTGACATGTTTCCATAAAATGGTCATATCTCATTCATCCGGAGGAGATATCACCCTATCCAATTCAACACATGTACCTTAAACTTATTTCCATAATCCCATCAAATAATATAGACCTTCTTAGGCCAACAGTTTTCTGCAATTAACCCATCTGTACGGCTGGTCTGCAGCAGTCCCAACTTTTCCTACGAAATGCTAATTTTAATGTATTTCCCAAACCGTGATAGCTATTAAAATGATTCCACTTGGAGAAGTTAGATTTAGATGTACACTACTGAGATTAGCTTTCCTATCCTACATTTTAGAGTATTAACCTGGAGTTTAACTCGTTTTCCAAATGATGCTTCAGATTTGACTAGCAATCGTAAAATGGCCATAATTCCCTCATCCGGAGGAGTTGATAACCCATCCAATTCGCCACATGAAGCTAAGACATATATCTATCCAAGAATGTGATTTCCCAGTAGGCCATAAGCCAAAAATACTGCACACCAACTAGATTTAGCTGCTGACCTGAAACAGCCCTTAATTTAAACTACTCACGGGTTTTCTTGTTGACTCGAGAGTAAGAATGCGAACACCACTCGGGTGTTTGTCTAGCCAAGTCCATGACACAACTAACACATAAACTACCACCCTTGTGGTGTTATGGTCGAACAAGGGGAAACCAACACCCTCCAAGATGTGGGTGAGCCGAGAATCAGTACCCTTGTTGGGGCTGCTATTATAGCAGAACCAAACGCCCTCTATGGGCTGTGGTGTAGGTCATTATGAACAAACGAGATGCACCCTTTTTGGCTGTTGTGTGGTCAGAAACAAATAAACCAGACGCACCCTCTTTGGGGCAGATGTATGGGTCGAAATAAACAGGTCAAGCACGCCCTTATATATGGGCTGTCGACAGCACCACTAAGCGCACCCTTTGGGGGCTGTGGTGGACCGAAAATAAGCAGAACCAAACGCCCTATTTGGGCAGCAAACAACAACAACGACACTCCTCGGGGCTGCCGTGTACCGAGCCAAACACAAACACAACAAATATGCACCCCTCTTGGGGTTGAAGTAACAGATTCAAACACACCCCTTTAGGGGCTGAATAAGCAGGTCCAAACGCACCATATTGGTGCTGAAATAAGTAGTTCCAAATGCACCTTTGTGCAGAAAATAAACCAACAAAACGCACCCTTACTGTTTTGATTGTAAAGGAGCAGCAACAAGTGAAAAAAAAAATAACAACCAACACACCTTAAATAAGCTGGAAAGAGCTGAAAATAGGCTGGATTAATAAACTTTACGAACACACCCTTTTTAATGATCTCACCACACGACTCTTTATCAAAACACGTTTTCAAATCTGGGTTTTATACCACACACGATATTTGATATACGAAACTGATTCAAAATCATGTTTTTTCTTGTTTTTAATCCACGAAATCTATACCAACGATTTAATAGTCGGTCTTATTAGAAAGAGAAGTATCTAAACTGATGATTGGTGTGTCAACATACCAATAAAACGAGAGGGCAAAGATGGCGAGGTGGTGGCTGTGGTGGTGAACTCGAACAAAAACAAACTCCAGTCACAAACCTCACGCAACCCTAATCAAAACCCTAGAACCCTCTTGTCTTGATGATGATGATGGTGATGGAGATGTGGCGGTGGTAGCATGGTAGAGGTGAGGCGGTGTGGAGTGAGACGGCATAGAGAGAAAGAAGAAGTTATCTTCTTCTTCTTTTTTGTTCTATGTTGGATAAGGAGAGAAAACAGATATATAGTGAAATATTTGGTGTCGGTTTATTAAAGAGATAAGATAATTGTGTCCCGTTGAGTTAAAATATAAATGCGGTACCTCGGTTTGATATTTTTAATTGATAATGTGTGAAATACATTTTGGTGATCGTTTTTATAAAAATAAGATAAAAGAAAATTATTGACCCGAATAATAATTATCGAAATTGAAGCATAAATAATGCGGTGTCGGTATATGTTATATGTAGTTTTCACATTTAACGAGATAATTTCTCGTTAAATAGACAGAAGTGAACGAAAACGCTCAGAGAGTAATAATTTAAATTAGAGTGAATTAATTAACTTGTGAAGTTACTGGTTAACTACCGATTACAGTTATTGCGTTTACGTTACGAGAAAAGTCAAATAGTCAAAATTCAACTTTAAAAGTCAAAGGGGTAAAATAGTCATTTAACCATATCACAAATTACGGATTGTTACACAATATCATGGGGCACACATTTTAATCATTCAAATTTATGTGGATGACATCATTTTTGGGTCAGCACATCTTAAATACTCAAACGCTTTTTCAAAACTTATCAAAAAAACACTTTGAAATGTCCATGATGGGTGAACTTACGCTTTTTCTAGGACTGCAAGTTCATCAATCACCCCGTGGTATTTTCCTGAGTTAGTCCAAATATGCTCTTGAAATCTTAAACAAACATGGAATGCAAAACTGTGATACCTATGCCACACCTATGGCACATACCAAGAAATTGGATGTTGATTTGCATGGGTAATTGGTTGACCCTACCAAGTACCGAAGTATTATTGGGTCTCTCATGTATCTAACAACCAGTAGACCTGATATAGTATTTGTTGTATATCTTTGCTCCCGTTATCAGTCGCGACCAACTGAAACTCACCTATCTGAGGCTAAAAGAATCCTCCGATACATCAAGGGAACCATTAATTTGGGAATCTGGTATCCGAAGGATTATGGTTTTGAACTAATAACTTTTTTAGACGTTGATCACTCAGGTTGCTTAGATTCTTGGAAAAGTACTTCAGGAGCTCTACAATTTCTTGGTGATAAACTGGTGTCAAGGAAATCGAAGAAGCAGGATTGTACATCGCTGTCCTCAACCGAAGTAGAATATGTAGCCATGCCGGTGTGTTGTGCTCAAGTTGTTTGGATGTGAACACAACTCAAAGACTATGGTTACGTATTTGACAGAATCCCGATGTACTGCGACAATTGAAGTGCTATTGCAATCTCGTGCAACTCCGTTCAACATTCGAAATCAAAGCACATCGATCTTCGATATCATTTCATCAAGGAGCATGTGGAAAAGGGTACCGTTGAATTATATTTTGTGGGTACTGAATACCAACTGGCAGACCTTCTCACCAAAGCCTTAGCTCATGCTAGGTTTACTGAGTTAGTCCACCGGATTGGTATGAGGTGTTTGACTCCAGAGGAACTGGGCGAACTTTTAAAACAATCTTAAAACCAGTCAAACACCAAAACCTCTTTTGTAAATATTTTTCAAAAACAAAAATAGAAAAATATAAAATCTGATAAAATACAAAAATACTCATCTATCTAATTTCTTTCAATCATTGCAAGTACAAAACTTCCGTCAACACTTTGTTCTATCAAACTTTTCACAATTTTCCCAAACAACTGTTGAGGGGGAGAAAGTAAATATTTTTGTTTCATAAAACCGTGTACTTGCATGTGACCCAGAACTGGTTGTATCTTTGATAATGGTGGACACGTTTCTTGTTTCTTGACACTCCTCGGACCCAAATTTTTAAAACTTCTTTATTTTAAAAGTTGAGGGGGTGTGTCGTCAAGTTTCTTTCCAAACTTACACTTCATACTTAACCAAAATGGAAGTTATGGGCTATGGATGAAAATGGTTGAGGTGGGGGGACCAAAACTGTCAAAAGCTTAAAGTTATTTTTTTTTTACAAAACCTTCCACCTAATTACTTTTACATTTATTTCAAACATTTAATACCCCAACCACCTTCATCCCACGCATAAGATTCAAACTTCAAATCCGTGTTATAATCTTCTAAACTGTAAGTGGTTAATGTTTCTGTGAATGATTCCAAGCATAGGTTTTAATTTTACACAAAACCAACGGTTTGATTTTCATTTATAAGTGATTTCAGTTTCTACGCATATGCGTATGAACTCAAAATCACTTGAGGCTGATTTTGATAAAATGAGTAGTGTTTTCAATTTTTAAATCAAGATTTTAAACCAATTTCATCAAGTAATCCAACCTAGAAAACGTTTTAATCATTTCTCAAAAGTTAGGGTTTATGCGTGGATTTGGGGGTTTTCTATGGTAAATGTTTCTGGATAATTTGTTGCCTGTAATGTGTTTGAAACATGTTTAATTAACCAAAACCAACCTTGATCTAACCCAGAAATACTACAAATGGTGAAATTAAGATTTAGGGTTTTAAACTTATTATGATTGGGTACTTTTGATTCTTGAAGTGTTGGATGTTAAAACTTGTTGGTAAACTATCACATAGCTTCTAAGATGTCCCAGAATTATTTTGGTGAAATTTCCATGGTTCAATCTCTTAGGCGTAAGAATTGAATAATTAGGGTTTAAACCTTATGCTTAAGATAAATCTACGCGTAACTGATAACCAGTGTGATTCCATGTAAGGATGAAAGAGGTTGAATAAAAGTGTTAATGGTAATGTTGTGATGAATTTATTTCAGGTAATACGCGTGAAAAATCAAAATCAAGGTTAAATTGGATTTCTACGCATAAGAAATAACTTACGCGTAGAGGTTACATGTAAGAGAAATCTTATGTGTAACACTTACGCGTAAGGGTCTACATGGGGACTACGCGTATCCTGTGAAGGATATGCGTAATCTTGGATCTTACGCATAAGGTTCACTCTTACGAGTAAACCTTACACATAAGCTCCTACATACGCTTACGCGTAAGCCTTATGCCAAGAGGTTTTTCCTATGCGTAAGAGGAACTCCTACGCATAAGCTTATGTCTAGGCGTATGGTCATACACTGTTTACGCATAAGCTTGCATTCTTACGCTTAAGCCTTATTTTAAATGAACCAAAATGTCACTAATAAGCTATAATGGTTAAAATGTTGTGTGAATGAGTGAAAATTGGACTTTAAAATTCAAAATTAATATACTCACGATACTTATCACGACTACTTTGGACTATTGGACAAACAAGTGAGATTGGACTCGTAACATTCATTAAGATAACATATTCAATAATTGGAAATTAAAATCAACTTTTGACGAACGTAATGTCTTTCGATATGTTGGTTCTGTTGGCTCAATATCTTTCAGATCACAATATGGACGTCGCAATGGAAAACATTAACGCACCAAACGTACTCACAATGGAAGATATTTTCCCTACCGGTTATAGTATGAAGATTGGAAAGAACAACCCCAGGGTGGACTTTGATAACTTCACTTGCTCTGAGTCTTCATGTCGTATTGTTGTGGATATTCTGAAGACTCATCCTTACAACAACATGCTCACCAACACAGCAACTCAGTAATATATATTCATCAGTTATGGCATACAATGAGGAAAATTGATGGTCAAGATGTTGTTACAGTGAAACTCAACAATAAACAAGTCACCGTTACTGTTGCGGATTTAAGAGCAATTCTCCTGCTCCCTGCCATCCAGCCTGTTGAATATGTTGCCACTCCAACTGAAGAGGCTACTCTACAATTCATGGTCGATATTGGCTATGATGAAGCTGCGGAAATCATCACCAAACATTCTTCAGTCGATTTAAAGAACATCCCTCAACCGTGGAGAACTCTATACATCATGATCGCCAAGTCAGTTTCTGGACGAGACAACGGTTATGAGCATCCTAAGCTCATGGAACTACAAATATTCTGGGGCATGGTCAACAAGATGCATATTGACTACGCAAGTCTGATTTGGGAAGACATGATGTCTTACCTCAAGAATCCTGGCACAAAGGTCCCTTACATCAGATACACAAAATTGTTGATCCAGAGGATACTAGGGAATAATCAAGACATTCCCTTGAGAGTTGATGACCCCAACCATCATTCTGCATTGTTTGAACCTACTCTAAATGTTGTTAGATTCAAAGACTTAACAACAAAGAAACAAGGTGTAGTTCTTATTGACAGCCTTATCACTGAGGACATCAAAACTCTTCAATCGTATTCACGATATCAAGAAGCAGTGGTCCTAGGCAAAGTCGGCTTCATGGATGAAAAGTCTTCAGCCATCCCTGTTAGGAAGACAAGGAGAGGTAGTACTGGAAGTGTTGCAAGCACTGGAAGTGCCCTAAAGTATCCAAAGAGGAATCCTTCCCAAAAAAGAAAAGTTCCAACAAAGGGTGCCACCCCTAATCCTCAATAGAAACCTAAACTACAAAACGAAGACTCCGAGGATACTGAAACGGACGAGGAGGTTCACTATTCGGAGTCTTTTACAGATGATACGACAACAGTTTAAAAACCATCTAGTCCCAAAACTGACAAGGGTAAAACTCCAGTGGAAGATCAGGAAGAAGAAGAGAGTTCAGATGAAGAACCAAAGGATGAGGACAAAGAATACCGCAAAACACTGAAGCATCTCAGGCAACAACATGCTGCTAAGGAATTTAATCTTCAACAAACTCGTGGCCCTGGAGGTTCCAGTGGTGGTGCACTTACCATACCAATTCGTGATGCTGTTAATCAACCTGATAAGCGAATTGGTGCCACCGCTAAGGAATCCACCAAGCAGCAGCAACAATCTTATGAGCTTCCGTTTACCTTTGAGGAAGAAGAAGTACAGGAACAAGATGAGAGGATCACAAACAAAGATATTGAGGAAGCTGCTAAAGAAAAAGCTGAAGAGGAAGCTCGAGCTAAAGCAGAAGGGCTAAAGCTGAAAAAGAAGCTGATGATTATCTTCTAGATAATCCTGAACATAACCCGGAACAAACTTCTGAGCCACCAAATGACCCAGAGCCTTCCCATGACTCATCTTCGTCTGACTCATCATCTCATTCTTCACCACCACCATCCAAAGATGCTACCACCAGATGCACATCCAAATCAATCAAGAAACCGACCAACACTTAGGCATCACGGGCAAAGACCAAAATTGTCAAGGCTGTCAGGCAAGTACGGAAGAGAAACGTGGTTAACAAGAAATTTAATCAACTGGCTGACATACTTAACTTACTTCAAGACGTGATGAACGAGTTTTCAGATGAAAGGGAACAGATTCAACAGTTTCTAAATAGAGATATCCAAGGGGAAATGGACAAGACGATCAGAAAATATACTCACAAGTTTCTTCTCGACACCGTCCCTGGAGTGACAAGAGAGATGTTCGCCAGACAACTCTATCCTAATCTTATGCGATTGGTCAAGCATACATTGTCAACTACTCTTGTAGCTATGCAAATCAATCCCGTCACGCCTCCGTTTGTCTCCGATGATGAATTGATATCGAAGCTAGTATTGAAAATGTCTCAACGATCTGAAACTTTCACTTCTCACGAAGCTAAACTATTTGAGGCATTGCTGGAATATCAACTCAAAACATCATGCAAAGAGTCAGCTGAAAGGGCGAAACGACCAAGAGATGATGACGATGCTGACAAGGATTCCGAGCTAAAACGTCCAAAGAAAACTGGCGAATCCTCTTCTATACCTCCACCACCCCAAAGGACCACCACCACAAGAAGATCTCCACAACGTCCTCCTGCTAGAGGCAAACATCAGGACTCTGAGTCTCCACCACCAACGTAGAAAACTGGTGATCATTTTGAATACACTGGTGGTGACGACGAAGAGATTCCTGAGCCCCAACAACAACCTCCTTCTTCCACATCAACTAAGCAACCAACATTGTAACACCCTTAGTTTTTGAATAGCAGCGGAAGCTAATTGAGGATATTACTTATTAACACAAAGTACACATTACAGAAAACGACTCTAAATGAGACGTTTTAAAATACATTATCATTCGAATTTATTCATAATATCAGAGTAGAGGTCCCATAATGTACATAATAAGTTTAAAAGTTTTTCGAATGATAATATGCATAGTCTTCAAAATGCCTATTCCGTGTGCCTTCATTTGCGTGCCAGACATATCTTACGGACCTGAGATAAAACATGCCGAAAAGTCAACACAATGGTTGAGTGAATTCATAGTTTTAAAAACAATAATGGACAATAGTTATAGTATAATTGCAATGTGTACAATTATCTTCTTGATAGTTATTATTGCTCTAAGCTCATGGAACTCACGACTGACTGTTGTATATATATCACCGGACGATATATATAGATAAGTAACTTGCCCCGAGTAGGTATTATGCCATATACCTAGGTAATTCAAATAAAGTGCGTTTAGTTACCGATCCGGCTAACACAAACGGGATTCATCAATCCCGATAGGCCTATCCACTATATTTGCGCTCACTCTCAGTGATTAGTGGTCCATGATGTAGGGGACTTTTGGCATAAACAACTTAGTGGTATGCAATAATACAGTCAAGGCATTCAATTTTCAAGTAATTGTCCATAATAAAAGATTTTAGCATGTATCTCCCCCAAGTAGTTTATAAAACAGTTAAACAAAAGTTCGGGCTATGAACTCACCGTAGTTATCAGTAGTAGCTTATAGCAATAACAGTGTATGTTGAGACTGCGATCTTTAGTGATTACCTACGAAAGTATAATAATTATGTTTTAGTATAGCTTTTAGTATAAGTGTACAAGTATATGTAATTTGTTGGCTTATGATGTTGTACATGGATATTAAGCTAAGGTATCGCTTAAGTGTTTGCTTGGCTCATAGCCTTTTTATAAATGACCTTGTACCACCGTTCGGGCTAACAAAATCAAGAGGTCATGTAGTAATCGCACGAGGAGCCAGGACACTTTAAATCATAAATCCACAACTCGTCGATACGATACCCCGAAGAGGCCTCTTTATGATAATGAAATTCCCTACTATTGTAGTACTTATCATTTATAAGTAAGTATTTGACGAGACAAATGTTGTATAAAACATTTGTCGCCTTTCGTCAAAGACTATTTAAGTGGTGACGTGATAGTGTTATGAGTTGTGTGTCGTGATAGTATAAGTTGTGTCGTGAAGCATGTAAGTGTTGTGATGAAATAATTTCGGCGTGTCCTATTATGATGTTGTGTAAAGGTTTTAAAAGTAATTTTTCAACTAATATGTTCACGGTTTTAGAAGTCAAAACTTGTGAAAATGGGATTTATATAGTTTATATGTCATATAGTCATTTATCTAGTGTTTGTCAAAGTCTAGTCAAGTTTTATCTAATGACCAAGTTTTTGAAACAATTTTCCGGTTAAGATATCTAAACTAGCCTTAACTTAGCCGCACGGAACAACTTTGAAACAATAATCATGGTCATATTTAGTGGCTATACTCAAGTTAAAATAGCTTGAGACATTAGCCTTGGCTTAACCTTGGCTTTGTTTTGTCTCAAAGAATCAAAATACAAGTAAGTTTCCATAACCATGGCTATTTTCTAGTCAACAACAGGTCCGTATAGTTTTTGCTGTTTTTAGGACTTTTCATTCACTTTCAGCTTATGTGCTCCCGAGTTTTTGAGGAAAATTTCATTCCGAGCAACTTTTGTGCTCTACACTTTTGCTGATTCGGACCAGAAAGGGGTTTAAATCGCGTTTTAAAATCGTTTCAGAAGACTATTGATTCAATAACCAATTTCATCTAGCCATCTTCTTTTAACCATAACTTTTTATCTATAAGTCCATTTTAAGTGATTCAAAAGCTCAAATTCTAGTTTTTACTTCCTCTAACAATTTCTTAAACTTAATCAAGTCCAAAGTTTATGATTTTTAGGTTAAAACTCATGATAATTCACTAGTTTCTTACTAGTTATCTTAATGAGTTTCTACACTAGTTTTTACCCATCAATTTTATGTACAACATCAAGCAAGCCTTATTACATGTACTACTTATACAAAATTACATCAAATAATTATACATATCATTACAACCATATTGAATGACATGAAATTTAAACAACTTCTTCCAAGAGTTAGGTTGAATGGTCACAAGAACAATCAAGCCTAAACCTCCTTCCAATCTTCAACCTTCTTCAACCTCTTAACCGAAGCTTACAAACCCTTTTACCCTTGCAAAAACCTCCTTTAATTCAGCCCTAACCTTCTTGTGTAGCTCTTGTTTCACCCTTGATATCAACAAAATAACCCTAGGATCATGTAGGAACCAACTCTAGCTCCATCTTCTTAGTGATTTTTGTAGTATAATTCAAAGTATGTATGAGTGTTTGTGTGTGTATAGTGGACGGCAAGAGGGAGAGAAACCAAGAGGTTTTTGTAATCTTTTTCAGGGTTACGGTACAAAAAAGTTATTAAAGTTTCTTAAAAATTTGTCCTAAGTTACTAAAGTTTCATTTTGTTCACTTAGGTTACTGAACTTTTGGAAGCATAAAATACAATAATTTTAGTGTTAGTCCGAGTAACCCGAATGAATACTTTTGATAAGTTTAGTAACCTGAGTGAACAAAGTTTTAAAGTTTAGTAACCTGAACGTATATTTTTATAAGTTCAGTAACCTTAATGAACAAAGTTTCAAAGTTCAGTAACCTGAGTGAACAAAATGAAACTTTAGTAACTTAGGACAAATTTTTTGGAAACTATAGTAACTTTTTTGTACCATAACCCATCTATTGCATGTGAAGTGATAGTGTGAGAAGACTTAGGAGTATATGGGGGACAATAGTGGTGAGTAAGATTGGAGGTGCATTGAGAGAGAGCCACATGGCCTTGATGAGGTACCATCAAACGCCACCTCATTTTTGAGGTGGTAGTTTGTGTTTGTATTGTGATAATGTGTAGTTTTTAGGGTATAGTTTGGTCCCGGTAATTACTAATGTTAAGCCCTTAATTCACGAAACTTAAAACCGGGTAACGTAAAAATGTAATACTTCCAAAAATGTTAAAACATATCAACATACTCCAACTAGGTATTTTAAAAGTATGATAAGTCTAATATGGTGTTTCTATGTTGTTAAAACCTAATAACGTAGGTTCGGGCACGCGTATTACTTGAAGGTAAAATGTTTACTTAAAATTGGCAAAGTGGCAATAATTCATATGAATTATGACTAGTGGTGAAACTAAAGTATTTTTGAACACATAGACTTTTTCTAGTCTTGTGTTGGTTGTGAGGATAATTCACACTATTTAATTTTTGAGATTACTTATATAAATAATTAAAAGTAATTTATATAACGTAAAATAGTAAAATAAAGACCTGAAATATGCGAGGTGCTACAGCCTTCCCCCGTTACGGAAATCATGTCCTCATGATTTTGGTTGAAGTACCCGAGAAGAGATGCGGATATTTCTGTCGCATTTGGTCCTCTCTTTCCCAAGTGTATTCAGGCCCTTGGCGAGAATTCCAACGTGTTTAACGATGGGGATTCGGCTTTGTTTCAACTGTTTGACCTCACGGTCCATTATTTCAATAGGTTCCTCAATAAAATGTAGCTTGTCATCGAGCTTAATCTCGTCTAGTGGAATGACAAGGCTTTCATTGGATAGACATATATTAAGATTTGACACGTGAAAAGTGTTATGGATTCCACTTAATTCTTGAGGTAGCTCGAGTTTGTATGCTACCGGACCAACTCTTTCTAGGATTTTGAATGGTCCAATATATCGTGGACTTAGTTTCCCACGTTTTCCAAAACGGATTACGCCTTTCCAAGGCGAGACTTTCAGCATAACCCTATCTCCAATTTGAAATTCTAAGGGTTTTCATCTAGTGTCAGCATAACTTTTCTGGCGATCTCTAGCAGCTTGTAGTCTGCTTCTGATCTGAACAATCTTTTCAGTTGTGTCCCGTACAATTTCTGGGCCGGTGAGTTGAACATCGCTAACCTCATTCCAGCATACGGGAGATCGACACTTTCGACCATACAATGCTTCGTACGGTGATGATTTAAGACTGGAATGATAGTTATTGTTGTAAGAGAATTCGACTAATGGTAAATGATAGTCCCAACTTTTACCAAAATCGATAATACAAGCTCTTAGCATATCTTCCAAGGTTTGTATGGTTCTTTCGCTTTGACCATCTATTTGCGGATGATAGGCAGTACTCATGTCCAGTTTAGTTCCAAAAGCTTTCTGAAGTGACTGCCAAAAATTTGAAGTAAATCTGCTATCTCTATCCGAGATAATCGAAATGGGTACACCATGTCTAGAAACTATTTCTTTGATGTACAGCTTGGTCAGCTGATCCATATCATAAGTTTCTTTGATTGGAATAAAATGAGCAGATTTTGTTAAACGGTCAACAATTACCCAAATGGCGTCATAACCGCTCGGTGTTCTGGGTAATTTCGTAACAAAATCCATCATGATTCTTTCCCATTTCCACATAGGAATCTCGGGTTGTTGTAGTAATCCGGATGGTTTTTAACACTCGGCCTTGACCTTAGAACATGTCAGGCACTTACCAACATATTTGGCAATATCGACCTTCATGTTAGGCTACCAATATAGCATTTTGAGATCATGATACATTTTGTCAGACCCCGGATGAATGGAGTACTTTGACTTATGTGATTCATGCATAATCAAATCTCGTACACCTCCATAGAGTGGTATCCAACTTCTGTCTTTGAAGCATAACGTTCCATCAGAACCCTTTACAAAACCGTTTTTGTTCTCTAACACACCGTAGATATTCTCTTTGGGTCGTTTTTCTTCTTTGATAGCTTCAGTTTGTGCTGCAAGGATTTGTGAGGGTAATGGTTATACGATCATCATTCCTAACGATCTAATCTTTAGAGGTTTGAGACGCTCTTTTCTACTAAGAGCATCTGCCACAACGTTTGCCTTACCCGGGTGATAACGAATTTCACAATCGTAATCACTGAGTAATTCTAACCAGCGGTTTTGTCTCATGTTTAGATCTTTCTGATCCAGAATGTGTTGCAAGCTTTTGTGATCTGTGTATACTATACACTTTGTGTCGTAGAGATAATGTCTCCAGATTTGAAGAGCAAATATGACTGACCCTAACTCTAGGTCATGAGTGGTGTAGTTCTTCTCGTGCTTTTTGAGTTGTCGTGAGGCGTAAGCTATCACCTTATGTCTTTGCATTAACACTGCTCCCAAACCTCTATACGAAGCATCACTGTACACAACAAAGTCTTCATTGCCTTCAGGTAACACTAAGATAGGTGCACTGCATAATTTCTCTTTTAGAAATTGAAATGCTTCTTCTTCCTTTTCGCCCCAATCGAATTTCACATTCTTTTGAGTCAATTTAGTTAAAGGCTTTGCTATCTTGGAAAAAACTTTGATGAATCTATGGTAATATCAGCAAGTCCTAAAAATTGAAGTATTTCCGTTGGATTTGTAGGGGCAGCCCAAGTCTTATGGACTCTATCTTGGCGGGTTCCACATAAATTCCATGACTATCAATTACATGGCCCAAGAATTGTACACTTGAGATCCAAAATTCACATTTTGAGAATATAGCGTACAACTTCTCATTGTTGAGTAACTCTAGGATCAGTTTGAGATGTCTTTCATGTTCTTCTTTACTCTTAGAGTAAATTATAATGTCATCTATGAACACAATCACAAACTTATCCAAATATTGTCTACACACTCGATTCATGAGATCCATGAATACTGCTGGAGCATTAGTTAAACCAAATGGCATAACTTGAAACTCATAGTGACCATATCGAGTCTTGAACGCTGTTTTCGGAATATCCTCTTCTCGAACTCTAAGTTGGTGATATCCTAATCGCAAATCGATCTTGGGGTATACGCTTGAACCTTAAAATTGATCGAAAAGATCATCGATTCTTGGAAGTGGGTATCGGTTCTTTATAGTTAGTTTATTTAACTCCTTGTAATTAATGCACATTCTGAAGGATCCATCCTTCTTTTTAACGAATAGGACTAGAGCTCCCCATGGTGATGAAATTGGTCGAATAAAACCTTTATCTGTAAGTTCTTGCAATTGGTTAGATAACTCTTGCAATTCCGAAGGAGCTAAGTGATAGGGTGCTCGAGCAACTAGTGCGGCACCTAGCACCAATTCGATTTGGAACTCCACTTGTCTAGGTGGTGGAAGTTCGGGTAAGTCTTCAGGAAAGACTTTAGAATATTCACGTACAATAGGCACGTCTTTGAGTTTTTTCTCCTCTAACTTTTTCTCCGTTATGTGGGCTAAGAAGACATGACATCCCTTCTTTATGTACTTTTGAGTTTTAATGCAAGAAATGATATTCAGGCGAGTTCCACTTCTATCCCCTCGGATAACCAAGGTTTCATTATCGATAGGAATATGTACAACTTTCTCGCCACAGATGATATTTGCATTTCGTTGCGATAACCATTCCATACCAATTATAATGTCAAAAATTCCGAGTTCTATTGGCATGAGGTCTATTTTGAATGGATGACCTAACAAGTTTAGTGTACAGTTTTGAATTACAATGTTGGTGGTTACAAGATTCCCATTGGCTACCTCAAAGGTAAAGGCGGTGTCTAATGTAGTGGGTGCAATATCAAGTAAAGATGCAAATGCAGTAGATTTAAAACTTTTATCAGCACCCGAATCAAATAAGATTTTAGCATAATGGTTATTGAGTAGAAACATACCCGTAACCACATTCGGATCTTGCTGTGCATCTTTATCACCCAATACATACGCCCTACCACGAGCTACTCCTTATTGTTGACCATTGTTTCGGGGGAATTGTCTCTTGATGTGTCCACGTTCTCCACACCTAAAACAAGTCAATACTGGTTGGGTGTTGGTACCAGTAGCAGGACCCTTTCCTCTGCAGTCCTTGGTTTGATGCCCTGTCTTTTGATAATTCTTACATCTAACGGTGCAAGGGCCTTCATGATGTAGCTTGCATCTATAACACAAAGGAGCATTTCCTTGATAACCTCCTCCTTCAGCTGGTGCAACAGCAACAGCAACAGTACCTCTGGCATTTTCATGTCTACGGTTTTGCTGGTTGTGGTGATTTGTGTTTCGGTTTTGTTGGTTGGGATTGTTGTGGTTACCCCTTCGGCTATCATTCCATCTTCTCTTGTTGTTATTGTGGGTATTGTTATTGGGATGGTTGTTGTTGTTGTGGTTGTTGTTGTTGCGGTTGAGGTTAATGTCATGAATCAGAACAGTTCCTGCTCTAACCCCTTGATCCATCAGTCTACGAGCCATTCCCATTGCATCATCTTTCATTTTTGGATCAAATGAGGTCACATTTCCCTGTATAGGTTGTGGAAGTCCCCATATGTACCTCTCCAGTAACTTCTCATTGGTTGGAACCATTGTTGGGCATAAGATTGCCAATTCATTGAATCGACGATTGTATGTGATGATATCAGTGCCTTTAACTATGTGGTTCCAGAATTCAATTTCCAACTTCTGTACCTCATTACGAGGACAATATTGTTTGATCATCATTGTTTTGAGTTCGACCCAGGAAATTCTGTAGCCATTTGCAATGCCAATTGGTTGCACTACAGAATTCCACCACGATAAAGCTTCATCCATTAAAGTACTGGTTGTGAATTTGACCTTGCAGTCTTCAGTGATGTTGCTGATCAGGAATACAGATTCAGAACTCTCAAACCAGCGGGTTAACCCTACAGCTCCTTCAATGCCTTTAAAATTAGTGGGTTGGCGTTTCATGTATTCGCTGTATGAGCAGCCCCTTGGCATTGGTTCGACATTTATTCTTTCGGCACCAATAGCTGGTCCCGTAGCATTAGAACCTCCCGCTCCAACATTAGTTGCAGCGGCCCTAGCGGTTGCAAGTGCTTCAACAATAGCGGCAGTTTTTGCGGCTTCAGCAGCCTCAGCGGCTGCGGCTACATTTGTAGCTGCAGTTGCACGCTCGGTTCTATGTGCGGCAGCCACTTGATCGGAAACCATTTTATCAATAGCAGCTTGGCTTTTCGTTTTAGGTGGCATGATTCTATCAATTAAACAACATATGTGGTATAAGTATGATGTTGGATAATAAGCACGATTAGAAATGGTAGAAGAATAAGGGTGGAAATTAAATCACAACACAAGACGAGATAAATTTATACAAAAAAGTTACATTTATATATAGTTAATACATTATATCGGAGTTACAAAATCAAAACCCGTGACAGGTTTCATAAAAATTTTACTGACGAAACTATCAGTCAGCAATTACATTGTTTACTAGCTATTACATATCTTACTAAGTCTTTTAAATATTATAACAACACTATTCTTTCAAGAGTCCGGAGATTGATGCGGCTCGGGCTGATTGTTATTCCCGTGAGCAGCCAACACATCAATGGCGTCATTTGGGCGAAACTCCCTAGAGCCCCTTAGTTCTTGAAACATGATATGCATTTCTTCCCGTACGTTGTAGAGATCGATTTCGAGCCTATATCGCTCAGTTTGGTCAATTTCTAAATTGATTTCCGCTGCAGCTATGCGGCGTTTCAACTCTTTAATCTGTTTGCCGTCTTCATTTTGTGCTCGATCCATACGGGTGACTTTGTTCTTGAGCACTAGAAACCCGGTTATAGGATCCAAGACAATGTCTTCCACACGTGTAAGGTTGATATGTGCTAAAACACATATTATTTCTTTATCAAATCAGGCCCAAAATAACCAAGAAAGAGCCGTTTATTGCTATGGTTTCTTGAGTTTATGCATGTGCAGGTACGGATATGACAAAACAGACAAAAGAAAGCCGAAACCAAAGAAAACCGAGCACGAGAGAGAGAAGAATGCAAAATCCGATGCCGGGAATGGTATTTCAAGGGCTTTGATGCTTAAAAGATTAAATTACGGAGTTCGGGACATGATTTGGGAATTTTTCACAATGTACCCTTCATTTTACCATTTTACACAAATACCCCTCATTTATCCCATTATGTCACTTTTCACCCTTTAATTTCACAACTATACTTTTGGTACGTGGAGTTTTCAAAATTACATGAATGGTCTTTATAAATTTAGATACTATAATCCAAGTCCAAAACTTAATAATTCATATTCCCTTTTAATCCAAAAGCCCATTTGTAAAATCCTACCCAAGCCCATACCCAGCCAAAACAAATGACCCTCTCCCGTGTTTTTTACCAACCGGTCAACATAAAAATTCACTTTGGTCAAAATAACATAAACAAATACCCTCCTTCTCCCAAACGCGCCTAAAACAGAGATAATAACCAGAGTTTACTGTTTCACCACTCTCCTCTATTTCACCCTTACTCCCACATAATTACCCTGACTTAAATGATTCTAGAAGGTCCTGACATTCCCTGACACGTGCAGAGGTCCCACGTTGGCAATCCAAGTGAAGGTTTCAAAGAAACACACATCTAACGGCTGTGGATTGATTGGATGACACAAGAGTGAATCAATGGCTCTGATTAGAGTTCGTGAAGCTTCTGAAACCAAGCCCAAGCTCTTCCCAGTTGGCTATAAAAAGCACCTTCTCGCCACAGTTTTGATGGTCCAGTTTTTCAAGTATTTAGAAAGCTTAGACCATTTTACTTTTGTCAATTTACTGTTTTATTAAAGTTAAATCATCTTTGTAATCTCAGTTTTTGAATTGTACTTTTAATCTACTTAATGCAAATTTCAGTTTCTTTGAATTAATTTTTGTTGCTTTTACTCTTTGTTACAACGTCTTTTACTTAATCTTATAAGCTCACATAAGCCAACTATAGCTTAATGTGAGCTTATCTAAGCATTAATCTGGTTTTATTTCAAATTTCACAAAACAGTCAATAAATCTCAACTTGGTCAACAAAAGTCAAACTGCAGTCATCTCAATCATTTGGATCTGATTTGCTGGTGTTACAGTCATGGAATTGGGTTGAAACTAGTTGGAGTTGGGTTGAAAAGCAGTTTAGGTAGTGGTTATTTTGTGTTGTTTGGCAAGCCATTGTGGCTGGACAATTGTGAGTTCCATATTCTCCTTTTAAATCTGTTTAGCTCTATCTTCATTGTTAGATTAGTTCAATTTATGTTCATTCTAGTGTAATTTTGCTAAATCTCAGCTGCTTGTTTGTTGCTTTCATTAATTTCTATCTCTGTCATTTAGTTCCAGCATCTGCATAACATCAGTATTACATTAGTTAAGTCAGGTTCATTCTAGTTTGCATAATTGAGTCATAAAAGTTCATTTGAGGTTATTGAATATAGTTTGTAGTCTAATTAGGCATGGATTTGAAGTTGCCTTAGGATTTCAGTGGTTTAGAGCTAGTAAGGAGTGTTTGGCACAGTTACTTGATTCTGAGTTAAAGGTTCAAGCAGAGGATAAGTTAGGTTGCATTAGCTTTATTTAGCATCATTAAGTATAATTCAGTCATTCACTTGCATCTTAGAATAGCGTAAGTCAATATTGCAATAAATCTGCTCTTGTACTCTTATTTGTTTGAATCAGTTAGTGAGATCTTGCATTTAGGTAGATAAAGTAGTGATTTAGCTTGCAGTAGTTTCATTTCACATCTAAACATCATTTTCAATCTGTTTTTGATAGATCTAAACTCATATAAGTCAAAATCAAATTCTGTCTAACAAAGTCAAAATTCCATTTACAAGTACAAACATCCTCCATTTCTGCATTTTTAATTTACTCAATATGAGTCCGAATTAGCTGAAATTCTGGAGATAAGCACTCTTGTTGGTTGTGCTCAACATGGTATTTTTAGTTTATTTTTAGGATTTTTCTAAATAAGCTGAATTGGAGCTCAAAGTTGTTGCAGTAGGGCCGTTTGGAATTTAGAGCTAGAACCTATTATAGTGCTTTAATGCTTGTAGCTTGAGCTTATTTGACCCATATCAGTTGCATTAGCTTAGTCTTGATTATTTTAGGTTAGTTTGAGCTTGTGGTAGCTTTTTGCAGCTTATAGCTTATTTCAATAGTGCTTATTCACATCAGTTGTGTGCCCAAATCATAGATTCTGTTCTCCAAAGTTGTTTCTGTTATTTTTCCCTGATTCTCAGTATCATATTAGTGTTTTCTGGAAGTTTTCATATTTTTCCATGCTCTTTTGCTATTTTTCTACATTTAAAATCATTTTTAAGGCTTTTTAATTAGCTTTTAATCCAAATAATTCAGAAAAGGTTCAGAAAAGTGCAATTTAAATTTTCTTAGTTTTAGATAAATAAAAATGTCATTAAAAGTATTTTTCCAGAATTTTATTAGTTAAAATAGTATTTTCTAGCAATTTAATTAGTTTCAAATAGTTTTTAATTCATAATAATTAGAGAAAAAGTCAAAAAAATGTAATTCCAGCTTTGAAAATTCTTTTTAGTCCAGTTAGATTTTTGAAAATCAGTTTTGTAATTTTCTTGCAAGTTTTCATAATTTTTAGCATTTTAAATCATTTTTAAAAGTCCAAAAATAGTTTTTAATTCAAAATAAATCAAGAAAAACCAAAAAAATTAGTTTTAAATTTCAAAAAAGTTTTAAATATCATTTTTAGCTGTAGAAAAATATTAGCTCATTTTCATGGTTTAAAATAGAATAGTTTGCATTTTAATTTACGTTTTATTAATTACGTTAATCGCGTTTTTAGTTCTCACTTGCATATTTAGTTGTATTTACTTGTTTGCATTATAGATTCTGTAGTTTTAATTGCTTTTTATTACTTTCCCTTGCACCGTAGTTTAGAAAACCCCAAAAATTACTTATTTTCATATTCGAATCCCGAAACGCGACGTGCGTTTGAAATCTCCATTCATCCTTCGTTGGGAGAACGACCCGGGAAATACATTCCTTTGTATATCTTCGGAAAATATCTGTACGAAAACGACTCATCAAAATGGCGCCGCTGCCTGGGAGGGCTTGTAGTGAGTTTTCGTATTCCGTCTCGATTCGCGGTTTTTGAAGATCCTTCCTCGTGAAGTTACCCTTTTGTTTTTGTACATATTACTTTTATAAAAACCCAAAAAGATTTTCCTTTTCAAAATTTGTTTTAAAAACCCAAAAATATTCTTCTTTACCTTCTGATTTGATAAATTCTTTCCTCTTATCCCTCTAATATTTGATTCTTATGGACTCCTTCGACTATTTCTGTCAGTGTTGTAATTCACGTTTGGGATATGATTATGAGTGTTATAATCATATGTGCCCCAATTCTTTCAATAATCCTCAAAATTTTTCCGACTACCCTCCACAGCCCGCGATATCTTCGTTTTATCCCTATTGTTGTTATGGTTGTAGAGATATGGTGGATTCGTCGAATGATTTTCGTTGTTTACGGTGTATGCCCAAGATACATCCTATTTATGAAGAACCCGTTCCGATTGAGAATTATGATTCCATAATTGAAGAAATCCATAGAGATTTTGAAGACGCTTCTGAGCAACATCGAATCGCAATGGAATGTATGTTAATAACTTTCTTCAATAAATATCAACAAAGTATTAATGTAGAACCCGTTCAAGTTATGGAAGACGATCACACCATTTCGGACCTACCCGAAGAATCCACCGAGGGTTATGGAGACGATTTCTTTGAACATCGTGCTTTTATTAACAACATTGAAAAACTTGAAGCATTATCAAAATTTTTGAAATATAAGCTTGATGAACCCTCGATTCCTACTCCCTCTCCGGTGAGGGAGATGGAACATGTTTCTGAACCAGAGGTGATTCCCGTTTGTACTCTTGACTCTAATCCGAAGAATTCTAGAATCGATCCTTCTCTTTCACGATTCACTGTTACAAGTTTGTCGAGGTCGTCTAGTTACAACAAAACGGAACGAAATTATGAGCTTAAAACGATTTCTAAACAGAAAGAACCAGAGACCACAACGGAAGTGGTGGAAATTGCTAGCTCTCAGAGCACACCACTTGTCCCATTTCCGGAATCTTCGACATACTTTCTTCTCCCGTTTCTGAGCCTTTCATTTCCAACCCTTCCCCTTCACTCACGTCGGTTGAGAGAAGTGACGTCGTTTTGGAAGAGGTCGATGATTCTATTTCTCCAAACATTATTGAACCCATTGACTCTCTCATAATGGGGGATGAGCATCTTAGTACTATTCCGGAAACGAAATCGTCTAGTGTTGAGATCCTTGTCCCAAGCCCAAGAGAGTCCGAGGTTGTTGTTGATATTTGTGATGAGCCTTATCTTGATATTTCAAATGATCATGATGAGATGTTCTCCGATTTCGATAATGAGTCTTATGGAGACATCGATTTCGTCGACGATTTACCTTCTGAGCACGTTCACATAGAAGAAAATAATGATTTTGAGCCAGAAGATGAAGAGATTGAGCCCGATGATATTCAGATCTGTCACAATTCGCAATTTCCGGTCATTTCTCATATTCCACATTCAGCATTTCATAACGATTCGTACATGGTTTTGCATTTTTCATTAAACGTTATTTTCTTATTAAACAAACGTTATCGCGTAAACATTATTTTTGAACATTTGACCCGATACTTCCAAAAATTATTCCAATATATTTTAATACTCATATTAAGATTTTAAAAATGTTATTATTAGTTTACCCAGTGTTTTAAATCTATTTCGTATATAAATTGTTATATTTATATAAATTACGACGGTTTTCTTAAATTCAACCCGATAAATAATTATTCATTCAAATCTTTCAAGAAATGTATTTTTATAACTTTTATGACCTCAATATATTTTATCTTGACCCGTGAAATTTATTTTATCTAAAGCTACCTTAAATATTCAAATGTGTATACAACTTACTAATATTACTCAACAATGCTACAAGCTACTACTTATCCTCAAATAACTTTACTTCTACTATATTTATACTTTTACATATTAATAATAATTATATGTATATGAATCATTTATTACAAGATTTTTACAAGATATGCAAGATCTTACTTATATAGTCTTTCACTCAAAGACTTTTTCACTCATTCAACACATTATCTCAAGTCAATTATATATCAAGACTTTTGCATCTCATTCTTTCAATAATGCAAAAACTAGATCAAAAAGTTCTTCTTCTTCCTCTCTCAAATTTCGGCAGCCATAGGACAAGGAAGAAAAACCTTCAAGTTTCCAAGTAGTGTCCTAGTTATCGGGTGTGTTTTGATTAGTAGATTGTGGGTTTAATTCGGGTTCGGTGCTCATCTTGCTCTTATCACATCCAAACATCACCATCTTTATCATACACTCTTGTAAGCATAAAACTTCATCTCTTACTTTTCATATATATTTTTCATACATTTCATGTAGTCCATATGATCATATTTGCTCAAGTTGTAGTTTTTATTCATGTTTATCAAATTGTTATCACCCATATGTGCTCTATAAATATTTATAACAAGTATGTACTAGTTATAAGTTTATAAAAATGAGTAGTTTGAAAAATGGTTTATCAAAGTAAGTTTTGATCTTTTGCTAGTAAAGGTTTGATGTGGTTTATGCTTAATTATATGTTATAAGTAGTCACATAAACCTCAAAAATGGTCTTTTTATCTATTATGGTTCGAATAGCATTTTAATTCTAGTAGGATTGGTGATGAGTAGATTAAGGGATTTATGTGGTGAAGTTGTGGTTAAACAAGTAGAAAAATGGTAATTTTAAAATAAGCGCGGAAGCGCTGTCGAAATTTATAATTTTCCGAAAAGTTAGTCATTTTTATAAGTTTTATTAAAGTTTTAGAAAATAGATTTTTAGTTATGAACGTGGCCTTTCGAACGGACTAAAACGGATTTATAACGAAAAATATACGTGGTTTCCAAGTTACGATTTAAAAACTATAATTTTCCGGAAAATATTCATGCAGTCCGAATTTTAACTGACCCAAACAGTGGCCTTAAAATTTCTGTGAAGTCTCCGAAGTTTAAAAATATATTAGTACTCTTCATTACCTTCGCGTGGATATAAAGAACTTGAAAAACGGACTTAAAACGAGTGATTTATGGTTAACCGAACTTTGAGTCAAAAACGTGCTGAAAACACTATTCACAGCTTTTGTAAGCTGTCAGGATTTTTAATCAAGATTTTGAGGGCCTAAACGGACGTTTCGGGGGAAATGGACGTTAAAAACGAGTTAGTTTTCCTGTGTATATATTACGTCAAATCCGACGTAAACTGATTTTTCAATTACTAAAACCGTTACATATTTTAACTACATTTTTCACCATTAGCTCAAAAGTATTTATTTTCGACATAAAACCGTCACACATTCAAGTAACAATATTTTTATATAACTAGTTTTCATGTAGCATATTGGGTGATACGTTTTCAAAATCATGCATTCACGACAACATATCATAACTCAAGTCATAACATTCATTTTAGGTCGCGGATAGTTTCCGAGTCTCACTTTCGTGCACTTCATTTTGTTAGCATATCCATCACACCAGGTGAGTTTCATAGCCCCTACTTTTAATTGTTTCCATAACTGTTTTGGGGGAGATACATGCTCAAACTATTTTCATTTACTTTCACAAATATTCTAAACATTTACATACTACTGTGAGTTCATACCCCACTTTTACTCGTTTAAATTCTTACAAACTATTTGGGGGAGATACATGCTTAAATACTTGTTTCACTCTTGCGAATACTCAAACCATTTATACAATTTTGTTACAATATACTTCTTATACACTTTGGACATTATGTGTGGTTTATTGCGATATGTGCCTTAATGTGCTAAACTAGTTTTCAATTGTGCAACAACATACAAACTTTAGCAACTGGTTAACTCCTGCGGGAGCCGGCAGAGAGGTATTGATAGTACTATCGGGCTGACGCCCCCACCCTTGTGTCCTTGATAGACGAGACCTTGGGTGAATATAATCTGTTATTCAAGTGATTCAAGGTAACACAACAAACAAGTTAGACTTCGTCGTGAGGTTCAGTTGGCTGTGATTCTTTGCATTAAGTTTATGTATATATCGTATGCACCTATGTCCTACTTGCAAGCAAGATTGACAATTTCATATTTTGGCAATGGATTGTAAACACACAGGTTGCAAGTTTTGTATGGGCGGAACTTGGAACTGAGTGGATTTACACGGCCTTTGCTGCATTAACATTTCTTTAGACTTTTTCAAATCATTTTCAACAAACTCTATGAACTCACCAACCTTTGTGTTGACACTTTTTAGCATGTTTTATCTCAGGTATCTAAGGCATTCACTTCATGGCATGCATACGGACATATCATAGAGTCGCGGAGACGACGCGTCGCACTTGGGTTTTATACACTTTAAAAACATCGTTTGGCTTGTATCAAACTTATTTCCGCACAAGTTGATTTTCATTTGGGACCTTCATTTTGTAAACTCTGATTGTTTTAATAAAATCAAACGATGTGTTTTCCAAACGACACTTTAGGTCGTTCGATATAACTGTAACTTTGATGCTATGACAGTCATCCCCCAAGGTATTCCATTCCGCTGCAAAACAGGTAATTTGGGGGTGTGACAGATTGGTACCAGAGCTTCGGTTATAGAGAACTAGGTTGCATCATTGACCCTAGACTATAACCACCTCATCATAGCATCTCATCATATCATTATAAGTGCACGTTCTTTATACATGCGGACTTATGACTCAACACCAAACATCATATGAGTCGATTAGTCCAAGCATTGCATAGTTACTCCTAAATTATACATAGCCTGATCACCTATGTCTAATTCAGGAAGAATCATGCAATGAAGGGAGTAGTAGTCTCATGTGTGTAAGCAATTCTGTAATCAAGCCAAATTTTTAAAAGATTTTCTTCAAACCACTTGTTTCCAGTTTGATCCGAGTGACAGTTCTTGTTTGATGAGTTGCAAAGATCGAGCTAGAAACAAGTTGTTACCTAAACCGATTTAGCCTAATCGTATGACAGTTCTTGTTTGATGAGTTGTGGGATTAAGCAAAAATCGGTTACCTAAAAGTCTTTTGGAAATTTTGCTTGAGAATGGGAAAGCTTGTCTTATCGAGCCTAATCATAAGAAAGCATGTATTTAGGACGGGAACTTCTCACGATAGCACGGGAACGCATCTTGTTGGGCGGGTAACTCATATGCATGAGCATTGACATAATCATATAGACCATACATGAGCATAAACTTTTCGAAACCTTGTCGCGTTTTGGGCCATAGTATCATTAATCGAATCGCGAGGACGCGATTCCTCTAACAAGGGAAGAATGTCACAATTCGCAATTTCCGGTCATTTCTCATATTCCACATTCAGCATTTCATAACGATTCGTACATGGTTTTGCATTTTTCATTAAACGTTATTTTCTTATTAAACAAACGTTATCGCGTAAACATTATTTTTGAACATTTGACCCGATACTTCCAAAAATTATTCCAATATATTTTAATACTCATATTAAGATTTTAAAAATGTTATTATTAGTTTACCCAGTGTTTTAAATCTATTTCGTATATAAATTGTTATATTTATATAAATTACGACGGTTTTCTTAAATTCAACCCGATAAATAATTATTCATTCAAATCTTTCAAGAAATGTATTTTTATAACTTTTATGACCTCAATATATTTTATCTTGACCCGTGAAATTTATTTTATCTAAAGCTACCTTAAATATTCAAATGTGTATACAACTTACTAATATTACTCAACAATGCTACAAGCTACTACTTATCCTCAAATAACTTTACTTCTACTATATTTATACTTTTACATATTAATAATAATTATATGTATATGAATCATTTATTACAAGATTTTTACAAGATATGCAAGATCTTACTTATATAGTCTTTCACTCAAAGACTTTTTCACTCATTCAACACATTATCTCAAGTCAATTATATATCAAGACTTTTGCATCTCATTCTTTCAATAATGCAAAAACTAGATCAAAAAGTTCTTCTTCTTCCTCTCTCAAATTTCGGCAGCCATAGGGCAAGGAAGAAAAACCTTCAAGTTTCCAAGTAGTGTCCTAGTTATCGGGTGTGTTTTGATTAGTAGATTGTGGGTTTAATTCGGGTTCGGTGCTCATCTTGCTCTTATCACATCCAAACATCACCATCTTTATCATACACTCTTGTAAGCATAAAACTTCATCTCTTACTTTTCATATATATTTTTCATACATTTCATGTAGTCCATATGATCATATTTGCTCAAGTTGTAGTTTTTATTCATGTTTATCAAATTGTTATCACCCATATGTGCTCTATAAATATTTATAACAAGTATGTACTAGTTATAAGTTTATAAAAATGAGTAGTTTGAAAAATGGTTTATCAAAGTAAGTTTTGATCTTTTGCTAGTAAAGGTTTGATGTGGTTTATGCTTAATTATATGTTATAAGTAGTCACATAAACCTCAAAAATGGTCTTTTTATCTATTATGGTTCGAATAGCATTTTAATTCTAGTAGGATTGGTGATGAGTAGATTAAGGGATTTATGTGGTGAAGTTGTGGTTAAACAAGTAGAAAAATGGTAATTTTAAAATAAGCGCGGAAGCGCTGTCGAAATTTATAATTTTCCGAAAAGTTAGTCATTTTTATAAGTTTTATTAAAGTTTTAGAAAATAGATTTTTAGTTATGAACGTGGCCTTTCGAACGGACTAAAACGGATTTATAACGAAAAATATACGTGGTTTCCAAGTTACGATTTAAAAACTATAATTTTCCGGAAAATATTCATGCAGTCCGAATTTTAACTGACCCAAACAGTGGCCTTAAAATTTCTGTGAAGTCTCCGAAGTTTAAAAATATATTAGTACTCTTCATTACCTTCGCGTGGATATAAAGAACTTGAAAAACGGACTTAAAACGAGTGATTTATGGTTAACCGAACTTTGAGTCAAAAACGTGCTGAAAACACTATTCACAGCTTTTGTAAGCTGTCAGGATTTTTAATCAAGATTTTGAGGGCCTAAACGGACGTTTCGGGGGAAATGGACGTTAAAAACGAGTTAGTTTTCCTGTGTATATATTACGTCAAATCCGACGTAAACTGATTTTTCAATTACTAAAACCGTTACATATTTTAACTACATTTTTCACCATTAGCTCAAAAGTATTTATTTTCGACATAAAACCGTCACACATTCAAGTAACAATATTTTTATATAACTAGTTTTCATGTAGCATATTGGGTGATACGTTTTCAAAATCATGCATTCACGACAACATATCATAACTCAAGTCATAACATTCATTTTAGGTCGCGGATAGTTTCCGAGTCTCACTTTCGTGCACTTCATTTTGTTAGCATATCCATCACACCAGGTGAGTTTCATAGCCCCTACTTTTAATTGTTTCCATAACTGTTTTGGGGGAGATACATGCTCAAACTATTTTCATTTACTTTCACAAATATTCTAAACATTTACATACTACTGTGAGTTCATACCCCACTTTTACTCGTTTAAATTCTTACAAACTATTTGGGGGAGATACATGCTTAAATACTTGTTTCACTCTTGCGAATACTCAAACCATTTATACAATTTTGTTACAATATACTTCTTATACACTTTGGACATTATGTGTGGTTTATTGCGATATGTGCCTTAATGTGCTAAACTAGTTTTCAATTGTGCAACAACATACAAACTTTAGCAACTGGTTAACTCCTGCGGGAGCCGGCAGAGAGGTATTGATAGTACTATCGGGCTGACGCCCCCACCCTTGTGTCCTTGATAGACGAGACCTTGGGTGAATATAATCTGTTATTCAAGTGATTCAAGGTAACACAACAAACAAGTTAGACTTCGTCGTGAGGTTCAGTTGGCTGTGATTCTTTGCATTAAGTTTATGTATATATCGTATGCACCTATGTCCTACTTGCAAGCAAGATTGACAATTTCATATTTTGGCAATGGATTGTAAACACATAGGTTGCAAGTTTTGTATGGGCGGAACTTGGAACTGAGTGGATTTACACGGCCTTTGCTGCATTAACATTTCTTTAGACTTTTTCAAATCATTTTCAACAAACTCTATGAACTCACCAACCTTTGTGTTGACACTTTTTAGCATGTTTTATCTCAGGTATCTAAGGCATTCACTTCATGGCATGCATACGGACATATCATAGAGTCGCGGAGACGACGCGTCGCACTTGGGTTTTATACACTTTAAAAACATCGTTTGGCTTGTATCAAACTTATTTCCGCACAAGTTGATTTTCATTTGGGACCTTCATTTTGTAAACTCTGATTGTTTTAATAAAATCAAACGATGTGTTTTCCAAACGACACTTTAGGTCGTTCGATATAACTGTAACTTTGATGCTATGACAGTCATCCCCCAAGGTATTCCATTCCGCTGCAAAACAGGTAATTTGGGGGTGTGACAAGATCGAGGATGAAGCATTACGTGAAACATTTTTGAATGTTAATCTTCTCATTTCAAATATTGAAGCCCTAAAAGATAATTCAAGTTCGCATCCTATCTCCGTTAAAGATAGTGATTTCTCTCCCGAGCTTGAGACTTTCCGATTCGATGAAGAGATCAGTGGCAGTCCTACTATCGATGTTTATCCTCCGATTCTTGAGCGATTCTACTTCGATGTTGATATGAGAAAAGTTTTGAATGAGATTTCCGAGAATCCGACGAATGACCCGATCATCGAGGATGCTATTGATGACTTGATACCACCGGGTATTGAGGATGTTGTGCATGATCCCGTGGAGGATATGTTGCTGATTGATGATGATTCTCCTTCTTTTGTTGAGTCCACAATCACGTATCCCGTTGAACCCGCATGTGAAGACAAGATTTTTAAACCTGGGATATTCATTGATAAGCTTCTTGCTAAAATCGTTGTTCGAGAAAAGGATCCTCTCTTGGATGCCTTCATTGTCAAGCTTTCACCTCCTTACCATGAGCTCCCGTCTTTCTTGGAGTTTTCTCACTTTGATCCGTCATCCCTTCGTCCGCCCGCAAAACCACCGGATGATGGATCGTTATTTCGTAATATGCCTTATGTACTTAAGCCCGACATTTTCTTTCCCTCCCTAACCACCCATTCTCTTTCCCTCCAGAGTGAGGACACCCTATTTGACCCTGGTATCCCTTCCACTTGTTTCCCCAAGGACAAATGAATTCGGTGACGAGTCAGGCTAGCGACTCGGTGATCAAAAACAGTAGCACTTCGTGGGAGGCACCCCATGCTTATCTCTATCTTCTTTCTATTTTTTAATAAGTGACGTGAAGGGGTTAGCCTTTTCAATTTCTCATGCTTGGTTGTTTGTGATGTTTTGTCTAGGATTTCCCGATATGAAGACTCTCGTGCTCGAAGTTTGTCTTTTCTCCACTCGAGTTTCATGATCGTTGCTTACGGAAATCCGATATCCTAATCTTATCGACTAACGTTTATCTTTGAGCATAATTAATAAACGGCTTTTAGATTTTCGTTGATACCCTTGCCTTTAAACATTGAGGACAATGTTTCGTTTTAGTCTGGGGTGGGTAATCTTCGATTTGATTTGACCGTACTTGCTTATTCTTTGTCATGTACTCTCGCAACCCCGTTTTTCCTTAGAAAATGAAAAAGTTTGCAAAAAAGTGAAAAATTAAAATTTTTCGTAAGCTTTTGTTAGTTTTATGATCAAAAAGTTCTTGCTAGTCTCTTAGAAGTTTCTTTAAATATGTGTTTTTCTTGAAATAGCCTTTGCTAATTGCTTAGAAAAGAGGCTATAAAATGCGATTCTAGCTCAAAAGGCCAAGAATTTGCAAGTCTCCCTAAGTGATTTTAAATATGCGAAGCTTAAACAAGAGTTCGCTAGTTTCTAATAAGTGACTTTAAAAATGCGAGACTTGAGATTATTTTACGAAGCATTCGCTAAGTTAATATATGTTTTGACAACTTGTTGACTTTCCGCTGGTGAGTGTAGGAATGGAATTCTGACTTGACCGGGCGTGTTGAGCCCTAGCTTGTTCCCTTAACCACAGATAATTTAATTATCGGCTAAGCATCCGCGGATCTCATTATTTAGGATTTTAAATTTGCGGAGATCGAGGAATGATAGAGTTACTTATGAGTTTAGATGCTAAGCGTGGAGTAGTTGGTTCTCTTTAAAGCCCATCGAAGGTACTTATGGCTTTTTGTTCCCAAAAGATTGTTTCACTCCATACCTGTGAATAAATAATTAGAGATGTTGAGTTTTCGACGATAGTTAGTTCTTTATTCTTCTTTAGAGAATCCTTGCCTATGAGAGTTGGGTACACATCAAGGTACTGTCAGTGTTGCTGTGTAATAGACAACTGATTCCTGATAGTTTGATGCTATTGTTTCTATTGTTATAAAAGCCGTAGGATTCGGAGCTTGGCACAAAAATTAACATGAAATAAAGCCCAAATGTATTAAAGTTGAAAAAATCCAAAGCCATAAAAGTTTTCTATGTCCGACGGTAACCCCGTTGTCATGGACTTCTATAAAGGTTGAGGAAAATCCAAAGTCATAATAAGACTTCTGATAAAACGGTAATCCCGTTGAGTTAGTGGTTGAAAAGACCAAGGGCCTAAATTGCAAAAATGCAAATGTGCTGAAATAAGTGTTAAGCCAAACTTTGAATCCGGGAGATATCTCCCTAAATCGTGTTAAATTATGTAACACCCCCAAAAATCGGGTTTTAGCGGAAGCATACAAGTTTTGGGTGCTACTAATTGGTATCACAACACAAGCATAGAATAAAAGGTTTTTCTTAGGAAAACTCATTTATTTAATAAAATCAATGTTTACAATAAAATTTAATACGGAAATAGGCACATAATAAGTAAGCGGTCCCCAAATACAAATATCAGAGTCGTCTATGACCATGTCATGCCATTGCCCAAGCGCCTCCAAAAGTAAACAATCGCCTCAATACCTGAGAATACATGCTAAAAGTGTCAACACGAGGTTGGTGAGTTCATAGGTTTTCATAAAATTATAGCGAGTTCAAAAGATCCTTTCGATCATTGTGACGCCCACAATGTCGCGAAAACAAGGTTTACCTTTAAGCAAAAGAATAAAAAGGTGGACCACAAGGTTTTCAAGTGCAAATCAATTCTCATAACAAGTCAAATTTAACCGAGGCATACCCTGCTTAATTCGCAAAAATAATTCAAAACAGTTACTTGGACCATAACAAAATCAAACACTACAACGAATATAGTGTCACGCAAGCTTAACTATTATGCAGGCTAAGTCAATGAAACCATCACTAGATAGCACGAGCCGTGACTATCTCTAAACACACTAACAATCGACATGTTATACGTCATGGCAAGTTGGTGCATCCACAAATCCGTGTGAAATCCCTGGCAAGTCGGGCAACCAAAGTCCATACGGGGTGGTCAACCACGATAGATCTATCCATAACATTCGCACCATCCTGAGCCAGGATATAACAATTCATAACAAAGCTTGGGTTTCTAACCTTAACCTAGCACGTAATAGCTCACAAAACATTTTCAGGTCCAATCCAAAATAGTTCAAGCACTTGTGTCCACATAAAAATATATTTAAACCAAATCACGCATTTCATCAAGATCAGTTAACAATAGCTGTAAAACCCTAAAATCTCAAATCGCGTGAAATGACAATTTTGCCCTCCAACTTAAAATTTTACCAACTCGGGAAAAACGTCAACATCATTTAACAAGTTATATCATTAATAATATTCCCACATTATGAAAGTAATTAACTTATGTTATAGATTAAAAGAAACATAAATAATTAAAGTCTAAGTAACATTTAAACATTACAACTTGTACACAACTAATCTAGACTTGAAAGAGGACTATATACATGATTGATAGATAACTTGGAAAGTTTTGATTTGGTCTTGGACCCTCCCTTATGGCCGGCCACTTAGGGCCTAAAATCACTCACAATATCAACCAACATTACTCTCATTTATCTCATTCCATTTCATTTCAAAAACACCAAGAAAACCCTAAGTCTTCTTCTCTCATTCATAGTGGCGGCAACCTATTTTAATTTCATCATTTCTGTGACAACTCGCAATTTCAGGTCATTTCTCAAAACAATTTATGCCTCACTATTTCAACATTTATCGTAAACTTGGTTTACTTGTTTCAAATTCGTGTAACCTTTATGGTTTAGCGGCGAATTCATGATCATAACGTCACGAACATTTCATATGGACTAAGATTAGTCTACATTTCATTGACATCATTTGCATCATGACATTTCATTTCACATTTAACGCGTAATTTTTATATTAAATAAACGTTATCGCGTGAGTTATTATTTTGAATAATTAATCCGTTACTTCCAAAAATTATTCCAATATATTTTTATACTCATATTAAGTTTATAAAATAATATTATGAGTTTACCTAGTGTTTTAAATTTATTTTGTAACTAAATTGTTGTATTTATATAATTACGACGTTTTTCTTAAATTCGACACGATTATTATTATATCACTCAAATTTTGCAAGGAATGTATTTTTATAATTTTTATGACCTAAAAATATTTTAACTTGACCCGTGAAAATTTATTTTTATTCAACGCTACCCTAAATATTTACAAATGCTACAACTTACCATTTAACTTCAAAATCTTACAAGTATTTTTCACTTATACACTTTAAAAAAAAAAAAAAACACAAACAAAGGATGATTCACACCCCTTGTCGACACAAGGGGTGAATCATCAAGTGATTTGCAAATATCTCAATACAAGTAGTGTACAAATTATTTTTCACTTCATTTCTTACTTTTACAAAACCAAAGTCCAATATTTATCTTCTTCTTCTCTACAATATACGGCAGCCAAAGGGACCCAAAAGGAAGCATTTCCAAGTTCACAAGTAACTTATTTAAACACTAGTCTCATTTGTTGCAAGGTTTTGTAATACAAACCTCAAGTGATTAGGAAAAACCATTGTGTCCATAAACCTCATCATATCACTAGTAAGCATTCATAGTCATATTTTTTATTTCATATTCATTTTTGTGGTCATATCATTTTATTGGTGAAACATGCAAGTCTCATGATATTTATACCATTTTTAAGGTTTTTAAGGTTTTTATGTGCTAAATATATATAATCCATCCTATAATTACTCCTTGTTATATTTTAGTTTTGGTGATGTCTAGGAACCCATGACACCCTAAGAAGGTGTATGGTAGGATTAGAATAGCTTCGGAGTTGTTTTGAATGGGTTAGAATAGGTTTGGCGCGAGAAAAACTATTTTCGATAAGTATATAAAATGTTCTGTCCTTATTTTGATTTTCTGGAAACTCCGACAGTAGGTACGAATTTTTGGCCTTGATATTTAGAAAATATACTTTAAAACGAATCCGTGGCCGCTTGAACGGATAAAAACGGAGTTATAACGAAGAAGTTATGAATTTTTAAAGTTTGACGACGAAACATATAATTTTCAGAAATTTCAGCATACTATTTTTACTCTATTCGGGTCAAAGACGAGTCCTAAGCTTCACAAATTATTTCGACTTATCAAAAATATATTAGTATACTTTGATACGAAGCTAAGGACATATTATACGTAGAAAACGGATTTGAAACGACAAAGATATGCACGTTTTCATAAAATTGCCGTAACTATTATTTTCTGAAAAACTATATTATTTTACGAGACAAGTGTTACGTTAGCTGAAACGACCATGTTAGCGGCTGTTTTTATCAATGATGTGGAACTTTTTGAAACGAAATGTCTTCTAATAAAATCAAGATCACCGAGCATATTTTTCAAAACAACAAGCCGTTTGTATAGCGGAGTTGTAATAAATTAATTACGGATGTTTAAACTTGGCCGAAACTCACTTTTTACACAACAATTAAACAAAATCACCATCTTTAACCCTTATTATCTTTATGATCGAGACCTTTATGTCGAAAACTCCTGAACTGAAACTTTTAGATTTCGATACAAACTTTCCAAAACCGTCGAGTTCGTTCTCTAACGTTCGACGCACACCATTTTACGACTAGTTTTTCGGAGTCATTTTTGTTACTTTTATAAAAATTCCGACGACATTGTTTTACGACGAAAAGTGAAAATTTCACCATAAATCATTATAAAACCATTGTAGGATGACATTTTGACGTAAATACTTATAAAATGATTTAAGAATGGTCAAGACGTCAAAAGAGTATTTTTCGACGATAAGTATTATGTTTCAAAAACTCGCAAATGGTATAAATAACATACGAAATGCATGCATAACATTACATTGCAACTCATTACATATCATAACATTCGTAATAGGTCCAGATTGAAACATCACGCTATACCTCAGTGTACTCACTCTTGTCATCATTCCAGTTTACCAAGTGAGTTTTCATAGCCCCGTTTTACAAGTTTTTACATTATTTCAAACCTACGGGGGAGAATACATTGCACAACATTTTATTACGTTACCAAGTATGTTAAATTCATTTACATTGCTTAAGTTACCGCATTGCCAATTGAAAGTCCCCTTTACCTGAACATGAACCGTTAATCTTAGAAGCGAGGGTGAGTGGATAGATCTATCGAGGGTGACGCCTCCATCCGGGTTGGTGAATCCCAACTAGTCATACGGATGCATCTCATTTAATAACATTATTGAGTTGTCTGGCAAACACTCTTTTGGGGCCTACATTATGAACAGTCTTGTTTCGGTGTCATGGGCTTAAAGCAATTGTAACATTTTTACGTGACATAATTGTCATGCCTGTAACATTTTTACGTGACATAATTGTCATGCCTGATCTATACTTGCGTAGTCGTATAAAACATTTACATAAACCTATGATTTCTCACCAACATTATTGTTGACCGTTTTAGCAATGTATTTTCAGGTAACTGAGGCATTATCATCATGACATGGTTTAGGAACCACCTTTTGAGTCGCGGCGTCGACTTACATCATTGTACATTATGGCACTTTCTTTCAAAAACCATCGTTTGGACTTGTATTATATTTATATTTCCGCCAACTTTGTAAACCTTTGGGACCTATACTTTGTAAACTCTGATTGTTTTATTAAATCAAACGATGTGTTTTCCAAACGACACTTTAGGTCGTTCAATATAACTGTGATTGTGATGCTATGACAGTCAATCCCCAGGAATTCCATTCCACTGCAAAACAGGTAATTTGGGGGTGTGACAATTTCATTCGAAATTCATCAAACAAAGGTGTTCCTAGGAGGCTCGTGATCGTGGGCAATCGATTGGTGTACGTGGTGATTGTGTTTGGGTCGAAAGAAAGCTTGGTTGTGGGTTATATGTTGTGTACGTGGGGTTTGGTGTAGCCAAAGGAGGTTTGGTGTGATCGTGTTGGTTTGATTCTCGTTTTCTTGTTTCGTACACGCTACTAGGGTAACGTATCGTCATCTTAATCTATTCCTCTTTGTTTCTTAAATCAATTCGTGGCATATATGTATTCTAGGGCTTGTAATATAAAATGGATCACATAAAATCATAAGTATATTTGTTACATAAAATGATGAAACATGAATACATAAAGCCTTGAATCTTAATATAGGTAATTCGAATGGCATAAGATATGTAATATAAACATGAAACTGATTTTGAATCTTTCTTATGTCGACATAAATATATTTTGTTTAAGGGTTTAACGAGCTTGTAAAATTATAAGATTACGTATATGATAAATGGAATTGTTAACGAATGATTAATGAGGGTGTTTTGATTTATACATGGGGCGTACAAAAGGGTTTTGGATGAAGGGTGGTTCGAATCAAAAATGATATCACATAGGAGTCTTGTAATCTTGTATAAATCGAGCTAAAATGGTTTAGAACGGATTCGTTAATCATAACCTAAAAACTAGGGTTTGTAATTACATGATTTAATAAAGTTAAAGGGGTTGTTTTGTAAATTATGAAACTTGATGGATTAACTTGTTGATATACTAACTAAATGGATTAAATGAGTAAAATGAGTAAACTTACTATATTTACACTTTTAACCCTATACCTTGCAATATTGACATTTTAAACCCTAAACCTTTGTAACTTGTCATAAATGATCCTTAAAGCATTATAATACTTATTTTCATTAATTAACTTTAAATAAGTAACTAAATTTGCTAAATATGGAAACCTGCTAAATATGGAAACCTGCTAAATATGGAAACCTGCTAATTATGGAAAGTTACTAAAAATAGAAACCTGCCTAAAATAGAAAGTTTCCTAAAATAGAAAGTACTTAAAATGGAAAGATTACTAAAATGAGAAACTTGCTAAAAATGGAAAGCCGTCTTAAACGAGTGTTCCTGATTCTTATAGGACGTTATCTAATTCATATAGGTTCCGGGCGACACGATTGATCTCCTTCTTGACTTTACCTTCATTGTTGATTGCTTCGAATAAGGTACAGATATTCTATCCCTTTTCAGTAGGGATCTCTCATGACTTTCTGATTCCTCGACTTTATTTCGCTTATGATATTTCATTGCTATGATCCCTTTTGCTATTGATCCTCCGTTATTGAACCTTTGATATCGATCCCTTTGCTATTGACCATTGCTATACCATTGCTATTGAATATTTGATTTGCTATTGACCCTTCTGTTATTGAACCACTATTATTGAACTTCCGTTATTAAACCCATTGCTACTGAACTTTTGCTATTGAATTGCTGCTATTGAATATGTGCTATCGAATCTGTGCTATTGAACCTTTGATATTGAACTATTGCTACTAAATCTTTGATATTGAACTATTTCTATGAACCTCTGAATTGTGAACCATTGATATTGAACCTCTAATTGTGAAGACTTATATATTGCTACACTTTGAACCTTTGTTGACCCTTCAGATTGATACACGAGCCATTAACTAGGCATGGGGGTTCCATGTTTGTGTCATTGATGCACCAATGGCATGACTCCAGTGTGGATGAGTGATGTTCCACACCGTCCCCATTTTGTATTGATTATGCGCGCTTCAGATATATTGTATGGCCACTATTGTTTTGCAGGGGGCGTATGGATGCATCCTAGATTTGTATTGTATTGATATTGATATATTGTTTTGGTGATGTGGTGCGTGTGTGCAATACACCCCCTCACATTTTGGGAGCTAGCTACTCCATTGGTTACTGAGGTCTCCCCTCCTATTGGTTTGGTATTCCGAGGTCACCCCTCCGAATACAATGGCTACTATTGGTTACTTGGCTGCTATTGCCACTATTGATATGGTTTGTTTTGTTGGCTCGGGATAGATTTCTGACAACCCTTACACTTTTGATATACCTATATTGTACCTTCTGGATTCCCCACTACACCATATTCCGAAATGACTGTCCTTTACCCAATACCCTTATATGACTCACTCTACTACCAAGATATATATGTTCCATTGCTTTGATCTGTTACACTCTCATTCCGTTACTTCAGACTATCGTTCCATTCATGTACCGGGTTATTATATGCTTATTGAATTTGATTATACTATTCATGTTTTATGTGACCATTGATTATCCTGCTATGATGTGATTAATATGCGGTTATCTGAGTTACCTGTTTCTATCTGATGATAGGTGATCTTACTTTTATGTGATCCTTTTGATTTGTCTGGTAACCATGCTTGTGTGTAATCGATTGTTGATCTGTTTATCTTTTGTACCTCGTTCGATTAATCTCGTGGACTATGACTATCCGTGGTATCCTTATCTGCTTGTTGTTGACCTGCCATGTTTGCAATTTTGTTTATACTACGGTTTGATTGGGTAAATGGTTCAACTTATGACGTCTGGCTTGTTAACTTGTTTAATTACCACGCTATGTCTTTAATTCATTTAATTCTATCGTTTATACTGTATTCTTACTTATTACGTGTGACTGCCATATGTTGACTGCTATTAGTACTTCCGCTGTTATGATACTGGTTATGTTTTCAACTAAGGGTTTTGACCTGTGTGAATTGCCATGCTCACTTATTAATTAATTGCTTCCGCTTTCCTGTAGACATCTGTTTGGCTTGTATGTCTCCTGATTTCCTGAATTGATTGTATGACATATATGTTGTGTGGATGCTACGCCTGCTATGTTTGCTTATGTTTCAGTTCTCGTATGTCTGGTTCGTATGTGTTTGTTTATATGTCATCGATGCTTTGCTTTGTTTCGTTCTCCTTGTTATCTGTTCGTTTTGGATATCTGTATAATTGTGTTCTGCAGGATCCTCATTGACTCATTGTTCTCATTTCGCTGTGACTTTATTATCCGTTTCCTTTGTTCATTTTGCATTTCAGATTCTATTTAGCTTTCGTTTTGTTATATCTGTTCACTGGGATTTTTAAGCTCAGCCGCATTTCTTTTCCTGCGGCAGGTTTTAGATTTGAAGATGGGCTTTGATGGGCTGAGAGTTGGATTATCTGAGTGGACCAAACCTAGCTACCTTATCATTTGGACTTACTTTGAAGAGTTTTTGTTTTGATATTTCATTCCATTTTAGATATTGTATTTTCCTTGTCAGTCAATTGTTTATATGATTTGATACTTCATTTTTAAGGTTTTCGTTTGTAAAGATTTTAATTGTATGTTCTGATATGACACCAAAATGTGACACTTCTACCCTCGTCGGGTTGGGGTGTTACAATTATGGTATCAGAGCTAAGGTTTCGTCTTGTTGACCTTAGGATTGACCTGTGAGGATTGGGTAGACATTAGGCTTCCGTCTGTTCCGATATATTCCGATTCCTTTTGATTGTCGGTCAGATTTGACTTCGATAATCTTTTGTCTTCACTGTTTTGGTCTTCTTCTCTTCACATTTGATTTTATGATTTTGTCTTCGCACATCCGATTGTCGATCATTAGATGGAGACTACCCGTGGAGCCGAAGATGATGGTGCCGAACCTGCGTTACTGCAACAGTCTCTGAGCTGGAGAGGTTCGTGAAGCAGAAGCCACACCCGACTGACGTGCTGCTGGAGGCATCAGGATGCTGCTGGAGGAAGCTGGACGGATCAACCAAAGACGCAAAAGACGGAGACAAGATTCAACCAGTGGCTGAGAAGGTTCATCTACTTCATATGATTTGGGCGCGACTTGTGTTACTCCGATTCGTTTGTCATGTGTTTTGAGGCAGTTTGATATTTTGTTAAGTGAATTTGATCTGTATTGCTTTTCTTTGATTCGTTCAGAACTCAGTTTGAATCGTGAAGTTTTATCGCTTAGCATGCTGGTACATCTCAGCTTTTCTTTTCGATCGTCAGTAATGAGTCATGAGGAACCGTTTCGAGCAAGTTGATGACCTTCTTCCTTGGTGATATGGTAAGTTGTTTGATGTAGTATATGTGGTATGTATGTGATCTGGCCTGTTTTGGTATGTTACTTGTTATCTGTATGTTATTTGTTTTGATGTGATATTGGTTATGTGGTTTGTTATGACCCGAGACAGAATATGATGACAATAAGAACTTGTTATGTGATGCAAGTATTATGACGCCTGATCAACGTGATAATACCGAGATCATATAATTTGAATTTATTGAAATCATACGACATCTTGGGAAATGCCTGGGGTTGGTACGTGAATGGAATATGACTTATATCCGTTATTTGTCACTCCTCATGTTCGATTGAAATTCTGTACCTCTTTGTGAGATCCTCACCGACATCTGTTACGTATAAGTTTTGTGCGCTTTGGGACTATGTGAAACTATGGATTGCTACGTCTGCCTTAAGTCAGTACGTCTCTGTGTACCCCTGCGACTTCAATTTTCGAGGACGAAAATTTTCTTTTTAGAGGGGAAGAGTTGTAAAACCCTAAAACCTCAAATCGCGTGAAATGACAATTTTGCCCTCCAACTTAAAATTTTACCAACTCGGGAAAAACGTCAACATCATTTAACAAGTTATATCATTAATAATATTCCCACATTATGAAAGTAATTAACTTATGTTATAGATTAAAAGAAACATAAATAATTAAAGTCTAAGTAACATTTAAACATTACAACTTGTACACAACTAATCTAGACTTGAAAGAGGACTATATACATGATTGATAGATAACTTGGAAAGTTTTGATTTGGTCTTGGACCCTCCCTTATGGCCGGCCACTTAGGGCCTAAAATCACTCACAATATCAATCAATATTACTCTCATTTATCTCATTCCATTTCATTTCAAAAACACCAAGAAAACCCTAAGTCTTCTTCTCTCATTCATAGTGGCGGCAACCTATTTTAATTTCATCATTTCATTCGAAATTCATCAAACAAAGGTGTTCCTAGGAGGCTCGTGATCGTGGGCAATCGATTGGTGTACGTGGTGATTGTGTTTGGGTCGAAAGAAAGCTTGGTCGTGGGTTATATGTTGTGTACGTGGGGTTTGGTGTAGCCAAAGGAGGTTTGGTGTGATCGTGTTGGTTTGATTCTCGTTTTCTTGTTTCGTACACGCTACTAGGGTAACGTATCGTCATCTTAATCTATTCCTCTTTGTTTCTTAAATCAATTCGTGGCATATATGTATTCTAGGGCTTGTAATATAAAATGGATCACATAAAATCATAAGTATATTTGTTACATAAAATGATGAAACATGAATACATAAAGCCTTGAATCTTAATATAGGTAATTCGAATGGCATAAGATATGTAATATAAACATGAAACTGATTTTGAATCTTTCTTATGTCGACATAAATATATTTTGTTTAAGGGTTTAACGAGCTTGTAAAATTATAAGATTACGTATATGATAAATGGAATTGTTAACGAATGATTAACGAGGGTGTTTTGATTTATACATGGGGCGTACAAAAGGGTTTTGGATGAAGGGTGGTTCGAATCAAAAATGATATCACATAGGAGTCTTGTAATCTTGTATAAATCGAGCTAAAATGGTTTAGAACGGATTCGTTAATCATAACCTAAAAACTAGGGTTTGTAATTACATGATTTAATAAAGTTAAAGGGGTTTTTTTGTAAATTATGAAACTTGATGGATTAACTTGTTAATATACTAACTAAATGGATTAAATGAGTAAAATGAGTAAACTTACTATATTTACACTTTTAACCCTATACCTTGCAATATTGACATTTTAAACCCTAAACCTTTGTAACTTGTCATAAATGATCCTTAAAGCATTATAATACTTATTTTCATTAATTAACTTTAAATAAGTAACTAAATTTGCTAAATATGGAAACCTGTTAAATATGGAAACCTGCTAAATATGGAAACCTGCTAAATATGGAAACCTGCTAAATATGGAAACCTGCTAATTATGGAAAGTTACTAAAAATAGAAACCTGCCTAAAATAGAAAGTTTCCTAAAATAGAAAGTACTTAAAATGGAAAGATTACTAAAATGGGAAACTTGCTAAAAATGGAAAGCCGTCTTAAACGAGTGTTCCTGATTCTTATAGGACGTTATCTAATTCATATAGGTTCCGGGCGACACGATTGATCTCCTTCTTGACTTTACCTTCATTGTTGATTGCTTCAAATAAGGTACAGATATTCTATCCCTTTTCAGTAGGGATCTCTCATGACTTTCTGATTCCTCGACTTTATTTCGCTTATGATATTTCATTGCTATGATCCCTTTTGCTATTGATCCTCTGTTATTGAACCTTTGATATCAATCCCTTTGCTATTGACCATTGCTATACCATTGCTATTGAATATTTGCTTTGCTATTGACCCTTCTGTTATTGAACCACTATTATTGAACTTCCGTTATTAAACCCAGTGCTACTGAACTTTTGCTATTGAATTGCTGCTATTAAATATGTGTTGTCGAATCTGTGCTATTGAACCTTTGATATTGAACTATTGCTACTGAATCTTTGATATTGAACTATTTCTATGAACCTCTGAATTGTGAACCATTGATATTGAACCTCTAATTGTGAAGACTTATATATTGCTACACTTTGAACCTTTGTTGACCCTTCAGATTGATACCCGAGCCATTAACTAGGCATGGGGGTTCCATGTCCGTGTCATTGATGCACCAATGGCATGACTCCAGTGTGGATGAGTGATGTTCCACACCGTCCCCATTTTGTATTGATTATGCGCGCTTCAGATATATTGTATGGCCACTATTGTTTTGCAGGGGGCGTATGGATGCATCCTAGATTTGTATTGTATTGATATTGATATATTGTTTTGGTGATGTGGTGCGTGTGTGCAATACACCCCCTCACATTTTGGGAGCTAGCTACTCCATTGGTTACTGAGGTCTCCCCTCCTATTGGTTTGGTATTCCGAGGTCACCCCTCCGAATACAATGGCTACTATTGGTTACTTGACTGCTATTGCCACTATTGATATGGTTTGTTTTGTTGGCTCGGGATAGATTTCTGACAACCCTTACACTTTTGATATACCTATATTGTACCTTCTGGATTCCCCACTACACCATATTCTGAAATGACTGTCCTTTACCCAATACCCTTATATGACTCACTCTACTACCAAGATATATATGTTCCATTGCTTTGATCTGTTACACTCTCATTCCGTTACTTCAGACTATCGTTCCATTCATGTACCGGGTTATTATATGCTTATTGAATTTGATTATACTATTCATGTTTTATGTGACCATTGATTATCCTGCTATGATGTGATTAATATGCGGTTATCTGAGTTACCTGTTTCTATCATATGATAGGTGATCTTACTTTTATGTGATCCTTTTGATTTGTCTGGTAACCATGCTTGTGTGTAATCGATTGTTGATCTGTTTATCTTTTGTACCTCGTTCGATTAATCTCGTGGACTATGACTATCCGTGGTATCCTTATCTGCTTGTTGTTGACCTGCCATGTTTGCAATTTTGTTTATACTACGGTTTGATTGGGTAAATGGTTCAACTTATGACGTCTGGCTTGTTAACTTGTTTAACTACCCCGCTATGTCTTTAATTCATTTAATTATATCGTTTATACTGTATTCTTACTTATTACGTGTGACTGCCATATGTTGACTGCTATTAGTACTTCCGCTGTTATGATACTGGTTATGTTTTCAACTAAGGGTTTTGACCTGTGTGAATTGCCATGTTCACTTATTAATTAATTGCTTCCGCTTTCCTGTAGACATCTGTTTGGCTTGTATGTGTCCTGATTTCCTGAATTGATTGTATGACATATATGTTGTGTGGATGCTACGCCTGCTATGTTTGCTTATGTTTCAGTTCTCGTATGTCTGGTTCGTATGTGTTTGTTTATATGTCATCGATGCTTTGCTTTGTTTCGTTCTCCTTGTTATCTGTTCGTTTTGGATATCTGTATAATTGTGTTCTGTAGGATCCTCATTGACTCATTGTTCTCATTTCGCTGTGACTTTATTATCCGTTTCCTTTGTTCATTTTGCATTTCAGATTCTATTTAGCTTTCGTTTTGTTATATCTGTTCACTGGGCTTTTTAAGCTCAGCCGCATTTCTTTTCCTGCGGCAGGTTTTAGATTTGAAGATGGGCTTTGATGGGCTGAGAGTTGGATTATCCGAGTGGACCAAACCTAGCTACCTTATCATTTGGACTTACTTCGAAGAGTTTTTGTTTTGATATTTCATTCCATTTTAGATATTGTATTTTCCTCGTCAGTCAATTGTTTATATGATTTGATACTTCATTTTTAAGGTTTTCGTTTGTAAAGATTTTAATTGTATGTTCTGATATGACACCAAAATGTGACACTTCTACCCTCGTCGGGTTTGGGTGTTACAATAGCGTATTCAAATCAATAAATCAATGGCATTTAGTAAAAATGAGCACGCATTCACCCCCAAAACAGATTAAAAGCAAGTAAAAGTAGGGGCCATGAACTCACCTCGATACGAAGCAACGCAAGAATCACAACTGGCATTAGTGAGCAAAGCACAGTAGTCTCACAAAAAGAGCACAACGATATCCAAAAAGGAAAGCACAACGGTACGACATCATCACAACCTAATAGCAATTTGCTATCTCAGAATAAATCTAGCAAAGCAAAAGAATTTCCGAACGACAATGTGCCTTAGTTTTCGTGGAATACTCGTATCAAACGTTTCCAAAAATTTCCAGTATCACTATCTCCAAAAAGTTTAGTTTTAACATTTCGTGTGGTGGTAAGAAAGGAAAAAAAAACTCCAAACACAACTCACGCCAAAAGTATACTAAAATGTAACTCACACCAAAGATGTAACTCCCGCTAAGGCATAATGTATATCCCAATACATTATAAGGAGTAGTCAATAAATATTGAACGAGACTCACGTCGAGAAGACGATGACAAGAAAGTTGTCAAGACAATGACGACACATAATTAATTCAAGAAAATTAAGTCAATTGGTAAGTTTCGTCATTTACCCTATAATCCCAAATAGCTTGATTGAAACAAACTTGTTTTATAAGTAATGGAAAGTTTGAATTTGCACTTCAAACAATAAAGGTTTTACCACTTAAAAGAGCACTTGTTTAGATTCTTGTCGGGTTTTTAACAATCAACGGGTTTTGAATTTAAAAGAATATAAGTTTAGAATGATTTTATAAATTTTGGCATGACGCGTTCATTTATAAAATATACCCAAGTCGTCGTGACTTTAATAACATAAATTTTTCAAAGTAATATTTCCCGACAATTTATTAGAAACGAGTAACGAGTATTCATTGGTTATTAGACAATTTTTCCTTATTGATCGTTACGAATCAAATATATTAAATTCATAGTGAGTCTAATATATTGTGTTCGTTTTGTCCAATATGTCCAATTTGTCCAACGTCTAATTAATGACCAAGTCCGACAATATAATCCGTAATAGTGTATAATCCAAATCAAATTCACAATCCGTAACTAATTCCAAATCTCAATCCCCAATATATATCGAAACGTACCAATTATGCCAATGATCAATGTCAAAATAATCAACTCCTTAGTCCTATATTTTAATGTTACCCGCAAGTTAATTACAATTTTCCAAATTAATACTCAATAATCCAAATACTCATTATTTCAAAAGTAGCATAGTTTTACCCTTGTGACCGTTTCATTAAACCAAGACTAGCAAACACAAACAAGTAGTCTTGGTATCTCGTTACGGCAACCGAATAAGTACCACCACACTTGTGGTGACTTCGTTGGACCGATGGCGACACCATCACCCTAGGAGGGTCGTTGTGCCGAGACCTACACTACCACAACCGTACTATTTTATGCAAATGCAACACCAACATGGTGTTTTCCAATTAACCCGAGACTACATTACAGATCCGACTCGCGGTAAGTAAATATGTTTATCGAAAGAAGGCATGTGACCCAAGACTAACATGAATCTGACCTGTAACAAAATGAAGTCCAAACACAACCTGCTCACCAACAAAGGTTTTCACCACAAATACTTAATCTCAATACCATGATCCATAGTTTTTAATCTAACAAAAAAAACACTTATAGCCTATTTTTAAATCTGATTATTACCACACCAACAAAACTGCTATTTGAGTTAAACCAACACCCCTTGACTAAATTCTTATCCACACGAATACACATATCACAGGCTGCTAAAACAAAAACCGAGACTCAATACGGGCGCCGACCCGCAATCAACACCATACCCGACATCAAGAATCGGCCACAACATTCACCACACGAAAGGAAACTGTCAAAACGTTTTTAAAACCATCTTAACAAGGATTTACCACACGAAATCTTGTGAGAAAACGTTTTCAAAAATGTTTCAACTAATTTTTATTCCACGAAACTTGACAACTCATTTATTTAATTGGTTTTTGAATAGGTAGAATAAAAAAGTGAGATGATGCGTCGAGCTTACCACACACGACGAGAGAAAGAAAAGGAGATAGAAGTGAGATGAAGGTAAACACGAACGCAGCTCGAGCAAAACTACATTTAAACTCGGTTTGTCGCCTCAAAACCTAAGATAATATACCAAACCTTTGATTTTCGTTTATCTTGAACCAAACTTTATAAGATGGAGGCGACTGAGGTGTTTGATGGTGACTGGATTGTGGAGATGGGGGCGGCGTGAAGGTGGAGGCTGGTTGGAGGCCGGTTAACAAGAGGAGAGGGAGGAGGCGCCCCATAGAGTTGTAAAAAAAATAAGAAACCCTAAGTGATATGTGATATTTACCCAAAGGTTGAAAACCAAAGTGTAAAGTCCACAAATCTTAAAGGGCACATGTGGAAATAGAAGTCCAGGTGCCAATCACGAAATTTTTGCAAACTTTGGCAGCATTAGAGTTCGGGATTCATTACGGCTCGATAACAATTGATTCTTGACACAAAAACTTCTCCATCGCGTTCAGAATAATTTTTCCAATAAAAACGGGTGTTTATACGACTAATTTCTCGCAAATAGAAATAATGATCAAATTGGAATGTTTTAACGAGGTTACAATTTTGCCGGTACGCGTAGGGTCTAATTTTTCACGTTTCGCGAGATAGCTTTCTTGTTTTCACGTCAAATAAGCTCAGGAAAGTTCGTAAATGAAAAACAGACGAATTTTCTCGAAAATGAATATCTGAAAAAGTGCGAGTTGTCACAGACTTCCCTTCTCAACGGAATCGCGTCCTCGCGATTCAATTCGAGTTATCCGTTTGATTTGAAAAAAATATATATATAAATACTTTCTCACGATTCCATTTTCACGTTCACACGCAAATTCAGGATGTTTCTTAGAGTTTCCACAGATCAGTAAAAATCGGAAAACGACTTTGCTCAAGTCATTTGACTTCACGGTTCATGATTTCGATAGGTTCCTCAACACAGCTTAGGCGTTCGTCGATGTGGATATCTCCCAGCAAAGACAATAATCTTTTTCAACAGTGAGGCATTACCTCTGATTACGTACATGAATGCGTCATGAATAACTAAGCTCCGACGGTAGCTCAAGGCTCTAAGCTACCCGTCCAGCTCTAGCAAAAGTCTTAAAAGGATTTCTACAACAAAGATTTGGCTTTGCACATTTACTAAGCGCATCACACAATCCATGGTGAGATATCTAAGCATACCCTCGTCTCCAATCATGGAGACTCAAAGATTCATGTCATCCGTCCATCTTAGCTCTTCTGATGATCGTGAGCAGTTTGCATTATGCTTTTGATCTAAACAATCTCTCGACAGTTTCATGAACAGTTTCAGGATATCTAGTTGGGTATCCCCCACTTCGATTCGACAAATTATTGAGCGACATTTTCAACCATGAAGTGCCTCGTACCACGTGGCTATGGTTATAAGAGATTCCAACCAATGGGAGGTGTCTACCCCAACCTTTGCCGAAATCGATTACGCGGACACGCAACATGTCCTTAAACATTTGGATGGTCCTTTCACTCCTGCCAACCGTCTGTGGATGATACCCAGTGCTCATACCAAGACTTGTTCCTATGGCTATTGGAGTGATGACCATAAACTTGATGTGAAACGACCTTCACAATCAGAATTGGTAGAAATCGGCACACCACTAAGTACAACAATCTCCTTCACGCACATGTGAGCAAGGTTGTCCATAGTGACTGATTCTTCGATTAGCAGAAACTGGGTAAATTTCGTGACACGACCAACAACTACCCAGATAGAGGCGCGGAATTCACTTCCAGGGTTCTGTTTATAATATAGTGGCACATATCAATATATCATAAGGATAAAACAAAGTTACTGACATTCTCAATAGAAAAATGAAGGATTATGCGTCAGCTTTAAGGATCGTGGTTCAAGTTACTCCTTAAAGTCTTCAGGTTTCTGTTGGACCAACAGAATCTACGTCGAAAAGAGAGTTAAGCAGATTCAGAGTACGACTCTGAAGGAGAGCATTAATTACAAATAGCAATCAATAGATTGATTCCGTTGTGCACTTAATACCTAACGCAGAAAGATACAGCATTCAAATCCAACGTCATAATTTCCAAAAGGAATTAGACTACCAATCGATATCAAATCAAATTCTAAATACAATTGAACGACGATGGTTACAAAAAGTTATGCTAAAAGCATACACATCGATAGAGCGCAAGGTGCAACATCAAATGAACAAAATCAATGGAATAATCATCGATTGAAGATAAGGCTTGGAGTAGAGGCGTCTACAACAAGACCAAAACAAAATCACGAGAATAAGCAAATCCATTCTCACCATAGGAACCAAAATCGCATAATCTAACAATCCAAATCCAACGTAGCCAAGATCGATTCCAAATATTCCAAGAAGCCCGATGAGCTTATTACAACTTCACGCAATCCAAATGCAAACTTGTGACCAATCGGGTCTAACCTGACCCGATGCGAAACAAGGTCTTACAGTTCCAACGATTCCAAAAATAATTCGAAGTCAAATAATGATTAGACGGCGACGAATAGCGATTCATAACAAAGGAAGGATATCGCGATAAACAAGAATTTGTGATGCCAGTGTGTTGTGTGTGAAGGGAAGCTTTTATAAAATTTCATGCTCGTATACACACCAAAACTTTTCCATTTCCCGAAATCAAACCAAAAACCAACCGGACATAATTCTATTATAACTACTCCAATTATCGCAAAATTCACCTCTGAGTCGGACATAGGTGATAGACTGATCACCTATATTCAACCAGGGACAGTGGGACATAGCCTGATCACCTATGTCCGACTCAGAGGTGAATTTTGCGATAATTGGAGTAGTTATAATAGAATTATGTCCGGTTGGTTTTTGGTTTGATTTCGGGAAATGAAAAATTTTGGTGTGTATACGAGCATGAAATTTTATAAAAGCTTCCCTTCACACACAACACACTGGCATCACAAATTCTTGTTTATCGCGATATCCTTCCTTTGTTATGAATCGCTATTCGTCGCCGTCTAATCATTATTTGACTTCGAATTATTTTTGGAATCGTTGGTACTGTAAGACCTTGTTTCGCATCGGGTCAGGTTAGACCCGATTGCTCACAAGTTTGCATTTGGGTTGCGTGAAGTTGTAATAAGCTCATCGGGCTTCTTGGAATATTTGGAATCGATCTTGGCTACGTTGGATTTGGATTGTTAGATTATGCGATTTTGGTTCCTATGGTGAGAATGGATTTGCTTATGAATTTTGATATACTTGACTTAGTTACTCTAGCATCATGTCTTTCACTTCCCAAAAATCCATTTTCAAAACAAGTGTCCACACGCAAGGACGAGTGATGAGATTGTTCAGGGAAAGAGACGCAACGCTACCACAGATACAACAGATAGTGAAATATAAATGGATATACTCATCCAGTAGTAAGGCACACATCTCAACAAATATATTAGTAATCAAAGTCACAAGTGAGGCATCAGCTTGGTAGGCAGGCACGTGTCGGTCATAGGGTTAAATTTTCATAAAAGTGGTTATAGTCTAGGTTTTGAAAACTTACCCAGTTCTCTATAACATAGGCTCTGATACCAATCTGTAACACCCCCAAAAATCGGGTTTTAGCGAAAGCATACAAGTTTTGGGTGCTACTAATCGGTATCACAACACAAGCATAGAATAAAAGGTTTTTCTTAGGAAAACTCATTTATTTAATAAAATCAATGTTTACAATAAAATTTAATACGGAAATAGGCCCATAATAATTAAGCGGTCCCCAAATACAAATATCAGAGTCGTCTATGACCATGTCATGCTATTGCCCAATCGCCTCCAAAAGTAAACAATCGCCTCAATACCTGAGAATACATGCTAAAAGTGTCAACACGAGGTTGGTGAGTTCATAGGTTTTCATAAAAGTATAGCGAGTTCAAAAGAACCTTTCGATCATTGTGACGCCCACAATGTCGCGAAAACAAGGTTTACCTTTAAGCAAAAGAATAGAAAGGTGGACCACAAGGTTTTCAAGTGCAAATCAATTCTTATAACAAGTCAAACTTAACCGAGGCATATCCTGCTTAATTCGCAGTATCAAAATATTTATTCGCAAAAATAATTCAAAACAGTTACTTGGACCATAACAAAATCAAACACTAAAACGAATATAGTGTCACGCAAGCTTAACTATTACGCAGGCTAAGTCAATGAAACCATCACTAGATAGCACGAGCCGCGACTATCTCTAAACACACTAACAATCGACATGTTATACGTCATGGCAAGTTGGTGCATCCACAAATCCGGGTGAAATCCCTGGCAAGTCGGGCAACCAAAGTCCAGACGGGGTGGTCAACCACGATAGATCTATCCATAACATTCGCACCATCCTGAGCCAGGATGTAACAATTCATAACAACGCTTGGGTTTCTAACCTTAACCTAGCATGTAATAGTTCACAAAACATTTTTAGGTCGAATCCAAAATAGTTCAAGCACTTGTGTCCACATAAAAATATATTTAAACCAAATCACGCATTTCATCAAGATCAGTTAACAATAGCGTATTCAAATCAATCAATCATTTGCATTTAGTAAAAATGAGCATGTATTCTCCCCCAAAACAGATTAAAAACAAGTAAAAGTAGGGGCCATGAACTCACCTCGATACGAAGCAACGCAAGAATCACAACTGGCATTAGTGAGCAAAGCACAGTAGTCTCACAAAAAGAGCACAACGATATCCAAAAAGGAAATCACAACGGTACGACATCATCACAACCTAATAGAAATTTGCTATCTCAGAATAAATCTAGCAAAGCAAAAGAATTTCCGAACGACAATGTGTCTTAGTTTTCGTGGAATACTCGTATCAAACGTTTCCAAAAATTTCCAGTATCACTATCTCCAAAAAGTTTAGTTTTAACATTTCGTGTGGTGGTAAGAAAGGAAAAAAAAAACTCCAAACACAACTCACGCCAAAAGTATACTAAAATGTAACTCACACCAAAGATGTAACTCACGCCAAACATAACTCACGTTAAGGCATAATGTATATCCCAATACATTATAAGGAGTAGTCAATAAATATTGAACGAGACTCACGTCGAGAAGACGATGACAAGAAAGTTGTCAAGACAATGACGACACATAATTAATTCAAGAAAATTAAGTCAATTGGTAAGTTTCGTCATTTACCCTATAATCCCAAATAGCTTGATTAAAACAATCTTGTTTCATAAGTAATGGAAAGTTTGAATTTGCACTTCAAACAATAAAGGTTTTACCACTTAAAAGAGCACTTGTTTAGATTCTTGTCGGGTTTTTAACAATCAACGGGTTTTGAATTTAAAAGAATATAAGTTTAGAATGATTTTAAAATTTTTGGCATGAGGCGTTCATTTATAAAATATTCCCAAGTCGTCATGACTTTAATAACATAAATTTTTAAAAGTAATATTTCCCGACAATTTATTAGAAACCAGTAACGAGTATTCATTGGTTATTAGACAATTTTTCCTTATTGATCGTTATGAATCAAATATATTAAATTCATAGTGAGTCTAATATATTGTATTCGTTTTGTCCAATACGTCCAATTTGTCCAACGTCTAATTAATGACCAAGTCCGACAATATAATCCGTAATAGTGTATAATCCAAATCAAATTCACAATCCGTAACTAATTCCAAATCTCAATCCCCAATATATATCGAAACGTACCAATTATGCCAATGATCAATGTCAAAATAATCAACTCATTAGTCCTATATTTTAATGTTACCCGCAAGTTAATTACAATTTGCCAAATTAATACTCAATAATCCAAATACTCATTATTTCAAAAGTAGCATAGTTTTACCCTTGTGACCGTTTCATTAAACCAAGACTAGCAAACACAAACAAGTAGTCTTGGTATCTCGTTACGGCAACCGAATAAGTACCACCACACTTGTGGTGACTTCGTTGGATCGATGGCGACATCATCACCCTAGGAGGGTCGTTGTGCCGAGACCTACACTACCACAACCGTACTATTTTATGCAAATGCAACACCACCATGGTGTTTTCCAATTAACCCGAGACTACATTACAGATCCGACTCGCGGTAAGTAAATATGTTTATCGAAAGAAGGCATGTGACCCAAGACTAAAATGAATCTGACCTGTAACAAAACGAAGTCCAAACACAACCTGCTCACCAACAAAGGTTTTCACCACAAATACTTAATCTCAATACCATGATCCATAGTTTTTAATCTACCAAAAAAAAACACTTATAGCCTGTTTTTAAATCTGATTATTACCACGCCAACAAAACTGCAATTTGAGTTAAACCAACACCCCTTGACTAAATTCTTAACCACACGAATACACATATCACAGGCTGCTAAAACAAAAACGGAGACTCAATACGGGCTCCGACCCGCAATCCACACCATACCCGACATCAAGAATCGGCCACAAAGTTCACCACACGAAAGGAAACTGTCAAAACGTTTTTAAAACCATCTTAACAAGGATTTACCACACGAAATCTTGTGAGAAAACGTTTTCAAAAATGTTTCAACTAATTTTTATTCCACGAAACTTGACAACTCATTTATTTAATTGGTTTTTAAATAGGTAGAATAAAAAAGTAAACACGACGAGAGAAAGAAAAGGAGATAGAAGTGAGATGAAGGTAAACACGAACGCAGCTCAAGCAAAACTACCTTTAAACTCGGTTTGTCGCCTCAAAACCTAAGATAATATACCAAACCTTTGATTTTCGTTTATCTTGAACCAAACTTTATAAGATGGAGGCGACTGAGGTGTTTGATGGTGACTGGATTGTAGAGATGGAGGCGGCGTGAAGGTGGAGGCTGGTTGGAGGTCGGTTAACAGGAGGAGAGGGAGGAGGCGCCCCATAGAGTTGTAAAAAAAATAAGAAACCCTAAGTGATATGTGATATTTACCAAAAGGTTGAAAAACAAAGTGTAAAGTCCACAAATCTTAAAGGGCACATGTGGAAATAGAAGTCCAGGGGCCAATCACGAAATTTTTGCAAACTTTGGCAGCATTAGAGTTCGGGATTCATTACGGCTCGATAACAATTGATTCTTGACACGAAAACTTCTCCATCGCGTTCAGAATAATTTTTCTAATAAAAACGGGTGTTTATACGACTAATTTCTCGCAAATGGAAATAATGATCAAATTGGAATGTTTTAACGAGGTTACAATTTTGCCGGTACGCGTAGGGTCTTAATTTTCACGTTTCGCGAGATAGCTTTCTTGTTTTCACATCAAATAAGCTCAGGGAAATTCGTAAATGAAAAACAGAAGAATTTTCTCGAAAACGAATATCTGAAAAAGTGCGAGTTGTCACAAATTAGGACCTTGATGTGGTCCTCATTCTTGTGTGCAACGGTTTTCGAGGGAAGATGGATAACTAATTAGCGACTTAGCTTCATATCTTTATCGGAATAAAAATTATCGAAACGAGAAACTTGAAGAAATTCATTTATCACAAAAATAAAATAAATAGAGGAAAATAGGAAAATGGGAGCAAACGGTAATTACACAAGTAACTTCCATGGGTAGTGTTAGCATCTAAAGTCATATTTAACAATGATTTCGATTTTACGCTTAGTTTGGGGACTTGTGAAAAATCAGGGACGATGTATTCTATCCGTATGGTCACTTCGCGCTGAGTTGTGTTTCGTACTCCGTGATCCTAACGGTCGTTTGAAAAATGTTGGAGTTATTGATCGACATGAAAGTTCAACAAACCGTCACTCATAATCAGAATGTGCTTAATCGTAATATCTATGTATGTGAATTAAAAGGTAAACGGGGCGTTTTTAGAATTAAGGGTTTCTTAATCTCTTTTGAGGAATCTTTGCTACTTTCCATAGGTTTAGTAGAAAGAGATTGAAATCCTTGGTTTTAGAAGCGTGAGTTGATTGCATTGCGTGGGGACACGACAATCGTCTAGTCTGGGGTATTTTGATATGTGCTAAAACACATATTATTTCTTTATCAAATCAGACCCAAAATAACCAAGAAAGAGCCGTTTATTTCTATGGTTTCTTGAGTTTATGCATGTGCAGGTACGAATATGACAAAAAAGACAAAAGAAAGCCGAAACCGAAGAAAACCGAGCACGAGAGAGAGAAGAATGCAAAAGCCGATGCCGGGAATGGTATTTCAAGGACTTTGATGCTTAACAGATTGAATTACGGAATTCGGGCCATGATTTGGGAATTTTTCACAATTTACCCTTCATTTTACCATTTTACAAAAATACCCCTCATTTATCCCATTATGTCACTTTTCACCCTCCAATTTCACAACTATACTTTTGGTACTTGGAGTTTTCAAAATTACATGAATGGTCTTTATACATTTAGATACTATAATCCAAGTCCAAAACTTAATAATTCATATTCCCTTTTAATCCAAAAGCCCATTTGTAAAATCCTACCTAAGCCCATACCCAGCCAAAACAAATGACCCTCTCCCGTTTTTTTTACCAACCGGTCAACATAAAAATTCACTTTAGTCAAAATAACATAAACAAATACCCTCCTTCTCCCAAACGCGCCTAAAACCGAGATAATAACCAGAGTTTACTGTTTCACCACTCTCCTCTATTTCACCCTTACTCCCACATAATTACCCTGACTTAAATGATTCTAGAAGGTCTTGACATTCTCTGACACGTGCAGAGGTGCCACGTTGGCAATCCAAGTGAAGGTTTCAAAAAAACACACATCTAACGGCTGTGGATTGATTGGATGACACAAGGGTGAAACAATGGCTCTGATTAGAGTTCGTGAAGCTTCTGAAACCAAGCCCAAGCTCTTCCCAGTTGGCTATAAAAAGCACCTTCTCGCCACAGTTTTGATGGTCCAGTTTTTCAAGTATTTAGAAAGCTTAGACCATTTTACTTTTGTCAATTTACTGTTTTATTAAAGTTAAATCATCTTTGTAATCTCAGTTTTTGAATTGTACTTTTAATCTACTTAATGCAAATTTCAGTTTCTTTGAATTAATTTTTGTTGCTTTTACTCTTTGTTACAACCTCTTTTACTTGATCTTATAAGCTCACATAAGCCAACTATAGCTTAATGTGAGCTTATCTAAGCATTAATCTGGTTTTATTTCAAATTTCACAAAACAGTCAATAAATCTCAACTTGGTCAACAAAAGTCAAACTGCAGTCATCTCAATCATTTGGATCTGATTTGGTGGTGTTACAGTCATGGAATTGGGTTGAAACTAGTTGGAGTTGGGTTGAAAAGCAGTTTAGGTAGTGGTTATTTTGTGTTGTTTGGCAAGCCATTGTGGCTGGACAATTGTGAGTTCCATATTCTCCTTTTAAATATGTTTAGCTCTATCTTCATTGTTAGATTAGTTCAATTTATGTTCATTCTAGTGTAATTTTGCTAAATCTCAGCTGCTTGTTTGTTGCTTTCATTAATTTCTATCTCTGTCATTTAGTTCCAGCATCTGCATAACATCAGTATTACATTAGTTAAGTCAGGTTCATTCTAGTTTGCATAATTGAGTCATAAAAGTTCATTTGAGGTTATTGAATATAGTTTGTAGTCTAATTAGGCCTGGATTTGAAGTTGCCTTAGGATTTCAGTGGTTTAGAGCTAGTAAGGAGTGTTTGGCACAGTCACTTGATTCTGAGTTAAAGGTTCAAGCAGAGGATAAGTTAGGTTGCATTAGCTTTATTTAGCATCATTAAGTATAATTCAGTCATTCACTTGCATCTTAGAATAGCGTAAGTCAATATTGCAATAAATCTGCTCTTGTACTCTTATTTGTTTGAATCAGTTAGTGAGATCTTGCATTTAGGTAGATAAAGTAGTGATTTAGCTTGCAGTAGTTTCATTTCACATCTAAACATCATTTTCAATCTGTTTTTGATAGATCTAAACTCATATAAGTCAAAATCCAATTATGTCTAACAAAGTCAAAATTCCATTTACAAGTACAAACAACCTCCATTTCTGCATTTTTAATTTACTCAATATTAGTCCAAATTAGCTGAAATTCTGGAGATAAGCACTCTTGTTGGTTGTGCTCAACATGGTATTTTTAGTTTATTTTTAGGTTTTTTCAAAATAAGCTGAATTGGAGCTCAAAGTTGTTGCAGTAGGGCCGTTTGGAATTTAGAGCTAGAACCTGTTATAGTGCTTTAATGCTTGTAGCTTGAGCTTATTTGACCCATATCAGTTGCATTAGCTTAGTCTTGATTAGTTTAGGTTAGTTTGAGCCTGTGGTAGCTTTTTGCAGCTTATAGCTTATTTCAATAGTGCTTATTCACATCAGTTGTGTGCCCAAATCATAGATTCTGTTCTCCAAAGTTGTTTCTGTTATTTTTCCCTGATTCTCAGTATCATATTAGTGTTTTCTGGAAGTTTTCATATTTTTCCATGCTGTTTTGCTGTTTTGCTATTTTTCTGCATTTAAAATCATTTTTAAGGCTTTTTAATTAGCTTTTAATCCAAATAATTCAGAAAAGACTCAGAAAAATGCAATTTAAATTTTATTAGTTTTAGATAAATAAAAATGTCATTAAAAGTATTTTTCCAGAATTTTATTAGTTAAAATAGTATTTTCTAGCAATTTAATTAGTTTTAAATAGTTTTTAATTCATAATAATTAGAGAAAAAGTTAGAAAAATGTAATTCCAGCTTTGAAAATTCTTTTTAGTCTAGTTAGATGTTTTAAAATTAGTTTTGTAATTTTCTTGCAAGTTTTCATAATTTTTAGCATTTTAAATCATTTTTAAAAGTCCAAAAATAGTTTTTAATTCAAAATAAATCAAGAAAAACCAAAAAAATTAGTTTTAAATTTCAAAAAAGTTTTAAATATCATTTTTAGCTGTAGAAAAATATTAGCTCATTTTCATGGTTTAAAATAGAATAGTTTGCGTTTTAATTTACGTTTTATTAATTACGTTAATCGCGTTTTTAGTTCTCACTTGCATATTTAGTTGTATTTAGTTCTTTGCATTATAGATTCTGTAGTTTTAATTGGTTTTTATTACTTTCCCTTGCACCGTAGGTTAGAAAACCCTAAAAATTCCTTATTTTCATATTCGAATCTCGAAACGCGACGTGAGTTTGAAATCTCCATTCATCCATCGTTGGGAGAACGACCCTGGAAATACATTCCTTTGTATATCTTTGGAAAATATCTGTACGAAAACGACTCATCAAAGGCCCTTTTGAATAACACATATATCCAGGATTTTCCGATTAGTTCGTTTTCGAGCATTAACGGTTTCAACTCTTATTGAAGAGATCTTCGTTTCACGACGATGCATTGCCCTTGCCAGAAAGTGGACATGATTTTGAAGTGCTGTGACATCTTGTCTCAGACATCCCATTTCGTACCTAGGGAAGTTTGGAAATGTATTAGATGGTCCTCCAACTTCATAGGTAGAGGAAGGGCCCCCAATGATATAAGGCCTTCCCCCAGTAGCGGGAGTAACCGAAACAGGAACTTCAGCGTTTGCTGGAGTAAATGGTGGTGATGGTGGAGGTGGAGATCCGTTGAGTATGACATCCGCTTGAAGAGGTTCTTCCTTTTCTTCGTCATCATCGGAAGTCACTTCCATGTCCTCATCATCATCATCTAAGATCATATTTTCATCTTCTTCCGGATCTTCGTCCGGGTCATCCTCGGGTTCATTTTCATCAACTAAATTTTCATATGGTTCCTCATCCTCGTCATCCCCATAGTCCACAATATCAAGATAATCATCATCTTGATCCGAGGGATTCTGTACTTGGATGGGAGTCGGAAGTATTTGCTCTTGTTGAGCTGCTATAGCTTGATTTGGAATAATGAGATCGTGATCTGGAGATGGTGGTACAGACATAATGTCTGCATGAGAGTATCCATGTTCAAAGTTAGTTAAATGTTCATAGCAATTTAAACAGTGATATTTCAAGTAGTGGGCATGGCACACGGAATGTAAAGACTACAATAAGTGAGTAGTTATAGTCTAGGTGTATAATGCACCCTGGTTCTCTATAACTGTAGCTCTGATGCCAATATGTAACACCCTTAGTTTTTGAATAGCAGCGAAAGCTAATTGAGGATATTACTTATTAATACAAAGTACACATTACATAAAACGACTCTAAATGAGACGTTTTAAAATACATTATCATTCGAATTTATTCATAATATCATAGTAGAGGTCCCATAATGTACATAATAAGTTTAAAAGTTTTTCGAATGATAATATGCATAGTCTTCAAAATGCCTATTCCGTGTGCCTTCATTTGCGTGCCAGACATATCTTACGGACCTGCGATAAAACATGCCGAAAAGTCAACACAATGGTTGAGTGAATTCATAGTTTTAAAAACAGTAATGGACAATAGTTATAGTATAATTGCAATGTGTACAATTATCTTCTTGATAGTTATTATTGCTCTAAGCTAATGGAACTCACGACTGACTGTTGTATATATATCACCGGACGATATATATAGATAAGTAACTTGCCCCGAGTAGGTATTATGCCATATACCTAGGTAATTCAAATAAAGTGCGTTTGGTTACCGATCCGGCTAACACAAACGGGATTCGTCAATCCCGATAGGCCTATCCACTATATTTGCACTCACTCCCAGTGATTAGTGGTCCATGATGTAGGGGACTTTTGGCATAAACAACTTAGTGGTATGCAATAATACAGTCAAGGCATTCAATTTTCAAGTAATTGTCCATAATAAAACATTTTAGCATGTATCTCCCTCAAGTAGTTTATAAAACAGTTGAACAAAATTTGGGGCTATGAACTCACCGTAGTTATCAGTAGTAGCTTATAGCAATAACAGTGTATGTTGAGACTGCGATCTTTAGTGATTACCTACGAAAGTATAATAATTATGTTTTTGTATAGCTTTTAATATAAGTGTACAAGTATATGTAATTTGTTGGCTTATGATGTTGTACATGGATATTAAGCTAAGGTATCGCTTAAGTGTTTGCTTGGCTCATAGCCTTTTTATAAATGACCTTGTACCACCGTTCGGGCTAACACAATCAAGAGGTCATGTAGTAATCGCACGAGGAGCCAGGACACTTTAAATCGTAAATCCACAACTCGTCGATACGATACCCCGAAGAGGCCTCTTTATGATAATGAAATTCCCTACTATTGTAGTACTTATCATTTATATGTAAGTATTTGACGAGACAAATGTTGTATAAAACATATGTCATCTTTCGTCAAAGACTATTTAAGTGGTGAGATGATAGTGTTATGAGTTGTGTGTCGTGATAGTATAAGTTGTGTCGTGAAGCATGTAAGTGTTGTGATGAAATAATTTCGGCGTGTCCTATTATGATGTTGTGTAAAGGTTTTAAAAGTAATTTTTCAACTAATATGTTCATGGTTTTAGAAGTCAAAACTTGTGAAAATGGTATTTATATAGTTTATATGTCATATAGTCATTTATCTAGTTTTTGTCAAAGTCTAGTCAAGTTTTATCTAAAGACCAAGTTTCTGAAACAATTTTCCGGTTAACATATCTAAACTAGCCGTAACTTAGCCGCACGGAACAACTTTGAAACAATAATCATGGTCATATTTAGTGGTTATATTCAAGTTAAAATAGCTTGAGACATTAGCCTTGGCTTAACCTTGGCTTTGTTTTGTCTCAAAGAATCAAAATACAAGTAAGTTTCCATAACCATGGCTATTTTCTAGTCAACAACAGGTCCGTGTAGGTTTTGCTGTTTTTAAGACTTTTCGTTCACTTTCAGCTTATGTGCTCCTGAGGTTTTGAAGAAAATTTCATTCCGAGCAACTTTCGTGTTCTACACTTTTGCTGATTCGGACCAGAAAAGGGTTTAAATCGCGTTTTAAAATCGTTTCAGAAGACTTTTGATTGAATAACCAATTTCATCTAGCCATCTTCTTTTAACCATAACTATTTATCTATAAGTCCATTTCAAGTGATTCAAAAGCTCAAATTCTAGTTTTTACTTCCTCTAACAATTTATTAAACTTAATCAAGTCCAAAGTTTATGATTTTTAGGTTAAAACTCATGATAATTCATTAGTTTCTTACTAGTTATCTTAATGAGTTTCTCTACTAGTTTTTACCCATCAATTTTATGTACAACATCATGCAAGCCTTATTACATGTACTACTTATATAAATTTACATCAAATAATTATACATATCATTACAACCGTATTGAATGACATGAAATTTAAACAACTTCTTACAAGAGTTAGGTTGAATGGCTACAAGAACAATCAAGCCTAAACCTCCTTCCAATCTTCAACCTTCTTCAACCTCTTAACCCAAGCTTATAAACCCTTTTACCCTTGCAACAACCTCCTTTAATTCAGCCGTAACCTTCTTGTGTATCTCTTGTTTCACCCTTGATATCAACAAAATAACCCTAGGATCATGTAGGAACCAACTCTAGGTCCATCTTCTTAGTGATTTTTGTAGTATAATTCAAAGTATGTATGAGTGTTTGTGTGTGTATAGTGGACAGCAAGAGGGAGAGAAACCAAGAGGTTTTTGTGATCTTTTGCATGTGAAGTGATAGTGTGAGAAGACTTAAGAGTATATGGGGGACAATAGTGGTGAGTAAGATTGGAGGTGCATTGAGAGAGAGCCACATGGCCTTGATGAAGAACCATCAAACGCCAACTCATTTTTGAGGTGGTAGTTTGTGTTTGTATTGTGATAATGTGAAGTTTTTAGGGTATAGTTTGGTCCCAGTAATTACTAATGTTAAGCCCTTAATTCACGAAACTTAAAACCGGGTAACGTAAAAATGTAATACTTCCAAAAATGTTAAAACTTATCAACATAATCCAACTAAGTATTTTAAAAGTATGATAAGTCTAATATGGTGTTTCTATGTTGTTAAAACCTAATAACGTAGGTTTGGGCACGCGTATTACTTAAAGGTAAAATGTTTATTTAAAATTGGCAAAGTGGCAATAATTCATATGAATTATGACTAGTGGTGAAACTAAAGTATTTTTGAACACATAGACTTTTCCTAGTCTTGTGTTGGTTGTGAGGATAATTTACACTATTTAATTTTTGAGATTACTTATATAAATAATTAAAAGTAATTTATATAACGTAAAATAGTAAAATAAAGACCTGAAATATGCGAGGTGCTACAAACATCATCTTTGAAGCCAAAGAAGAAAAAGTCAACCTCAGTTGTATCATGGCTAGATGAAGTTGAAACTGAAGAATATGAATGGTTTTCAAAGCTTGTTGATGCAACCCCTCAATTACCGGAAGGCCAAGAACCGGTAGATGGTCGAACTCTAGAGCATGCCAAGTTAATTCAAGAAAAGTTTAAGGTGAAGAAGATGACGAAAGCAGAGTTAAGACGAATCAAGAACGAAGCCTTTCAACTGCTAAAAGACAGCTCCGACAGTGCAATTGAAGTCGAATATCATCTCGACAACATTGCACGAGCCATGTCCAACAATATTGATTGGCTCAACCCTGAATCAAACATCGACTTCACCAGACCTGACAAGGCTCCTTACTACACCGACTGGACAAAGCCACTACCCACCATTAGTCGATCTGATCTGTTAATACAAATAAGCCGTAAAAACGTATATTTATATTTTACGATCTTCTAATGTTTTGTCGATAACAAACGTAAAATCATTTTAACGAAACAAATAAAATACGTAAATTGTTTGAACTAATAGTTTCTAACATATTCACATTTTCACATAAAACACTAAAACAAGTATAAGTGATTTTATGATTTAGTAATACATATGTACAACAACTAGTGTTTACATATTTGGATAAAATATACACATAACTAGTATGGAGTATATTGGGTAATATAAATGGGTAAAAACTTAAGCATCACAACCCATTGGGCAAATACATTGAATGTAGTTGGGTACAACCCAAAGCCCATAACCCATGGATCTTGACCCATAACCCATTGCATGACATCATGCTTATATCATACATGGATAATATCCATAACCCATGGATCAACCCATACCCAAGTGACCAAGTGCATTGCACTCAAAGATACATTGTATCTAGCCAAAGATCCATGGTTCAACCCATGACCCATGACCCATAACCAAAATACCCATGGGTAAAAGGGAGCGTCCCACGGATCCCTAGCTTAACGTTAGACGGATCCCTTGTGGAAGGGATCCGTGGGATCAGGGGAACAATAGGATTTTTCCTCTATAAATAGTGAGCCATTTCTTCATTATTTCTCACCCCTTTCAAACACACTTTCTCCCTGAGTTAAAAACTCACTAACCTCAGATCCAAGAGATCTATGTTTGTAGTTTTGTTTTTGTGTGACCTTTTAGGTTCCTCTTAAAGGCAAGATCACCACCTTTGAAGTCGAGCAAGCTCGAGTCCATGAGTTGCCATGCTTCCTCATCATCAAGGCTACTGAAGCCCTCTTGTTGATGATTCCTTTCTTTCGTCAAAGAAGTGTAGTGTTGAAGACATTAGTGAAAGATGTCTCAAGTGTCAAGACGAAGATATTAGTGAAGGGTATCTATCGTCTATAGGATAAGCACTTGTGGTAGGTGCTTAGAAGTCAAGAAAAAGAAGCATTAGTGAAAGGTGCTTAGAAGTCAAGACAAAGAAGCATTAGTGAAAGGTGCTTAGAAGTGAAGACACAAGACATTAGTGAAAGGTGTCTTGTAGATCTAGTCAAAGGCATTAGTGAAAGGTGCCTTAGATGTACATTTGATATGGTGTATTTCGATGTACAAGATAGACTAGTATTAGATCCAAGGATATTGATGTCCTTGATGATGTTGTAAAGGAGTAGATCTCCTTTGGGATTAGTCGTTGGTGTAGTGTGGTAGTAGTTCCTCCATTGCAATGGAACTAGGTGCTTAGCCTAGTACCTAATAAAGTGTGACAACTCGTATTTCAGGTCATTTTTCAAAACATTACTCATGCTTCATTATTTTATCGTTTATCGTAAACTAGGTTTACGAGTATCAAATTCGCGTAACCTTAATGATTTAGCTGTGAATTCATGAACCAATCATCAAGGACATTTCATATAGACTAGGTTTAGTCTACATATCATTAGCATCATTATCATCATATTAGTTCATGCATGGTTTTGCATTTTTCATTAAACGTATAAGTTTTATTAAATAAACGTTATCGCGTAATTAATTATTTTGAACAATTGATCCGATACTTCCAAAAATTATCTCAACATATTTTTATACTTATATTAAGATTATAAAATAATATTATGAGTTTACCCAGTGTTTTAAATTTATTTTGTATATAAATTGTTATATTTATATAATTACGACGGTTTTCTTAAATACTACACGATAATTATTATTTCACTTAAATTTTGCAAGAAATGTATTTTTATAATTATTATGACCTCAATATATTTTATCTTGACCCGTTAAAATTTATTTTTAGCCAACGCTACCCTAAATGCTCAAATGTGTATATAAGTTACTACTTATATCTAATTAACTTACCTTTACTTATACTTATACCTTTTAAAAAAAAATGTAAACATTAAATCAAATTCACCCTTGTCGACAACAAGGGTGAGTCACACCAAAACTTACTAAATATCTTGTAAGTAAATGATATTATAATTAGAATATACACATACTTACTCATTATCATTAAGTGTAAAACTCAAATATCCTCTTCTTCTCCCTAGCACCATAACCGGCCACACCAAGGATCAAGGAGGAATTCTTCAAAAAATTTCAAGTCAAGTTTTATACACTCTAGTATCACTCTTGATTAAGGTTGTGAAATAAAAACCTTGGGTGATTAGGATAAAACCTTTGATCATAAACCTCATCAAGTTAACTAGTAAGCATCTCATATCCATTTTCATAATTCATATTTATTTTATATTCATTACATCATATTTGAGGAAAACATGCAAGTCTTATGGATGTTTATACCACTTTTTCATTGTTTTAAGAGTTATATATATATATATATATATGTCATCCTATAAATACTCCTTGTAATATATCACTCTTGGTGATGTCTAGGAACCCATAACACCCTAAGAAGGTGTATGGTAGGATTAGAATAGCTTCGGAGTTGTTTTGAATTGGTTAGAATAGGTTTGGCGCGAGAAAAAGTCATTTCGACAAGTTTTAAAAGGGGTCTGTCTTTATTTTTAAAATCTGGAATTCTAGACAGTCGATAAAAAATTTTAGCCTAGATATTTATAAAATACACTTTAAAACGAAACCGTGGCCGCTTGAACGGATTAAAACGGAGCTATAACGAAGAAGTTATGAATTTTTCAAGTTAAGCAACGAAAACTATAAATTCTGAAAATTTCAGCATGTTACGTCTATTTTGTACGTGTCAAAAATGAGGCTTAGGCGTTATAAATTATTTCGACTTATCAAAAATATATTAGTATACTTTGATACGAAGCTAAGGACATATAAAACGTAGAAAACGGATTTGTAACGATTAAATTATACACGTTTACAAAAAGTTGCCGTAATTTTATTATATAAGAAAAACTATTATATTTCTAATAGACAAGTATTACGGTAAACAAGTGACCATGTTGAAGGTCGTTTTTAACATTGATGTAGTACTTTTTATAAAGTGATATCTTCTAGTAAAAGTAATTTCGCCAAGCATATTTTCCAAAATGTCCGACCGTTTGTCTAACGGAGTTGTAATGAATTAAATACGGTCACTCAAACTTAGCCGAAAACCACCCTTAAACTTTATTTTGGACAAAAGTACCATACTAAACCTATATTTTTCTCCGTGATCGAGACCTCTAGGTTGGAAACTTAAACACTAAAACTTTGAGATAATGATACGAGCTTCCCAAAACCGTTGAGTTCGTTTCCTAACGCTCGACGTGCACCATTTTACGACTAGCTTTTAGAGGCCGTTTTAGTCACTTTCATGAAAATTTCAACGACATTATTTTACGACGAAAAGTTATAATCTCTTAATAAATCACTAAATGATTATCGTCGGATATCATTTCAACATAAATACATGTGAAGTAATTTAAAAATGGTCAAGACGTTAAAAGATTATTTTTCGACGAAAAGTATTATTTTCAAAAATTCATAAGTGGTATAAATATCATCCGAATTGCATGCATAACATTACATTATAACTTATTACATATCATATCATTCATAATAGGTCAAGGTTAGAGATTCACGCTACATTTCGGTGTATTCACTTTTGTCTTCGCATCAATTCATCAAGTGAGTTTTCTTAGCCCCGTTGTACATGTTTATACTTATTTTCAAACTTACGGGGGAGAATACATTGCACATCATTTTTATTTACGATGCCAAGTATATCAAATTCATTTACATTGCTTAAGTTACCTCATGCCAATTGAATGTCCCCATTATATAACATGAACCGTTAATTTCATAGAAGCGAGGGTGAGTGGATAGATCTATCGAGGGTGACTCCTCCATCCGGGTTGGTGGATTCCAACTGGTTAAACGGATGCATTTCATTTAATATCATTATTTTAGTTGTTTGGCAAACACTCTGTTGGGGCGAACATCATGATCAGTCTAGTTTCGGTGTCATGGACTTATATCAATTGTAACATTTTTATGTGGCATGATTGTCATACATGGTCTATACTTGTGTAGTCGTATAAAACATTTTCATAAACCTATGATTTCTCACCAACATTATTGTTGACCGTTTTAGCAATGTATTTTCAGGTAACTAAGACATTCGCATCATGGCACGAATAAAGAACCCTCATAGAGTCGCGGCGTCGACGCGTCTCATTGTATATTATGGCATTTTCTAAACATCGTTTGGCTTGTAATAAAAATATTTTCCGCAAACTTTATCAACTTTTGGGACCTATCTTGTAACTCTGAACGTTTTAAATAAATATCAAACGATGTGTTTTTAAACGACACTTTAGGTCGTTCAATATAACTGTGATTGTGATGCTATGACAGTCAATCCCCAGGAATTCCATTCCGCTGCAAAACAGGTAATTTGGGGGTGTGACAGATTGGCATTAGAGCTTCAGTTATAGAGAACTAGGTTGCATCATTGACCCTAGACTATAACTACATCATCATAGCATCTCATCATTTCAACATGAGTGCATATTCACTTTACATGCGGATTCATATACATTTTATTCGAGTTATTTACTTTTATTTTACATCGGTTGTCACAGAGATGTCTTCAGATTCTGACACTATCCCTATATCATCTGACACGAACATGGAGGATGTCTCATCCGACATCAACATGAACGATGCCTTATCACACACTACTGTAGTTTTATCTTCTATTGTCTCTACTTCAGATCTACCACTTATAGTGAATGACACCGAGACAGAAACCTTTGAGGAGGGCGAAGTCGCACCTACCCCACCTGTTAGCCCTACACATGGCCCGATTCATCCACCGTCACCACTATTATCATCATCGTCTTCATCATACTATCTTAGGGAGCCTATACCTACATTAGTCTTGCCGCTCAAAAAGCGTGCACGTTTTGACATCCCTGCATCACCCTCTACAGAGCCCGAACCACCAGCTAGGTTCGAGATAGGTGAGAGCTCAAAGGATGCTGCTGCTAGACAGCCTTCCACTGAGACATTAGGGGCACGTATAGATAGCCAACATATACAGATAGATAGGATGTTAGGACAGTTGGAGGAACTGTCATTGGAGCGAGTAGAGACCATTGAGGAGGAGGTTGAAGGTCTCGTGATAGGTAGGGTTTCGATTGATATGTCACACCAGGGTTTAGAATCTAGACAGTTAGAGAACAGGGGGCATATTATTGAGTTGAGGCAGGAGATGCCTGAGTTATATAATAGAGCCGAGATGGCACAGGACGAACTTCAGCGTCAGGCTCAGGAGTTGGCATTAGCTCGTGAGAGCATTGTTACCGCACAGGGTCAGATTAGCGAGTTGAGGGATTTGGTTGCTAGTTTGACTACACAAGTCCGAGATCTACAGGATCGAGCTGGCGGAGCACCAGGAGGTGCCTAGTGTAGACTTTTATCATGTATAGTTTTTATTACTATTATCCTAGTCACAAGGTGTGTGACATAGTTGAAAGAACTTGTTGTTGATTCTACTATGTCGGAATGGTTTTACTATCTATGATATCGGTCCACGTAGGCCGAAATTTTCATGTATATTATCCACGTGTATTGTGATTATATTCGTGATATTTCGTGGTTGTTTCGTTGTGATTTCATTTATATTATACATGTTGTGGTTGTAGATATATATGTGTAATGTTTGTTTCTACTTACGAGTTCTCATAATTGTTTCATCTTATGGTTTTGAAGAGTAATGGCGCCAAAGAAAGCCACACCTGAATTGACTCAAGCGGTTATGCAGAAGTATGTGAACGATAGCATAGCCAATGCATTAAGGACTGAAAGAGCATCGGTGGCGGCTACTGCTGAGGCTGCGGCAACTACTGAGGCCGCTAGACTTGCTGCTGCTGCAGGTATTGCAGGAGGGTCCGGGGTTAGGAGTTGTTCGTATAAGGATTTCAAAAGTGGAGATCCCACTAAGTTCAAGGGTACTGAAGGGGCAACTGCCATGGTTAGATGGTTCGAGAAAATGGAATCCGTGTTTTTGTTATGTAATTGCCCGGAGGATAGCAAGGTTAAGTTTGCTACGAGTACACTACTGGATGGGGCAATGTCGTGGTGGAATTCATATGCTCAGCCGATGGGAATGGAAAATGCTTTCAAGATCACCTGGGAGCAATTCAAGAGTTTGCTAACAAGGAAGTATTGTCCGCGTACGGAGGTGAAAAAGTTGGAGACCAAATTCTATGAACTGGTAACTATTGGGTATGACATTGATACTTACATTCGAAGGTTTCAAGAATTGGCCGTGTTATGCCCATCTATGGTTTCGGATAACGAAAAGCTACTGGAGGCTTTCATTGGGGGACTTCCCCAGGTTATTCAAGGAGACGTGATTTCTTTTGATCCGCAAACGATTGAGGAAGCTATTCGAGTGTCTCAAAAGCTTATGGCGCAAGTAGTAAAGAGAAGCAACATCGCCAACACCAACCGAAACAACAACAATACCAACAACCGCTTCAATTACAACAATAACCGAAACAATTACACCAACTATAACAACAACAAATGAAAGTGGGACAACAACAGAGGTGGAAATGTCACTCAACGACCACCTAAGAGACAAGAGGTTGCAAAGGCCTATGTTGCAGGCCCAACGGAGAAAAAGGGGTACACGGGGATTTTGCCTAAGTGTGAGAGATGTTCGAGTCATCACAAGCCGGGACGTTGTCCTGATCCATGCGGGAATTGTAAGATAGTGGGTCATCAAACTAGGGATTGCAAGTTTCCAGTTATGGGGGACAAGCAGAAACAACAAGTGACATGTTTTGGTTGTGGAGAAAGGGGACACTACAAGACTGAGTGTCCAAAGGGAAGGAATCAAGGAAACAAGAATCAAGGTGGAATGGCACACGGAAGAGCCTATGTCATGGGAGGTGGAGAAGCTAGGGAGGACCCGAATGTTGTCACAGGTACGTTCCTTATCAATAATCGTTATGCATCAGTTTTGTTTGATTTGGGAGCCGATAAAAGTTTTGTGTCCACTATATTTGCACCTTTACTCAATACCAAACCAACCACATTAGACACATCATACAACATTGAATTAGCTAATGGTAACTTAATTAGCACCGACACCATTGTTCGTGGTTGTACACTCAATTTTCTAAATCATCCCTTCAATATAGACCTTATGCCCGTAGAACTTGGTAGTTTCGACGTCATCATCGGCATGGATTGGTTATCCAAACATCGTGCAAGAATCATTTGTGATGAAAAAGTTGTTCCTCTTCCTTATAACGGCGAAACTTTGATCATTCGTGGGGAACGAAGTGGAACTAGACTCATTATTATATCATGCATCAAAACGGAGAAGTACATAAAGAAAGGTTGTTTTGCTTTCTTAGCACATATAACCGAGAAGAAGTCGGAGGAGAAACGACTTGAGGATGTACCGATTGCTCGAGAATTTCTTGAAGTCTTTCCTGAAGACTTACCAGGACTTCCACCGGCACGTCAAGTAGAATTTCATATTGACTTAGTGCCCGGAGCTGCACCAATTGCGCGAGCACCTTACCGATTAGCACCATCAGAAATGCAAGACTTGTCTAACCAGTTGCAAGAACTTTTAGACAAAGGATTCATTAGGCCGAGTTCCTCGCCTTGGGGAGCACTGGTCTTGTTTGTGAAGAAGAAAGATGGATCCTTCATAATGTGTATAGATTATAGAGAGCTGAACAAGTTAACGGTGAAGAATCGTTACCCACTCCCCAGGATCAATGACTTGTTCGATCAGTTGCAAGGCTCTAGTATCTACTCAAAGATTGATCTAAGGTCAGGTTACCATCAACTTAGAGTTCGGGAGGAGGATATCCCGAAAACGGCGTTTAGAACACGTTATGGACATTATGAGTTTCAAGTAATGCCGTTCGGATTAACTAATGCACCTGCAGTATTCATGGATCTCATGAATAGGGTATGTAAACCGTATTTGGACAAGTTTGTTATAGTGTTTATCGACGACATATTGATTTACTCAAAGAGCAAAGAAGAGCACGAAGGGCATTTAAGAACGATTTTAGGACTACTCAAGAATGAGAAGTTGTATGCCAAATTTTCGAAGTGTGATTTTTGGAACCATAAAGTACAATTTCTTGGTCATGTCATTGATAGTCAAGGATTACAAGTAGACCCTGCAAAGATTGAAGCCATAAAAGATTGGGCTACTCCAACAAATCCTACAGAAATCCGACAATTTCTAGGACTCGCCGGATATTACCGAAGATTCATCGAAGGTTTTTCAAAGATAGCTAAAGCTTTGACTAAGTTGACACAGAAAAACAAGAAGTATGAATGGGGAAAGAAACAAGAAGCTGCTTTTCAGTTGTTGAAGCAAAAGCTTTGCAGTGCGCCAATTTTGGCACTACCCGAAGGAATTGAGAACTTCGTTGTATACTGCGATGCTTCACATAAAGGGCTTGGAGCTGTTTTAATGCAAAACGAGAAGGTGATAGCGTATGCTTCTCTACAACTTAAGGTTCATGAGAAGAATTACACCACTCATGATCTTGAGTTGGGGGCCGTAGTTTTTGCACTCAAGATTTGGAGACACTACCTTTATGGTACAAAGTGCATAGTGTTTACGGACCACAAGAGTTTACAATATGTTCTTGATCAGAAGGAACTTAACATGAGGAAACGTCGTTGGTTGGAATTACTCAGCGATTACGATTTTGAAATCAAGTATCACCCGGGAAAGGCCAATGTTGTGGCTGATGCTCTTAGCCGGAAAGAAAGACCCAAACCTTTAAGAGTAAGATCATTAGGAATGACGATCAGTTCACCTTTACCATCAAAAATACTTGAGGCACAAATCGAGGCACTTAAGGAGGAAAACCGACCAAGTGAAAAGCTTTATGGTATGCCCGAAAATGCAAATGGCTTTGTAAAGAGAGCAGATGGAGTATTATGCTTCAAGGATAGAATGTGGGTACCATTTTATGGCGGGATACGAGAATTGATTATGCATGAGTCGCATAAGTCAAAGTATTCTATTCACCCAGGTTCTGATAAGATGTATCAGGATCTCAAGAAACTTTATTGGTGGCCGAACATGAAAGCAGAAATTGCCACGTACGTTAGCAGATGTCTTACTTGCTCTAAGGTAAAAGTCGAATATCAGAAACCTTCAGGATTACTCCAACAACCAGAAATTCCTCAATGGAAATGGGAACGCATTACGATGGACTTTGTCACGAAACTTCCTAAGACATCGGGAGGTTACGACGCTATATGGGTAATTGTTGATCGTCTTAGCAAATCAGCCCATTTCATACCAATTAGAGAGACTTATTCCATGGAACAACTCACTAGACTTTATGTCAAGGAAATAGTCTCGAGGCACGGAGCACCAATTTCCATCATTTCCGACAGAGATAGTCGATTCACTTCAAACTTCTGGAAATCATTACAAGATTCATTTGGAACCAAATTAGAGATGAGCACATCATATCATCCACAAACCGATGGTCAAAGTGAAAGGACAATTCAAACGTTAGAAGATATGCTGAGGGCATGTGTGATTGATTTTGGAAATGGTTGGGCTAACCATTTGCCATTGATTGAATTCTCGTAAAACAATAGTTATCACACCAGTATAAAAGCGGCACCATTCGAGGCACTCTATGGTCGAAAGTGCCGATCACCTATTTGTTGGGCCGAGGTTGGAGACGCACAACTCACTGGTCCAGAAATGGTACGGGAAACAACAGAAAAGATAGTCCAAATCCGAGATAGACTCAGAACTGCCAGAAGCCGACAGAAAAGTTACGCAGATGTTAGACGCAAACCATTAGAATTTCAAGTTGGCGACAAAGTGATGTTGAAAGTATCGCCTTGGAAAGGAGTGGTACGATTTGGAAAACGCGAGAAGTTAAACCCGAGGTACATTGGGCCATTCAAAATTTTGAGCAGAGTCGGCCCTGTAGCATATCGACTTGAGCTTCCGTCAGAACTTAGTCACGTACACAACACGTTTCACGTTTCAAACCTGAAGAAATTTCTTTCGGACGAATCACTCGTTATTCCATTGGAAGAAATTTAACTCGACGATAAATTAAATTTCATGGAGGAACCTACAGAAATTATGGACCGCGAGGTCAAGCAGTTGAAACAAAGTCATATTCCTATTGTGAAGGTTCGATGGAATTCTCGAAGAGGTTCTGAGTTTACTTGGGAACGGGAAGACCAGATGCGCCTCAAATATCCTCATCTTTTCACCAACAACACTATAGGACTCAACAAGGACTGAATTCAGGGACTGAATTCCTTTTTGGATGGGCGAATGTGACAACTCGTATTTCAGGTCATTTTTCAAAACATTACTCATGCTTCATTATTTTATCGTTTATCGTAAACTAGGTTTACGAGTATCAAATTCGCGGAACCTTAATGGTTTAGCTGTGAATTCATGAACCAATCATCAAGGACATTTCATATAGACTAGGTTTAGTCTACATATCATTAGCATCATTATCATCATATTAGTTCATGCATGGTTTTGCATTTTTCATTAAACGTATAAGTTTTATTAAATAAACGTTATCGCGTAATTAATTATTTTGAACAATTGATCCGATACTTCCAAAAATTATCTCAACATATTTTTATACTTATATTAAGATTATAAAATAATATTATGAGTTTACCCAGTGTTTTAAATTTATTTTGTATATAAATTGTTATATTTATATAATTACGACGGTTTTCTTAAATACTACACGATTATTATTATTTCACTTAAATTTTTCAAGAAATGTATTTTTATAATTATTATGACCTCAATATATTTTATCTTGACCCGTTAAAATTTATTTTTAGCCAACGCTACCCTAAATGCTCAAATGTGTATATAAGTTACTACTTATATCTAATTAACTTACCTTTACTTATACTTATACCTTTTAAAAAAAAATGTAAACATTAAATCAAATTCACCCTTGTCGACAACAAGGGTGACTCACACCAAAACTTACTAAATATCTTGCAAGTAAATGATATTATAATTAGAATATACACATACTTACTCATTATCATTAAGTGTAAAACTCAAATATCCTCTTCTTCTCCCTAGAACCATAACCGGCCACACCAAGGATCAAGGAGGAATTCTTCAAAAATTTTCAAGTCAAGTTTTATACACTCTAGTATCACTCTTGATTAAGGTTGTGAAATAAAAACCTTGGGTGATTAGGATAAAACCTTTGATCATAAACCTCATCAAGTTAACTAGTAAGCATCTCATATCCATTTTCATATTTCATATTTATTTTGTATCTATTACATCATATTTGAGTAAAACATGCAAGTCTTATGGATGTTTATACCACTTTTTCATTGTTTTAAGAGTTATATATATATATATATATATATATATATATATATATATATATATATATATATATATATATATATATATATATATATATATATATATATGTCATCCTATAAATACTCCTTGTAATATATCACTCTTGGTGATGTCTAGGAACCCATGACACCCTAAGAAGGTGTATGGTAGGATTAGAATAGCTTCGGAGTTGTTTTGAATTGGTTAGAATAGGTTTGGCGCGAGAAAAACTCATTTCGACATGTTTTAAAATGGGTCTGTCTTTATTTTTAAAATCTGGAATTTTCGACAGTAGATAAAAATTTTTGGCCTAGATATTTAGAAAATAGACTTTAAAACGAAACCGTGGCCGCTTGAACGGATTAAAACGGAGCTATAACGAAGAAGTTATGAATTTTTCAAGTTAAGCAACGAAAACTATAAATTCTGAAAATTTCAGCATGTTACGTCTATTTTGTACGAGTCAAAAATGTGGCTTAGGCGTTATAAATTATTTCGAATTATCAAAAATATATTAGTATACTTTGATACGAAGCTAAGGACATATAAAACGTAGAAAACGGATTTGTAACGATTAAATTATACACGTTTACACAAAGTTTCCGTAATTTTATTATATAAGAAAAACTATTATATTTCTAATAGACAAGTATTACGGTAAACAAGTGACCATGTTGAAGGTCGTTTTTAACATTGATGTAGTACTTTTTATAAAGTGATGTATTCTAGTAAAAGTAAGTTCGCCAAGCATATTTTCCAAAATGTCCGACCGTTTGTCTAACGGAGTTGTAATGAATTAAATACGGTCACTCAAACTTGGCCAAAAACCACCCTTAAACTTTATTTTGGACAAAAGTACCATACTAAACCTATATTTTTCTCCGTGATCGAGACCTCTGGGATGGAAACTTAAACACTAAAACTTTGAGATAATGATACGAGCTTCCCAAAACCGTTGAGTTCGTTTCCTAACGCTCGACGTGCACCATTTTACGACTAGCTTTTAGAGGCCGTTTTAGTCACTTTCATGAAAATTTCAACGACATTATTTTACGACGAAAAGTTATAATCTCTTAATAAATCACTAAATGATTATCGTTGGATATCATTTCAACATAAATACATGTGAATTAATTTAAAAATGGTCAAGACGTTAAAAGATTATTTTTCGACGAAAAGTATTATTTTCAAAAATTCATAAGTGGTATAAATATCATCCGAATTGCATGCATAACATTACATTATAACTTATTACATATCATATCATTCATAATAGGTCAAGGTTAGAGATTCAAGCTACATTTCGGTGTATTCACTTTTGTCTTCGCATCAATTCATCAAGTTAGTTTTCATAGCCCCGTTGTACATGTTTATACTTATTTTCAAACTTACGGGGGAGAATACATTGCACATCATTTTTATTTACGATGCCAAGTATATCAAATTCATTTACATTGCTTAAGTTACCTCATGCCAATTGAATGTCCCCATTATATAACATGAACCATTAATTTCATAGAAGCGAGGGTGAGTGGATAGATCTATCGAGGGTGACTCCTCCATCCGGGTTGGTGGATTCCAACTGGTTAAACGGATGCATTTCATTTAATATCATTATTTGAGTTGTTTGGCAAACACTCTGTTGGGGCGAACATCATGATCAGTCTAGTTTCGGTGTCATGGACTTATATCAATTGTAACATTTTTATGTGGCATGATTGTCATACATGGTCTATACTTGTGTAGTCGTATAAAACATTTTCATAAACCTATGATTTCTCACCAACATTATTGTTGACCATTTTAGCAATGTATTTTCAGGTAACTAAGACATTCGCATCATGGCACGAATAAGGAACCTTCATAGAGTCGCGGCGTCGACGCGTCTCATTGTATATTATGGCATTTTCTAAACATCGTTTGGCTTGTAATAAAAATATTTTCCGCAAACTTTATCAACTTTTGGGACCTATCTTGTAACTCTGAACGTTTTAAATAAATATCAAACGATGTGTTTTTAAACGACACTTTAGGTCGTTCAATATAACTGTGATTGTGATGCTATGACAGCCAATCCCCATGAATCAATTTCGCTGCAAAACAGGTAATTTGGGGGTGTGACATAAAGGGTAGGCGACGTTGTGAAGGTGTAGTTCACCTTGGAGTGAAAGAACTAGGTACTTAGCCTAGTACCTTATAAAGGGTAGGAGACGTTGTGTAGGTTTGGTTCACCTTGGAGTGAAAGAACCCGGTGGAGTAGGGCAACGAAAAAGGGTAGGCGACGTTGTGAAGGCTTCTCCGCCATAAGGAGATTGGTGTAGTGTTTACGAACTCTCGAGTAGGTGACTCGGGGAGTGGAGTAGGGCAAGGAAGGTGTACTTGTAGCCGAACCACTATAAATACTCGCGTTGTGGTTTTGTGCTTCTTACTCTTATCTTTTCATTACATATCTCTATATGCTTGTTTATCAACATCCAACACACACAACCAAATAGATTGACATAAGTCGATCTAAATAGTTTAGAAGGAAGTTTTAATTGGTAAAATTATTCAACCCCCTCGTCTAGTTTTCCACAATTGGCATCAGAGCTTCGTTACCAAGTTTCTTGAAGTATATTGTACTTTAAAAACTTGATACGATCCATGGTTAATTGAAAACTACAAAGAAGGTTTTTCATATAAACAAATACCATGTCTTTTAAAACTATACGTTTGGATGTTGATTTGATAACAACATTTTTTTTTTTTTCATTTAATTGCACTAATCTTCTTTGTCATGTTGATTAGTCAAAGATCATACCCACCAAGCTTTAGGAGTCGCTTTGTAACAAGTACACCTTCCTTAAGAAGGTATCTTAAACGCAAAGGAGCGGGAATAGTCTAAGTGACATTTGCTGTGTCATTTGTAAAGACATTCCAAAGTGCGCTAGAGGTATGATTTTCTTTTTACTTTGCTTGATAATTAAGTATACCTATTTAGTATTTATATGATTATCTTTTGTTCAATTACATGTTTTACATGAAACTTCATTAGGAAGCCTTTTTCTCACATACGTGTTTTATTTCTCGTCTAAAGTCGTGGTATATAAAACTTATGTTGTGTTTCTTTTAATCCAATAATAAAACAAAACAAGAATTTTAAAAATTCCTCCTTCCCTATAAATAACCCCACCGTCGACCACTCTACCAAACACTCACTTTTTCAAATCTTCCAATTTCAAAAATTTCCTCCTCATTGCATCTCAACCGAAACCTAGAAGATTCATCATCAACATGGTTTACATCGCAATCGTGTTCATCGCCTTAACACTCATCGCACTTGTGTTCCCTATGATGAAGTTCACATATGGAGACATTTATTTTGTGTTGTTAATCTACATTGGGATCATATACCCAATCCTTTGTATCATCCTTAGCATTGAAATGCAATATTACTAATAATCTTATAGTCTTTGTTATTTTTTTTTGTGATTTATATGTTTCATATTCCTTCATGATACATTAGAAGTCATGTATGCATGCTAAAAGAAAATGTAGGATAAAACACTTCTCGTGGTATAAAAATGTAAAACCTATATTTTTATCAAATATGTTTCTGTTACTACAGATCCACGGATCCCGGAAGTTATACTAGCCGGATCCCTTTTGAAAAGGAATCGTGGGATCCGTTGTTAGGAATTAGAAAATTCAGACGTTAAAGAGTCGGTCGCCTCAAGTATATGTATTCGTTAGAAAGCTCGTAGTCGTAGTCATGTTATGTTAGCAAGTAGTTTGTTATGTAACACCGTGGAGGACGGACGGGTCTTTACCCAATGTATGCCTGATCCACAGCCCGTAGGTGGCGTTTATTTGTAAGACACTATAAATACCCTCTACCTCCCAAGGTAGAGGGTTGGAGCTTCAATACCATTTTTCTTTGTTTCACATAGTTCCCAACTCTCTTCTTATTCTCTATCTAGAACTTTCTCTCTCTAAACATACTTGAACGCCCCATTGTGATCATGGTTTAGTGTGGTTGTGAAATCCTATATCTTACAGTTGGTATCAAGAGCCATGGTTTGATCACTCATCTTTCATGCTCTTTGTTTTGGTGGATTTCATAAGGTTTTTGGGGTATTAAGTGTTTAGGAGAGTTTGAATCATTTGGACAAATTCTAGTGTTAAGGTTTGAATTTTTCTTATACTTTTATGTTTAGGATCATCATATGTGTTTATGTTTTGAATTGGAAGGCCTAAATCATTGTGGTTTGGTTGTTTTTTATTGATAAAGTGGTTATTTGTGAACTTTGTACAAAGCGAGTTGAGTCTCGGACTTTTGTTTTTTCGAAGCGAGTTGCTTTGTTACTGGATGCGAGTTGGTATATGCGACTTGCTAAGCGAGTTGTTTCTTTAAGTGACTTGGGTTCTAAGCGAGTTGGTTCTTTAAGCGACTTGAGTTCTAAAGCGACTTGGCTATTAAGCGAGTTGTATAGCTAGCGAGTTAGTTTAAGCGACTTGGTGGTTAAGCGAGTTGTGTCTGTTTGCGACTTGCTATTAAGCGAGTTGTCTCTATATGCGACTTGGCTATTAAGCGAGTTGATTCCTTAAGCGACTTGTTTCTTTAAGCGAGTTGGTTGGTTTGCGAGTTGATAACTAAGCGAGTTGATTGTTTAGCTACTTGTCTATTAAGTCTTGTTACTTCTTCGTGCTACATTCTACGGTTGTTCTTTTGGTTTAGTAAAATCCCGTGAAAGAATCAATTTCCCGGTTTAATCAAGGAATAGTAAAATCCCGTAGAGCTTGTAATCATGTCAAACATCGTACCTACTATCGTTTCTTCTGTAGCTAAGGACGTTCAAGCAGCTGGATCAGATACTCGTCCACCTATGCTTGACAGAACTGATTATGACTCATGGGCTCAACGAATCCGATTGTACTGTCTTGGAAAGGAAAACGGAGTCAACATTCTCAAGTCTATTGATGAAGGACCTTATCAGATTGAGACTACAAGAGACTTAATTGATACAGCTGCAGATGGAACAATGATCTATGGAATAAATAGACCAAAGACATATGATGAGCTCAATGATAAGGAGAAAAAGAGGTTCGATGCTGATATCAGGGCCTCAATAATCATACTACAGGGTCTTCCAAAAGACATCTACAAGCTGATCAATCACAACACTAAAGCCAAGGCAGTTTGGGATAATGTCAAGATGCTTCTCTCAAGTTCTGAATTAACTATAGAAGACAGAGAATCACAAATGTATGATGAATTTGAACACTTCAAGATGAAACCAGATGAGAGTGTCCATGAGTACTACGTGAGATTCCATAAGCTTGTGAAAGACATGAGGAACATCAAAATGACCATGCCAAACATTCAGCTGAACTCAAAATTTGTGAACAACATGAATCCTAAATGGCAAAAGTTTGTCACCTCTGTGAAGCTAACCAAAGGATTGAAGAATACAAACTATGAGAAAATCTATGCATTCCTTCTTCAGAATGAGAGACATGCTATGTTTGAAAAAAGGATTCTTGATCTGTTCAAAACCAACCAGGGAGAGACAAGCTCATCAAATGATTCAACTGCTTTTTAAAAAAATGTTGGGATTACCACCAAAGCTTCTCAAGTTATACCCATGGGTAATGGTAATCACAAACTCATTCCCGATCCAATGTTCAAACAAGCTGATGCTGATGCACGCGTGGGAAACTTCATTAATCAACTGGCTCTCATGATTAGTCAAAACATGAACTCTCTCCCACACACCAACAACAACCTCAGAACATCATCCAATCCACACAATCAAGCCACTGTCAGAGATGGGAAGGTTATGGTGCAGCCAGTTCAAGAAAGGCAGTACGAACAAGGAAGAGGTGGAGTTGGTAGAGGATATGTGGCAAATCTGAATAGGGGAAGGAATGGAAATCAGGGAAAAGCAAAGCCGATCAAGTGCTACAACTGTAGAGGTGAGGGACATATTGCAAGGAACTGCACATCACCAAAACGCCCTCAGAATGCAGAGTACTTCAGAGATAAGATGTTGCTCGTGCAAGCTCAGGATAATGGAGCAGCTTTGGATGAAGAAGAGTTATTGTTTCTTGCTGAAGGGAATGCCAAGACATATGATGCTGATGTTGATGAACAGCAAATTCAGGAGATAGGTCATAATCATCAGAATGCCTTTCAAGTAGCTGATTGTGACGCATTTGATTCTGATGTCAATGATGAACCTACTGCTCAAACAATCTTCATGGCTAGCATCTCACCTATGGTTTCTCCAAAGGTCTCTCCACCACAACAAGCTGGTCCATCCAAAGACAAAATCATTTCAGAGGTATTAAAACTATATGATGATGTTGATGAGCGAAAGATGCATAATGAAGTACAATCTCTTGAGACTTATGAATCAGATATTGATGATGAGGGTAATATCAATATTGTCCCATATGATCAATATGTGAAGCAAAATGAAAGTGAGGTTGTACCAAGTAATGCATCTTCCGCAGTCAATGATGACTATATTTTTAATGAATACACTACATGTGCCCCTGATGATTCTGTTGTCTCTGAACTTAATTCCTATAAAGAATGAGTTGCTATTTATGAACAGCGTGCTAATTTGAGTTAACCACCCGTGAGCAGGAAATAGATGACCAAATGCGTACAACTATTAGAAAAAGTAAGTTTAGAGAAGAAGTATTAAAACAAGAGTTAAACTCCTTACAAGAAAAGCTTTCTAAAACTGCTAATCAAAAACAAGAACTTCAAGAAAATGTTAAAATGCTTAAGCAAGAATTCAGTGCTAAGGAATCAAAACTTTTGAATGATTTTTCTAATCTAAAAACCCTGAAAAACAAGCTTGAAAATAAGTTGTACGTACAAGGGAATACCATTCAGACTGCTCACATGATCACTAAGCATAGAGTTCTCAGCGATAAGCATAGTATCCCCATTATAAAGGAATCCAACCCTGAGTATGGTAAGGTAGCAAAAGCTGCTCAAAATGTAATCTATGATGGCAATGAGATTCTTAAACCTAGACAGAAACCTAGTTGCATTGAGTGCACTGAGGAAGATAGAAAACTAGATGATGCATCTAGGGAGAAAATGAATAAGAAGCTTAACGATCCCGGGTGTAAAGATAAAAACATAATGATCAAACCCCATGATTACACTAAGGAAAATTGGATATCCTTGAACATGTTTAAGCCTCAAACTCAATTAACCCCTGAATAGATCTTTTGGAAGAAAGACATGGATAAGTTAAAAGTTAATGTACTTGTTGAAACAAACACTCCCCTTAGGAAAATGTCTGTAGCTACTGTGTATCCTCCAAATACACCAATGCATCTAGTTCCTAGATCTATTGCCACTAATAGCAAGACCTTAATCAGCCTATATGTTGTTTATCAGCTATTTGTTGATTTTGAAAAAACTTGTAAGAAGAGAATCACACCTACTGGGATAACTGAGGGGGAAAGGGGTTTTGAGCAAACTAAAGAATGTTATTTAACTGAGGTGATGCCTTTCTTCAAACAATTAAAAGGTCAATTTGAGAGTCTTCAAAAAGGGATAAATTCAGATATTAAAGAAATGGAAAAGGAATTTGATGCAATGATAGTTGAAGTCAATGATTATGAACATGAACTCAAATCTAATGAAGTTGAAAGAAAGAACTTGCACATCTTAAATGAGAATTTGATTTCGAGTTGTGTTGCTCAAGATGTGTTTTATACTGTTACTAAGTACTCCATTACTACTTCTCGATTTCATGAATTATCTATTGCATTGAAAGTTTCCCATGATCGTGTCATTGAGCTTGAAAACAAAAACTCATAACTAAGTGAGAAAATTGATCAGGATGATCACGATAATTTGGTAAAACATTTTTCTAAACTAGAAGTTGAACATTTTGATTTACAACTAAAATATCAACATCTTAAAGAAAATGTCAAAACCTCAAATATCAAGACATCCTCAAATGTTTCAGATAAACAAACGTGACGAACAGATTCAAGCTCATTGTAACACGATCAGAAAGTTGAAACCCCAAATCTCTCAATTAAAGGGTGAAAAGAACAATGTGACTGGCTCCCAAATGCCTCCTCCTTTAGATTCTCAGTATTCTCAAACTTTTCATCTTCAAAACCTAGTCAATGCTTTACAAAAAGAAAACGAAAGTTTTCTAGAAGAAAATGAAAAAGTTAAACGACACTTTAAAGAGTTATATGATTCAATGAAAGTCACTCGTAACAAAAACAACAAAAAAATAATGTCTTTAGAAAAAGAAATTGAGAATCTGAGGAGTCAGGAGAAAGGGAAACTACCACTAGTTTTTAATGAGAATGTTGCATCAATGTCATCCTCAGACTGCAAATATACTGTGACTGTTAAATACATTCCTCCTCATATTAGGAATAATGAACCTGTGTTTCACAACTATTGTGCTCACCTTAAGGATAGTCTAGAATGTCTCTGTGAGATTGTGGAAGAGGATTTTATAAATAAGCCTCTTGACAGTGAAATTAGGTTTGCGTGCATTCAAGCCAAACGATCTCAAGAACTGCTAGAATGTTTAATAGCAACATGTCCTAAATCCTTAGGTGCAAAAGGAAATGCTGTGATGCCTTGTTCTATGCCTAGTGCCAAGCATACAAACCATTATATGCCCAGTTTTAAGAAAGTGAACACTAAGGTTCCTTCAAGTAGTTCAGATCCCTACACTTCTAGTTCAGGAATGCAAAAAGTAGCAAAACCAACTAATGTTCCAATTCCCTCTACAGGAGTAAGAAGTGACACCAAAGCAAGCGGGTCAAAGCCTCAAGGCAACACAAAGAATGATAGGACCTTGCATGCTAGGAATGCTCAGTGGAAGAAAGTAGAAGATCACCTTAGGGAGGATTTGAATAAGACAAATCGTGTTGATTCTAGTATTAGCTATAAGCGTACTGTAATTAATTCGAATTCTGCTACTATCTGCAAACCATGTACAGATGATTGCTTGAATTCTGTTACTAATCATGTATGTTGTTAGGAATTAGAAAATTCCATAGTGAAGAGTCGGTCACCCCAAATGTTATCTAGCTTAAGTTAGCTCGTAGACTTGTCGTTAGTCACGTTATTTAGTAGTTTATTTATTAGTTTGTAGCGTAGTATAGCTTAGTGCAACACCGTGGAAGAAGGACGGGTCTTTACCCACTGTATCTCTGATCCACAGGCCGATAGGAGGTCGTTATGTCTGTAAGTATATATACCCCTTCCATCCATGGAAGGGGTGGTGCTTCATAATCTAATATTCCATACTTTGAGTAAAGCTCTAGCAAGAACACCCTCTCTCTCTCTCAACTAACTCTCTAACTATGGCAAACATGTATTTTGATCATCCAAGACCACCCGAATCATCAACACAATAAATATTATGATCCTACAATTGGTACCAGAGCCAAGGTTGTGTTTTGATGATTTATGTTGGTTTTCGATATATGTTTTATGCTATTTTGGTTCTATATTTCTTGGTCGAAAACAATTTTTTTGTGTCTATTAATCTGGTCTAAAACAGTGTTTAACGGTTTGTGTGTATTCTTGTTTTGGTCAAATAAGTCTTAGGTCCAGTCATATCTGTTTTTTTGTCTTGTCCAAAACAGTTCCAAAGTGACTATCTTTTTGTATCCCGTTTTATCCGTGAATGAATCTGGTCATATAAATGGTTATATTCCTTGTAGTCAAACTGTGGTCAAACAGGCAAAACGATGCATCTTTTGATATTGTTCTGGGTTTGTTTGAAGATGGTCGGAATATGGCATGAGATTCTTTCTAGCGACTTGGTCTCATATTTGTCTAGATTCACTGTCCCTTTGTAGCGACTTGGTTATTCGTTGACTTTCTTGAAACTCAATAGCGAGTTATGTTAAAAAAGGCTGTGCTAGCGAGTTATAAAGAAGATTTGGCTAGCGACTTGGTTTGAAAACAAAGCTAGCGACTTGGTTTGAAAACAAAGCTAGCGACTTGGTTTGAAAACAAAGCTAGCGACTTGGTTTGAAAACTAAGCTAGCGACTTGTGTAGCGAGTTGACTATTTAGTCAACTCAAGTCAATAGCGACATAAAAAGCTAGCGACTTGTTATGGATAAATGGTAGCGACTTAGGCTGGCGACTTGACAGTGACAGAAAAGAAGAATGAGAAGACTTGACCTCAAGACCACATACCTAAATACCAAAGACTCACTTCGACCTCAGTCTTATAACATCATCAGTCCATGGCTCGGTTTTAACGAAAAAAAAAAAAAAAAAGAGGAAGCAACAGGTTCAACTCAATCCATAAACATCTAACAATCATTTATCCTAGACCTAGACTCAACCCAAGACCCTCACTATCACTCCTCAAAGCTCAATCAAACTAGACTCTAATCGAAAATTAATTACTACTCAAAGATCTCAGTCGTTTTCTTTTCGTGGTATATTAGTACATCTCATAGACCATTCAAGATCTAATCACGAAAGATACATCTCATCATCGATCTATGTTGAAAGCAAACCATCTTGGTACTATCCGAAAATTAATGATAAGATCAAAAACAACTTGTGTTTATGTCTTCCATTTGATTCGGTTCATATGATCAATTTATGAAAAACTTCAAACAATAACCAAATCTCAGTTTTCATTTCGTGCATATTCAGAGATAATTAAAACTCATTGAAGGGGTTGCACGAAAAAATCATCATTGATAAGAATATTGAAGCATAGCTTCATTAATTATCCGAATTAAAAGACAAGGAAGATAACAAATTATGTTACCCTCTCTTCTCTTGGTTCGTTCGTAACAAGAAGACACATCAATTAAAAACCTACCTTGATTCGTTGTGTGTAATATCGTGGCTGTCATCAAGACTTCAAGCCATCTCTGTGGCGAGTCCCTTGGTTAGAACACATGTATCACGCCATCCCTGTGGCATGGTCCAATCGAATTAATGTGCAAGTTTTGATGTGCAAAAGGGAGACGTACTAGGGTTTGTATGAAATAATCGTGATCTAGTTGATGTGATTTGTAGCTTGCTCTTAGGATTGGGGAAATATGATTTAGAAGAGATCCGTTTTGTTAAGTCAGAAGTGGGAGGCGGATATCTTGAGTTAGGGTTTCATTGTGTTAGGGTAGTGTTAATAAGAGGCGGTTATTTGTTTTGAGAGAAATAGGGTTGCAATGTATTAGAGTTAGGAAATGTGACTTTATATAACCTGGTATGTTTGGTTGTATATGGATCGGAATTTGGGTCTGATTATTTATGTGTGGACTGGGCCCGGGCCTGTTGGCTTAATTGATACCGGTTATTTGCTATTGGAAGTTGGGCTCGTTGCATAATAAATCATGGGCTGGGTGCTTTTCTATTGTGGACTTGACTACAACCTTAGAAATGAGCTGTACGTGCCTTTATTAATACATGATACGAACGTTGAACGTATATTACTTGAAGATGGGTTCTAATGTATCATTTAAAAGGTATGAACTATGTCTCACATTTGATGGTAAACACGTGATGTTATAATATTGGCCTAAATGTGATGGTGTATTTGGAGGTGAATTTCTATCTTGGAGATTGGATCATGCTTGTATATCACATTTAGGTGAATTTGCAATTATCATGGGTTTTTCTTGTTTAATGCATTGTGAGATAATGTGAGATTTGGATTTCAAGAGGGTTGTGATCATGAGATTTGAACTTTACTTGAAGTTGTTGAAGAACTTTGACGATGTGTTTTTGTTGATATTAGAATTGAGGATGTGAGTTGTTGTGGTATGCAGTTTGATACTTTGGTGTATACGTTTTCACGAAGCATATTATGTCTCGGCTTGAGTTGATGGTTTAACAAAGTGGACTTCGGGGTTGTTTAGACGGTATTTCTTATTTGGATTTGATAGTGTGATAAAGACTTGGCTATTTAGTTACGGTTGTGATTCTTTCTCGCTTAACCCACAACGTAACTATCACTTCGGTGTCTCACGCAGTTGAGGATATGTCAAGAGGCATTGTACATTGGGTACACCGTTTCTTCTTCACAAGGATTAGTGCAAGTTTAAGTAACAAATCTGGGGAAGTTCACTTCATGATCAAGTTTGGCATATCGGGTTTACTTCACCATGTTGTGACTACTATAGCCGACAGATTGCGTGAATGATGTGTTTACCATAGTATTTATTGGATGGTTGATGATGTTGATGATGTTGGATATTGAACCGTTGATGAACCGCTGCATGTTCCCCTAAAACAGATATTCACTGAAACCAAAGTTGTCATAACACATTCAAGCTGACATTGTTTACGGTTTTGTCTTGATTTTGTAAAATCCCGCGAAAGAACCTATTTCTCGGTTTAAATCATAGACTTGTAAAATCCCGTGACCATGGAAACATCCTGGTATTAGTAAAGTGCATTTCCGGATCTATCTTACGGTTTATTCTTGGTTTTATAAAATCCCGCGAAAGAAACTATTTCTCGGTTTAAACCATAGAGTTGTAAAATCCCGTAATGATGGAACCATCTTGGAGAAGAGAAAGTGTAATTCTGGATCTTAATTGATGCTGATGCTACGGTTTCTGCTTCAAAGAAGGGATGAAACGGTGTACTTCATGAATTGGGTGTGTGTTTAGGTTTTCTTCATGGCAATTTGGTTATTACATGGTTTTACGGGGTTATGTGCTTTTAACCATGGTCGGGATGAAACCATTATCATAGTTCACTTAATAAGTCAAAGGAGGCTAGATTTGAGTAGTTCAGAAGATGTGACAACGGCGGTAATTCAGTATTATTTATTTGAGGTTGAAGTGAAATATCATGGGCGAGTGTACTTAGTATCTGAAGATATCAGGGGATGGATGGATGAAGATTCTTCATGATCCTTGTTCGAGCTTATTATCAAAAACGAAGACTTGGAAATCTAGTTATTGTTGGGTGGCTTTTACTTTTTCTTTTACCACTTGGGGGAATTGGGCTCTTACCACCACAAAATAACTATCACTTAAAGGAGTTACGTTGTAGTGCTCAGTGTCACATTCAATTGTGGATTTTCAAGAGGTAATGTACGTCTATTAATTGATGGTTGGTTGGTTGAGGAGTATAGAGTACTTAGAGATTCAAATGGGCATGAAGTCTCGGCACCGCTCTTTGTTACATATGTGCAAGTAAAAGTCACGAGTTCGGGTTAGTTTACTTCAGGGTCAAATTCATCATATTGGGTTTCTCCATCAGTTGTCACGACAAAGGGCCTACTGAATGATAATGGGGTGATTACATGTTTTGCTAAGAGAGCTGAAAAGAGAGAGATTATGACGTCTGTTCACATCAGTTCAGGCCTCGTACTTCAACATAATGACGTATGAACACTACAGTTCATGCCTCGTACTCTAAAGAAAAGAAATGTGTACGTTTCAGTGCGCATTATCTTTTTAAGACGTATGAACACAACAGTTCATGCCTCGTTCGCTAAAGATAAGAAAGGTGTATGTGTCAGTGCGCTTTATCTTCTGAAGAAGAGAAATCTTCTTATTATGACCATTCTCATCAACATGCTTCATACTTTTTCCATGCGCTTCAGTCATCAAGTGAACCGGGCTACCACTGATTGTTTTCTCATTCCACGTGCTCGATTATAATGAAGATGGCGACATCATATGCTTATTTTGAGGGAGAGAAGTGTGAATAGAACATTCGAATGATTTTCACTTATTTAGTCAAGAATGGCATCTCCGTATGCAATTCTTGAGGGGGAGAAGAAGTGTGAATTTTTTGCATTGTTGATTGATATTTAAGTATTAATGGTCATACGGCTCTAAACTCATGTAAGAACCGAACCTCTTCTTATCGTATCGGGTCATCTTCACATGGAGTTTTTCTTTTCTAAGAGCCGTTGGTTGACATCTTCACTCGGATTGATGAGTTTATCGACGAAGTGCTTTCGGTTAATGCTTCACGTATACATCAACATGATGATTCCGAACAATCTCTCTGTTCTTGTTTGATGTGATTGGTAGTTTGGTGTTACCATCTTGTGTGTTCGTTGCGGCCTGATTGCTGATTTCCTTGATGAACATCTTTCTGTTCTTGTTTGATTGGGAGGGATTTTAGTTAAGGGGATTTGCAAGATGTAAGTTAATTGGGATGCTTTTTGGTGGGATGCTTTTTGGTGTGAGTTGAAGATGTTAATTATTCCCCAACTGGACAATCTTGAAGAAGGTCGAGTCTACAGTCTGTTCTACATTTTCTGCTACATGTTAGAAGACTAAAGACGAGTTGCATTTAACGATCTAAAGACTTCTTCTTATTCTGGGCATCTATCAAACAGATTGTCGGTTTAGGGGAGAGCACTAATTGGGAGTGTGTTATAAGTCAGATTCAATCCCCAATTAGACTTGCTCATATTCATTAGCAGTGACTCCTCGACACGTTGTTATTGACTATTTCGTTTTGGACATTTGACTCAAGTTGATTACTTCGGAGTTAATCATTTATCACTTATTTGAGATTGAAGTTGACTTTCACAAAGGCGTGTTCTTATTCGATAACTTGCTCGGGCTTAAGAATTTGAGTTGAAGACTTGGTTTATCTAGTTAACAGCAGTCGAGGTGGATGGTTGAAGACCTGGTTAACTATCACAATTAGGAGTTACTTTGTTTTACTCAGTGTCACACGCATATGACGGTGTGGATAATCGCAAGAGGTGTTAATGTCTCATACTTTGTTTGGGTAGTGAGTACTTAGAGATTTGCTTGAAGCATAAATTCTCTACACCGTTCTTCCATCATTAGGTGCAAGCTTAAGATACAAATGTGGGGAAGTTGACTTCAGTTTCAAGTAGGGTATATCGGTTTTTCTTCTTCAGTGGTCACTTCAAATTGTCTACATAAGGGTTGATAAAAATAGTCAGAGTGAGTCTTCTGCAAGTTGATTCTCACAAAGACTTCAAGCGATCTTCTTAACAAATTTCAAGTATTTGGGCATTCAAAGAGTTGCTGATTCTGAAGTATCAAAACTAGAAAGGGGGAAGGAGACAAGCATCTAAACGCGAGTAAACTTGATGTACTTAATACTTCTAAGAAATTGAAGATATCCCGGGAAGACAAATGTTATTACCGCAGAGAAACTCAAGGTTTGACTCATGACGAGTAAACTTGATGAACTTAATTCTTCTAAGTGATTGAAGATATCCCGGGAAAACAAATGTCATGACCGCAGAGAAACTCAAGGTTTTACTCATTAAGGCGTTAAGTGTTATTATTCCAACTACGTGGGGGAAGTGATGTTAGAAAAGGTTTCTAAAGATAAAAGAGGTACACTAGTGTGTGGTGATTTCGATGGTATTGCAATAATCAGGGGAGAGAGATCGTGTACATTGGGGATGCTCAGCTGTTTCACTTGAGTGCTTAATCAGTGATTCAGAGATATAATCACTTATTCCGGTATTGACATCCGCAGAGATTGTCACCCGCAGAGATAATCAGTGACTTGGCCTGCTTCTTCAATGTTATCAGTTATTCATTCCTTGTGTATTGGTATACTTCGGATACTTGAGCTTCATACACATTCATCAGGGACGAAAGATGTGAACATAGGGGAGGTGTTCTACATTACCCTCTTGATGTGTATTCGGGAGAGTTCTTGGATATTGGTGTACTTCGGGTTCTTGAGCTTCATACACGTTCATCAGGGAAGAAAAATGTGAACATGGGAAGGTGTTCTTCATTCCCCTCATGAAGTGTATTTGGGAGAGTTCTAGAGCATTATACAAAGAGGCTGACTGCAACAATTCAACTACTTGGGGGAATTGCTCTCTTGACACCTTTTGGAATGGATCGCTTCAGACTTCAGTGGTTATGAAATTTGAGAAGATTATTTATGTGTGGGATGATACGTTGCTGTTCTTATGGAAGATATAACCCCGAACGGAGATTCTCGATTATCGGTCTTAAAAGGAGCAGCGGGATTTATGATAATGGTGTGCTTCTCTGTGCACCTGGCTAAGGAAAGCTTGAAATAGAGCTTCGAATCTGCTCATCCAAAGGATTTTCGGTTTGGGGGGAAGCTGCCAGAGTCTCACTTTCAGATGGTTCAATTTCTCTCAATTCAAGAGCCCTTGGAAGCTTTGGTGGTGGATGTTTAAGAGATGACGAATTCTATCTTCTATGACGTGCTGCTCGATATCCTTATCTCGGTACTCGTATCATCATCCTCTTTAACTATATCATCTATTCTATCTTTGTATATATTTATTAAAAAACCAAATACAAAATTATAAAACCAACAAAAAGAAAATAGAAAAATATAAAACCTTCAAAAACCCATAAAAAAATCAGAAAATTTCAAAAATACCAAAAATATGTTTTCTCAAGACATGTCTTCTGGTATCGATAACATCTACGGTCTTAGAAATGTCATTCAATAATGGCACGGGACTTTAGATGAAGTTCGAGCAGGAGGTGTAAATATTCTTTTCCAAAACATGTCTTAAACTATGGCTTACAGTTATTTCAGACTGTAACCCGGGCTTCAAATAATGGCTTGCAGTTACTTCAGACTGTGACCCGCGCTTAAACCATGGTTTGCTATTATTTCAGATAGCAACCCGCTCTTCAAGGAAGGAAAGTGCTGCACTAAAACCAATTTTCAAATATTTCGTGCACTTATCCTAAAAACAAGGAAAGTGTGTCGAAGGACTGCTGTTCCTACACAAATGTTTTTCCGTCTAAAATTCTTCAGAAAAATATTTGGTGTTTTCAAAAATGGTGGTAAATGAGTTGCTTAAAATCAATCAGATTCAGAGTTTTTATAAAATTTGGAAACTCAATCAATGACTTCAGCACTTTTAAAATCTTTTATAAAATGAGTCATTGATTGAGGGGGAGAATGTTTTCAAATCTATATCATCTAACGAGCTTTCTTAATTATCCTACGTGCTTAATTAGAAAATATAATTGCCTATGTTGAAGGACTAGGTTTCTAGGATATGATTGTTAGGTTTAGATGATTAGAGTTTGAGAAACACATTATACCCATACCTTACATGATCTGATTGATATGTTGGATTGACTTTTATTAGTCGATTGTTGTTTGGGTGATGTCGACCACCATATATTTGTATGTGTGTTCACTAACATATGCAGGTATATTGGTATATAAGAATGTTCCCGATCCGGATCCCACAGAAGAAAGATGATTGGATGCCGAAAGGAAAGGGTAACTATATCTTGGGTTGACAAATGAAGAAACGGAGCTTAACTGGACTTCAATGGAGAGTTGGCATGAAATGCAACGTAAGAGGTCTTACTGCATCAGCAGATGGTTTTCTTCAGCAAGTGAAGAAACGGAGCTTAATTGGACCTCAGTTGGCATTCAAAATGCAACGTATGAAGAAGTCTCACTGCATTTGCAGACGGTTTTTCTTCCAACCCTACAGCAACAACAAAGGAAGCTTCTCAACCACCTAACGTATCTTTGTGCAGGATACCATTTTTATACAATTTTGAATAAATTTGAATAAATTGTTTTGAAAATGGAATATATTGTTTTGAAAATATATTGGACTAAATTTTGAAAATCACCGGACTTCATTTTATCAAAACTTAAGTCACTCAATTATCGACTTCGGTTATCGATTGAGGGGGAGAGTGATTTAATTTAAAATATTTTCATACAATATATCTTCAAAAAAAAGTCCGTTTTGTACAACAAAAAGTGGTGATCTAAAGATTTAATGTTATGTCATGGTATGATTTTTTCTTTAGAATCAAGGTCTTTCAAAATGAAATTTTTTCTGTTCTTGTTTGATTGTGAAATTGTTTTGTTTTACTTAAAAGATCTCTTAAAAACTATCATACCTGACACTAACAATCTTTAATGTCTTAAAATGGTCCTTATCTATCATCTTTCAAAATTGAATCTTGCCACGTCTTTCCCCAAATTTTTCTAAATGATTTAAATCAGTTGGGATCACAAATCTCAAATGGTTTGATATTTCTGATCGGGGTAGAGATCGTGGTTTAAATCTCAAATCTGTTTAAATGGAATTGGTTTTAGTCCTTTAAAGGCACTCCTGCCTCCATGTGCCAAACGATTTCATACACAATGCACATGTTGAGGAGGAGGATTTATCCAAAAACATGATGAGTATTTAAACCAGGCCACATATTCTCCCATGTTTTATAAACCGTATTAAATCACTTGGGATCCAAAATCTCAAAGGGTTTGATATTTTTGATCGGGGGAGAATTTGTGATTTAATAATGAAATTTGATAAAAGGTGATCGTTTGAATTCAATTGTGCAGGCTGCTCTCTCGTATGTGCTAAACGCTTTCGTCTCGAAGCACATATTGAGGGGGAGCAAAACCATCGAGGTACAAAAGTTTTTTAAAAAAGAGATTATAAAGTACCTTGATTGTGTTTTCAAATGGTTTTCTTAATGGATTTTGTGATTGTGGATGTGCTTCAAATGAACTCTTGCCTCTATGTGATAAAAATGATATCACTTATCCTATACACATATTGAGGGGGAGAATTTTACCATGAAAATCAAATGGCTTTTTTCCATGAAAATCGTGATCAAGAAATTATTTCAAAGAACTCTTGCCTCCTTATGCTGAACAATTTCTAAATCATACGCACATGTTGAGGGGGAGGTTTTCTAAATGATCAAAACTATTAAGGTACAAACTGCTTTGATCTCGTATCACAAGTACCTTGATTGTTTTTCCAAATGATTTTTCAATTGGTTTCATGAAGGAAAGAACAATACCAAAAGACCGACCAATTTACTTTATGCATGGAGTTATAAGGATGGTTAGGTTAGGTATTCGTTCCCACGATCCGCCAGAACCGGAGGGATCTACCCAGGGACAATCCACTAGATAGTGTAGAGTTCTTAGGTATGATGAAAAAAGGAGAAAAGTGAGAAATTGGGAAGAGTGCGGACTGAGACAGAGCTAGTACTGGAATAAACCCAACAAGGTTCTAGTTATGAAGTCTCGGTAAGCACTGAAGGGGTTGAAGAATGAAAAAGAAATGAATATGAAAAGGGTGAAAAGAAATAGCCCTCCAATAATTCAACCTTAGGGCAGTAACCGGGTTCAATACATATGCTACTGGTGCTTACTAAGGTAACATCGGTATTGAAGACAAGACGTCATGGACCCAGTGACGCACTGCACTACAACTTCCCAAGCCACTCAAGTTCCTCTTAAAAGGGCTTGTTTCATTTCTCACGGGGAACCGACATTATCTATCGACGTTCTCTTAGAGATTGTTGATATTGAAGAAGGAGACCCTCTCCCTAGTCTCCGGCACAGGAACCAAAAATGCACTATTGAGTCTAGAGCCAAGAGATCATCCACAATATCTCGTTAGGACACTAAATTCTTGAAGACTTACTTTTTCACACAATGTGGAAAGTAAGTATATATTAAGAGTCCTACGCATTATCCTTGTGGTATTGCCAGAACATCCGAGTGATATGTAAAAGTATTCACGATGAAGATGGAAATCCTTCTAGAGCCAACATCAAACAAGCTCTTGGTGGGTGACATGTGAAATCTTGCAAAAGATCAAACTTGTGACAACTGGATAGAAACGATGGGGCGATTCACTCGTGAATCAACCTTGGTCCAGGAATGGTATTGACGAATACTTTTGGAAAAACCGTTCGATGTGCAAACCTTCTTTTCTCTAGCACGTCGAATGTGTACTTATGTCTTCAAATTCAAAAAGTATCTCTGATTGAAAAATACTTTTAGAAAAACCGTTCGATGTGCGAATCTCTTCTTTTCGCTAGCACGTCGAATGTGTACTCATTCTCTAATACAAAAAGTATGTTGTTTGAAAATTGATCTTTCTCATAAAACCTTCGTCGTATTGCAAAACTCTTTCTTCAAGCAATACGCGATTGTTTTTCAAATCATTTTTCATCAATCAGTGAATCTCAATTTGCTGGTTCACTCACTCCGTGTTGTCTTCTTTGAGACGTTCCGGTTTGAGAACAGCTAGAACAGCTGCGAAACCCTGTCAAGGAGATTCTTAGGAATCCTACCTGATCACAGGCAGTATTTATACTGATCAACGGGGAACCGTGGGCCGTGTACCTCAATTCAACGAAAGTGGTCAAAGACACTTTCGTGTGTTTTATTGCTAACTGTTGTTTGCAGGTACATTTGGACGGTTGCAGCTGATCAGAATTGAGGCATCAATCCAAAGCCGCATGCTCACAGCATCCACACTTATTCTGAAGAAATCATGACTGGTGCATATCTACATTACCTGGCTCTGATATTTCATACTATGCTTATGCTTCGCTGCTGCAAATATCATGAACCAGTAAGGCTTCCGCTACTCTGATGGAAAGATGTCATGATTCAAAAGTGTGAGCATGTTGGTCCGAAAGTCACAACTTCACATGATGGCAACACAACTAAGGGTGATCCAGAGATTTACTGTGGCTGATGATCTCAAAGAAAGCTCGAAGATCATCAAAGATGTGGATCAGTTAAAGACCTCCACTGAAAGTACAAATCTATGCGGACTTTGAAGAATCGCTACAAAAGCACAAAGATTGCGGAAGTGAAGAATTCAAGTCTACGAGCTCAAGAACAATGACAAAGAAAGAATGCTAGGATGCAAAATGTAAAACATGGGGTGACCTCCCTTAGGGGGAGATTGTTAGGAATTAGAAAATTCCATAGTGAAGAGTCGGTCACCCCAAATGTTATCTAGCTTAAGTTAGCTCGTAGACTTGTCGTTAGTGTCACACCCCCAAATTACCTGTTTTGCAGCGGAATGGAATTCCTGGGGATTGACTGTCATAGCATCACATTCGCAGTTATATTGAACGACCTAAAGTGTCGTTTGGAAAACACATCGTTTGATTTAATAAAATAATCAAAGTTTACAAAGTAGGTCCCAAATGAAAATCAACTTGTGCGGAAATAAGTTTGTTACAATTCAAACGATGTTTTAAAGTACGTAAAACCCAAGTGAGACGCGTCGTCATCGCGACTCCATGATGTGTCCAAATGCATGCCATGAAGTGAATACCTTAGATACCTGAGATAAAACATGCTAAAAGTGTCAACACAAAGGTTGAGTGAGTTCATAGAGTTTGTTTTGAAATGTAAAGCCTTCCAAAATCGTTTATGCAGCAAAGGCATTGTAAATCCACTCAGTTCCAAGTTCCGCCCATACAAAACTTGCAACCTGTGTGTTCACAACCCATTGCCAAAGTGTAATATAGTTTATGTTCAAGCCCAAATCGTCAAATGAGTTCACAAAATAGTGCCTAACTTAATGTATCCATAGTTACTTAATATAACACCTAATTCGTACGGTTTCAAATTGTTCCATGACCATTAGTGCAATGATTATACCAAGACCATCAGTTCAATGAATGTACCATGACCATCAGTCCAATGAATGTACCAAGACCATCAGTCTAATGAATATACCAAGACCATCAGTTCAATGAATATACCAAGACCATCAGTCCAATGAATATACTATGGAAATACTACGTATGGTAATACTGTTACTTTGCATGACTAAACATTCAGTTCAGTTAAACATGTAGTTTCAAATAATCATGATAGTTATGAAAATAATTGAGCATGTATCTCCCCCAAAACATTTATGAAAACAAGTAAAAGTAGGGGCTATGGAACTCACTTGGTGGAATGATGCGAAGACAAAAGTGAGTACACCGAGATGTAATGTGATACGTTAATCTTGACCTATTGTGAAGGATATGATACGTAATGAGTTGCAATGTAATGTTATGCATGCATTTCGTATGTTATTTATACCATTTACGAGTTTTTGAAAATAACACTTGTCGTAGAAAAATACTCTTTTGACGTCTTGACCAATCAAAAATCACTTTACATGTTTTTACGTCAAAATGTCATCCTACAATGGTTTTATAATGATTTTTGGTGAAATTATTACTTTTCGTCGCAAAACAATGTCGTCGGAATTTTCTTGAAATTAACAAAAATGGCTTTGGAAAACTAGTCATAAAACGGTGTACGTCGATCGTTAGAGAACGAACTCAACGGTTTTGGAAAGTTTGTATCGATATCTAGAAGTTTCAGTTCAGGAGTTTTCGTCCAAAAGGTCTCGATCATAAAGATATTAAGGGCTAAAGATAGTGATTTTTGCTAATTGTGTGCAGAAAATGAGTTTCGGCCAAGTTTGAACATCCGTAATTAATTTACTACATCTCCGCTTTGCAAACAGCTTGTTGTTTTGAAAAGTATGGCCGATGAACTTGATTTTACTAGAAGACATTTCGTTCTAAAAAGTTTCACAACCTTGTTAAAAACAGCCGCAAACATGGTCGTTACAGCTAATGTAACACTTGTAACGTAAAAATAATATAGTTTTTCAGAAAATAATAGTTACGGCAAATTTATGAAAACGTGCATATCTTTGTCGTTTTAAATCCGTTTTCTACGTAAAATATGTCCTTAGCTTCGTATCGAAGTAAACTAATATATTTTTGATAAGTCGAAATAATTTGTGAAGCTTAAGGCTCGTTTTTGACCCAAACAATGTAAAAACTGTATGCTGAAATTTTCTGAAAATAATACGTTTCGTCGTCAAACTTTAAAAATCCATAACTTCTTCGTTATAAGTCCGTTTTATTCCGTTCAAGCGGGCACGGATTCGTTTTAAAGTATATTTTCTAAATATCAAGGCCAAAGTTTCGTACCAACAGTAGGTTTTTCCAGAAAATCGAATTAAGGACAGAACATATATATATAGTTATCGAAAATAGTTTTTCTCGGACAAAACCTATTCTAATCCCTTCAAATCAACTCCAAAGCTAATCTAATCCTACCATACACCTTCTTAGGGTGTCATGGGTTCCTAATCACCATCAAGACCAAAGAATACCATGGGAATATTTATAGGATGACCAATATGTATATATAACTCAAAAATCATGAAATAAAATGGTATAAATCACATAACATGCATACTATCTCCAAAAATGAAAAGAAACATATGAAAATGAAAAGGAAACTTGAAAATGGAAGAAATATGCTTACTAGTGAAGATGATGAGGTGAAAGTAACAAGGATTAAACTTAAATACTCTTGGTTTTATTTCAAAACCTTATATAGAGTATAACTAGGTTGTAAATGACTTGATCTTGCAAAAATTTTGATCCCCTTTGTTCTTGATGTTGTGGCCGGTTTTGGAAGACCCAAAGAAGGAGAGAACAAATATTTTTCTTAACACTTATGAATATGAGAAATGAATGAGGTAAAATATCAAATAAGACTTATGTATTATCATTGGAGACAAATCATTAATAGAACCATGCCACATTTATAACACACCCTCCCCCTTGGCCGGTTTTAGGGGAGGGTTGTCTCTCCAAGATATATTTTTTTTTTTTTAAATTGTAACTTGTGTATTATTGAGTAGAAATTTGATAAAATGTACAAGTATGTGTAGAAAATGTAAGTAATGTAAATGATAGATTTTTGAGTAAAAGAAATGTTTAATAGATCAAAGTAAGATGTAATGAGATAATAAAAATTGTAAAAATACTTTCCTTGTGAAAATTGAGTGATAAAATAATTGTCGTATAATTTTAAGAAAAAACGACGTAATAATTAAACTTTAACGATTAATATACCAAATAAATTTGAAACACTAGGAAAACTAAAAATATAGTTTTTATAAACTAAACGTAAGTTTAAAAATACATCGGGATTATTTTTTGAAAGTAATGGATTAAATATTTAAAATAATAACTCACGCGATAAAGATTATTAAATATAAAAATTACGCGTTGAAGGTGAAATGAAATGTCGTGAATGAACTAATGAGATGCACATGATGTCAATGAAATGTAGACTAATCATAGTCCATATGAAATGTACGTGATGTTATGATCATGAATTCGCCGCTAAACCTTCAAGGTTACGCGAATTTGAACCAAGTAAACCAAGTTTACTATAAATGTTGAAATAATGAGACATGAACCGTGTCAAGAAATGACCTGAAAGTACGGGTTGTCACATTCGCCCATCCAAAAAGGAATTCAGTCCCTGAATTCAGTTCGCGTTAGTCTATCGGTTTTAGGGTTTGATGTGGCAAACTTTCCCATTCCCGAGCAAAACCCTCAAAAGACTTTTTGGTAACCGATTTTTACTTAATCTCACAACTCATCAAACAAGAACTGTCATGAGATTAGGCTAAATCGGTTTAGGTAACGACTTGTTTCTAGCTCGATCTTTGCAACTCATCAAACAAGAACTGTCACGCGGATCAAACTGGAAACAAGTGGTTTGGAGAAAATCTTTTGAAAATTTGGCTCGATTACGGAATTGCTTACTCATATGAGACTACTACTCCCTTCATTGCATGATTCTTCCTGAATTAGACATAGGTGATCAGGCTATGTATAATTTAGGAGTAACTATGCAATGCTTGGACTAATCGACTCATATGTTGTTTGGTGTTGAGTCAACTGATGTTAAAATTGTGATGAACATCGAGGAGAGAAGACATGGAGAAGTGTCGTTAAAATGATAGTTAAAGTAAAAAGAATTAAAATCCTCGTAAATGATAACAAATAGGAAAGAAAAAAAAGTACGATAGATGAGAATATTTTACAACGAATGGTTCAGCAAAAGTAGTACATCTTTAAGTTATAAAGTTTCGGATACGATGATTAGACATAAACTTGGTACGACATAGTACATAAGGAGAAATAAGACTGTTAGTTTCCGAACTTCTTCAGTCTTCCGCTTCGTTGATACCTTGACGAGCTCCTCCTCCTCCTTCTAACATATATACATTCCCATGAGCACCTTCGACTTGTTGACCTTGGTTTTGAGGACATTGATTCCGATAGTGTCCTTGCTCCCCGCATCTGTAACACGTAACCATGGCCTTGCCTCTACAATTCCTGGCAAGGTGTCCCAGTTGTTGACACTTGTAACACTTAGCAGGACAAAGACCCGTGTGATGATACTTACATCGATTACATAGTGGGTAGGTTCCAGCATAACCTCTGCCTTCTACTGGTGCAGCAACATATACCATTGCAGTTTCTTGCCCTCTTTTCTGTTGTTGATGATGGTTAGTGTTGCGGTTTTGGTTGTTGTTATTGTAACCTCCTCGGTCATTTTCCCATTTTCTTTTGTTGTTGTTGATTTGGTTATCGTCGTTGTAGTTGTTGTTTTGGTTATTGTAGTAGTTGGTGCAGTTGTTGGGGTTGTTGTTGTTTTGGTTGGTGTTGGGGTACTTGCCTCTCTTCACTACCTGGGCCATGAGCTTTTGAGTCAATCGAATAGCTTCCTCAATCGTTTGCGGGTCAGAAGAAGTCACATCGCCTTGAATAATTTCGGGAAGTCCCCCGATGAAAGCCTCTAGCAACTTCTCATTATCAGAAACCATGGACGGGCATAACACAGCCAATTCTTGGAATCTCCGAATGTAAGTGTCAATATCGTACCCAATGGTTACTAATTCATAGAACTCCGTCTCCAACTTTTTGATTTCCGTACGTGGACAAAACTTCTTAGTCACCAAACCCTTAAATTGCTCCCAAGTAAGCTTGAAAGCATTCTCCATCCCAATCGGTTGAGCATAAGAATTCCACCACGATAATGCTCCATCGAGTAATGTGCTCGTAGCAAATTTAACTTTACTATCATCCGGACAGTTACATAGCAAAAACACTGATTCCAATTTTTCAAACCATCGAACCATTGCTGTAGCTCCCTCGGTACCTCTAAATTTCGTGGGCTCACCACTTTTGAAATCCTTGTACGAACATTTCTTAACTCCGGATCCTCCGGCATTTCCAGTAGTAGCAGCTAGCCTAGCGGCTACAGCAGCAGTCGCGGCCTCGGCAGCAGCAGCAGCCACCGTTTCCCTTTCAACTCTTAGAGCATTAGCAATGCTATCATTCACTAACTTCTGAATAGCCGCTTGGGTCATTTCAACTGTAGCTTTCTTCGGTGCCATATCTTCTTCAAAACAAGAGGAAATGTGAGACGTAGCAAAATCCGATGTTAATAATAAGCGCTCTAAAGAGATGTGATAAGAGATGATAAGTTTGAGGTTATTTTTCGAAATGATCGACGGGTTCCGAAAAGATGGGTTATGAGGTGTTGTAAGTGCTCCAATGTATAATGGTTTAGTGACTTAATGTGTGAATAAAGTGTAACTCGACATGTTAGTGGTGAAACAAAGGAGTGAGAGCGACTTCGCCCTATTTAAAAGTTTATCTCGGCATTCGTCGTTATCGATGATGAATCAGCTGATATAAAAAAAAAAAAAAATTTGTGATAGGGAATGACAAGGAATTCTCCACGTTAAAGTATGGGGAAAAGATAATGGAATGGGCATTTAAGGGCATCCATGTGACAATCGATATGAAATGAAAGTAAATAACTCGAAAAATGTACGTATAATCCGCATGTAAAGTGAACATATACTTATGATGAAATGATGAGATGCTATGATAATGTAGTTATAGTCTAGGGTCAATGATGCAACCTAGTTATCTATAACTGAAGCTCTGATGCCAATCTGTCACACCCCCAAATTACCTGTTTTGCAGCGGAATGGAATTCCTGGGGATTGACTGTCATAGCATCACATTCGCAGTTATATTGAACGACCTAAAGTGTCGTTTGGAAAACACATCGTTTGATTTAATAAAATAATCAAAGTTTACAAAGTAGGTCCCAAATGAAAATCAACTTGTGCGGAAATAAGTTTGTTACAATTCAAACGATGTTTTAAAGTACGTAAAACCCAAGTGAGACGCGTCGTCATCGCGACTCCATGATGTGTCCAAATGCATGCCATGAAGTGAATACCTTAGATACCTGAGATAAAACATGCTAAAAGTGTCAACACAAAGGTTGAGTGAGTTCATAGAGTTTGTTTTGAAATGTAAAGCCTTCCAAAATCGTTTATGCAGCAAAGGCATTGTAAATCCACTCAGTTCCAAGTTCCGCCCATACAAAACTTGCAACCTGTGTGTTCACAACCCATTGCCAAAGTGTAATATAGTTTATGTTCAAGCCCAAATCGTCAAATGAGTTCACAAAATAGTGCCTAACTTAATGTATCCATAGTTACTTAATATAACACCTAATTCGTACGGTTTCAAATTATTCCATGACCATTAGTGCAATGATTATACCAAGACCATCAGTTCAATGAATGTACCATGACCATCAGTCCAATGAATGTACCAAGACCATCAGTCTAATGAATATACCAAGACCATCAGTTCAATGAATATACCAAGACCATCAGTCCAATGAATATACTATGGAAATACTACGTATGGTAATACTGTTACTTTGCATGACTAAACATTCAGTTCAGTTAAACATGTAGTTTCAAATAATCATGATAGTTATGAAAATAATTGAGCATGTATCTCCCCCAAAACATTTATGAAAACAAGTAAAAGTAGGGGCTATGGAACTCACTTGGTGGAATGATGCGAAGACAAAAGTGAGTACACCGAGATGTAATGTGATACGTTAATCTTGACCTATTGTGAAGGATATGATACGTAATGAGTTGCAATGTAATGTTATGCATGCATTTCGTATGTTATTTATACCATTTACGAGTTTTTGAAAATAACACTTGTCGTAGAAAAATACTCTTTTGACGTCTTGACCAATCAAAAATCACTTTACATGTTTTTACGTCAAAATGTCATCCTACAATGGTTTTATAATGATTTTTGGTGAAATTATTACTTTTCGTCGCAAAACAATGTCGTCGGAATTTTCTTGAAATTAACAAAAATGGCTTTGGAAAACTAGTCATAAAACGGTGTACGTCGATCGTTAGAGAACGAACTCAACGGTTTTGGAAAGTTTGTATCGATATCTAGAAGTTTCAGTTCAGGAGTTTTCGTCCAAAAGGTCTCGATCATAAAGATATTAAGGGCTAAAGATAGTGATTTTTGCTAATTGTGTGCAGAAAATGAGTTTCGGCCAAGTTTGAACATTCGTAATTAATTTACTACATCTCCGCTTTGCAAACAGCTTGTTGTTTTGAAAAGTATGGCCGATGAACTTGATTTTACTAGAAGACATTTCGTTCTAAAAAGTTTCACAACCTTGTTAAAAACAGCCGCAAACATGGTCGTTACAGCTAATGTAACACTTGTAACGTAAAAATAATATAGTTTTTCAGAAAATAATAGTTACGGCAAATTTATGAAAACGTGCATATCTTTGTCGTTTTAAATCCGTTTTCTACGTAAAATATGTCCTTAGCTTCGTATCGAAGTAAACTAATATATTTTTGATAAGTCGAAATAATTTGTGAAGCTTAAGGCTCGTTTTTGACCCAAACAATGTAAAAACTGTATGCTGAAATTTTCTGAAAATAATACGTTTCGTCGTCAAACTTTAAAAATCCATAACTTCTTCGTTATAAGTCCGTTTTATTCCGTTCAAGCGGCCACGGATTCGTTTTAAAGTATATTTTCTAAATATCAAGGCCAAAGTTTCGTACCAACAGTAGGTTTTTCCAGAAAATCGAATTAAGGACAGAACATATATATATAGTTATCGAAAATAGTTTTTCTCGGACAAAACCTATTCTAATCCCTTCAAATCAACTCCAAAGCTAATCTAATCCTACCATACACCTTCTTAGGGTGTCATGGGTTCCTAATCACCATCAAGACCAAAGAATACCATGGGAATATTTATAGGATGACCAATATGTATATATAACTCAAAAATCATGAAATAAAATGGTATAAATCACATAACATGCATACTATCTCCAAAAATGAAAAGAAACATATGAAAATGAAAAGGAAACTTGAAAATGGAAGAAATATGCTTACTAGTGAAGATGATGAGGTGAAAGTAACAAGGATTAAACTTAAATACTCTTGGTTTTATTTCAAAACCTTATATAGAGTATAACTAGGTTGTAAATGACTTGATCTTGCAAAAATTTTGATCCCCTTTGTTCTTGATGTTGTGGCCGGTTTTGGAAGACCCAAAGAAGGAGAGAACAAATATTTTTCTTAACACTTATGAATATGAGAAATGAATGAGGTAAAATATCAAGTAAGACTTATGTATTATCATTGGAGACAAATCATTAATAGAACCATGCCACATTTATAACACACCCTCCCCCTTGGCCGGTTTTAGGGGAGGGTTGTCTCTCCAAGATATATATATTTTTTTTTAAATTGTAACTTGTGTATTATTGAGTAGAAATTTGATAAAATGTACAAGTATGTGTAGAAAATGTAAGTAATGTAAATGATAGATTTTTGAGTAAAAGAAATGTTTAATAGATCAAAGTAAGATGTAATGAGATAATAAAAATTGTAAAAATACTTTCCTTGTGAAAATTGAGTGATAAAATAATTGTCGTATAATTTTAAGAAAAAACGACGTAATAATTAAACTTTAACGATTAATATACCAAATAAATTTGAAACACTAGGAAAACTAAAAATATAGTTTTTATAAACTAAACGTAAGTTTAAAAATACCTCGGGATCATTTTTTGAAAGTAATGGATTAAATATTTAAAATAATAACTCACGCGATAAAGATTATTAAATATAAAAATTACGCGTTGAAGGTGAAATGAAATGTCGTGAATGAACTAATGAGATGCACATGATGTCAATGAAATGTAGACTAATCATAGTCCATATGAAATGTACGTGATGTTATGATCATGAATTCGCCGCTAAACCTTCAAGGTTACGCGAATTTGAACCAAGTAAACCAAGTTTACTATAAATGTTGAAATAATGAGACATGAACCGTGTCAAGAAATGACCTGAAAGTACGGGTTGTCACAGTTAGTCACGTTATTTAGTAGTTTATTTATTAGTTTGTAGCATAGTATAGCATAGTGCAACACCGTGGAGGAAGGACGGGTCTTTACCCACTGTATCCCTGATCCATAGGCCGATAGGAGGTCGTTATGTCTGTAAGTATATATACCCCTTCCATCCATGGAAGGGGTGGTGCTTCATAATCTAATATTTCATACTTTGAGTAAACATCTAGCAAGAACACCCTCTCTCTCTCAACTAACTCTCTAACTATGGCAAACATGTATTTTGATCATCCAAGACCACCCGAATCATCAACACAATAAATATTATGATCCTACATATGTGGTGTGAATGATTTGATTAATGCTGTTAAATGCCCTGTTAAAATTGTTAATGCAAAAAATCAAGCTAAGAAGGCTAAAAGGCAAAGGCGAAAGATAGTTAGAAAACAGTGGAAACCCACAGGAAGAATATTTAGTAAAATAGGTTATCAATAGATACCTTCTGACCATAAGGCTAATGAGTTCCGCCCTCAATTTGCTAAGACAGTGCCCACTAGTAAATGGATGCCTACTGGTAGAACTATTCCCTTAAGAAGTGAACATACTTTGAATAGGTCAAATATGGACACTAGCACTGCATCTATTTCTGATGATTCCATTGTTTCTACTTCTGATGTGGGTGTTCTAATTACTGTAACTAACCAAGTGGAACCCATTATTGCATGGGGTTCCCAATTATCCAGTTATCCATTTTTGTCTGTGTTCAACTGCAGATCATTCAAATCGTTCTGTGGTACCTGGACTCAGGCTGTTCCAAGCATATGACTGGAGACCGGTCACGGCTCATGAACTTCATGAGTAAATTCATCAGGACTGTTAGATTCGGGAACGATCATTTCGGTGCTATTATGGGTTATGGAGATTATGTTGTCGGTGATAGTGTTATCTCCAGAGTATATTACGTAGAAGGTTTGGTCATAACTTATTTTCTGTCGGTATATTCTGTGATTCTGATCTAGAAGTGGCCTTCAGAAAACATACTTGTTTCGTTAGAGAACTTGATGGTAAAGAGCTTTTAAGAGGAACACGTGGTTCAAATCTATACACCATCTCTATCGAAAATATGATGAAGTCTTCTCCAATTTGCTTGTTGTCAAAGGCTTCGAAAACAAAGTCATTGTTATGGCATCGTCGTCTCAATCACTTGAACTTCGGCACCATCAATGATCTCTCCAGAAAGGACTTTGTTGTAGGTTTACCTAGACTAAAGTATGAAAAGGATCATCTTTGTTCACCATGCCAATTAGGAAAAAGCAAGAAATATGCCCACAAACCCAAACCTACAAACTCAATTACAGAAGTTCATCATACAATTCACATGGATTTATGTGGACCCATGAGAGTGAAGAATATCTTTGGGAAGAAATATGTGTTAGTCGTGGTTGATGATTACTCTCGATTCACCTGGGTTAAGTTCTTAAGGACAAAGGATGAAACTCCAGATATCATCATCAAACTTATCAAACAGCTGCAGGTTCGACTTAACAAAACTGTCAGAATCATCCGAACCGACAATGGAACTGAGTTTGTTAATAAATAACTTAGTGAGTTTTATGAAAGTATTGGAATCAGTCATCAAAGAAGTGTTCCATGAACTCCTCAACAGAACGGTGTAGTTGAAAGACAAAATCGAACTCTTTTGGAAGCCGCAAGAACAATGCTGATTTACTCAAAGTTTCCAATGTTTCTCTGGGCTGAAGCCATTGCCACTGCATGCTACACACAAAATCGATCCCTAATTCACACTGCTCATGGAAAAACTCCATATGAACTTGTCCACAATAGAAAACCTAATTTCTCATTCCTTCGTGTGTTTGGTGCATTGTGCTATCCAACTAATGAGGGCCAAGACTTAGGCAAGCTTAAAGCTAAAGCAGACATTGAAGTATTGGTAGGATATGCACCACACAAAAAGGGATACCGAATCTACAACAAAAGAACCCGAAATATCATGGAAACAATTCACGTTACATTCGATGAGCTGACCGGTCAAATGGCTCTAGGACAATTTAGTTCTGGACCCGCATCTCAACCTTTATCAAGTAGTCCTATCAGTTCTACTCTTGTTTCTAATCCCTCACCAACAACTCCATATGTACCTCCTTCAGAAGATGATTTAACGAAATTGTTTGATCCAATGTTTGATGAACACTATGAACCAAATGCTGATGAAATGTCAATTCCATCAACAGAGGCTGCTCCTATCCCTGTGAATGAAGTCAATCCTTCGGTCTCAATATCATTAATTCAAGACGCGCCTGCTGCTGATCACTCTGTCTCATCAACAAATCATCAATCATCAAATGTACATCATGGAAGTGTTTCTGGCACCCATGATGAAGTTAATCCCTTTGCTACTCCCGAAGATGCTCCATTCGAAAACATATTTGCGCCTGAATCATCAGTAGAACCATCTTCATTAGGAGATATCGACTCTGCTACTTCAGTTCCTCAACAGCAACCACATGAACACCTTAGAAAATGGACACATGATCATCCATTGGACAACATCATTGGAAACCTTTCTCGTCCAGTATCCATACGGAAACAACTTGCAACCGATGCCTTATGGTGCTTCTTCAACTCCGTACTCTCTAAGGTCGAACCAAAAGATGTTAAAACTGCCATGAATGAAGACAGCTAGTTCAATGCCATGCCAGAAGAAATTCATGAGTTTGATCGACTTGATGTATGGGAATTAGTACCTGCTTCAGATTGTGCTATGATTATTGCTCTAAAGTGGATCTTTAAAGTGAAGCTTGATGAACATGGCGATGTATTAAAGAACAAGGCTAGGTTGGTTGCAAAAGGATACCGTCAGGAGGAAGGTATTGACTTTGAAGAATCATTTGATCCTGTGGCACGCATCGAGGCGATCAGAATCTTCCTTGCTAATGTTGCAAGTAAGAACGTGATTGTCTATCAGATGGATGTAAAGACGGCTTTTCTTAATGGAGATCTTAAAGAAGTCGTATACATCAGCCAACCGGAAGGTTTTGTGAATCCAGAGCATCCTACTCATGTCTATCACTTGAAAAAGGCTCTTTACGGCTTGAAGCAAGCTCCAAGGTCATGGTATGATACGCTATCAAAGTTTCTTCTATCTACTGGATTCAGCAAAGGAGCAGTTGATCCAACATTGTTCACCAAGATGTCAGGCAAACATTTAATTCACGTTAAAATATATGTTGATGATATCATCTTTGCCTCGACTGACCCCAATGAATGTGATCGTTTTTCAAATGAAATGGGTTCAAAATTTCAAATGTCAATGATGGGACAAATGTCATTTTTCTTGGGATTACAAATTTCACAAAGTCCCGGAGGCATTTTTAAAAATCAATCTAAATATGCAAATGAGATTTTAAAGAAATTTGGATTTGATTCTAGTGACCCTGTTGACACTCCCATGATTAAGCGTACTAAACTGGATAAGGACCACTCAGGGATCATAGTAGACCAAACAAAATATCGTAGTATGATTGGATCCCTGATGTACCTCACAGCCAGTAGTTCTGTTTGCTGTATGCATGTGTGCTAGATACCAGGCGAAGTCTACCAAAAAGCACCTTGAAGCGGTTAAACGGGTCTTTCGGTACCTCCAAGGAACCATCAACATGGGACTTTGGTACCCGAAGGACACCGGTATATCACTAACAGCATATGCAGATGCATATCATGCAGGGTGTCAAGATACCCGTCAAAGTACGTTTGGAGGTGCTCAGTTTTTGGGTGATAAGCTTGTGAGCTGGTCTTCAAAGAAGCAAATGAGTACTTCTATTTCCTCTACATAGGCTGAATACATAGCCATGTCATCTTGTTGTGCTCAAATCCTATGGATGAGATCACAATTATCTGACTATGGCTTTGAATTCAACAAAATTCCTCTGTACTGTGATAATAAAAGTGCTATTGCTCTCTCATGCAACAACGTACAACACTCAAGAGCAAAGCACATCGACATTCGACATCATTTCATCAGGGAGCAAGTAGAAAACGGTGTGGTGGAACTCTATTTTGTGAGGACTGAATACCAATTAGCAGACATCTTTACCAAAGCTCTTCCTAGAGAACGTTTTGAGTTTATCCTTCCACGTCTTGGTCTAAAGAGTCTTCAACCGGAAACACTCAAGCGTCTTCAAGAGGAAGACGAGGAGTAAAGGTCTTTATTCTTCTATCTCTTGTATATATTTATTCAAAAAGCAAAATACAAAATTTAAAAACTCTCAAAAGAAAATATAAAAATATAAAATTCTCTAAAATCCATAAAAATTTGAAAAATCTTGAAAATTTCCAAAAAATATTCTTACTTTGTCATGTTTTTCCTTATTCGACATCATCTACGGACTTTATGTTGACATTCAAAGAATGTCACGGGTCTTTAGATTTTCTTCGAATGTACATAGTTAAAAAAAATAATAAAAATAAAAAAAATGAGGCGGAGGAAAATGGTGGTTTATTGTCATTTCAGACAGTAACCCGTTTTAAAAGTAAAGAACAGAGCCATGCTTTAATTTTTTTTTCAAATCTCATGCTCTGATTCTTAACACAACTGTTTGTCATCAATAAGACAAATGTTTCTCTTTCCAAAAACTTTTCCGTCTAATGATTCTTCTGAAAAATATTTGTCATCTAATGAAAACTCAATTGCTTTGTAAAATAAGTCGGACTATACTTTTGAAAATCATCTGGACTTATTGTTTGTCAAAAATATTTATCTCTCAATCAACAACTTATGTCATTGATTGAGGGGGAGAATGATTTCAATTAAATCTAAAAGTTATTTGTCATACAATTGTTTTCAAAAGATAATCATGCATGTTTAATCAATGGAGTTTAAAGTCTCAAAATCCGATCCTTATCAGTTAAAACGTTTTCATAATCAAGTGACAATTCTCCTTAAAAGCTTTCAAAATCAATTTAAATCTACAGAGATCACAAATCTCAAATGGTTTGATAATTGTGATTGGGGGAGAATTTGTGATTTAAATTGGATTAAAACTGATAATTCGGTAAATGTTTTATAAGGATGTACAAGCTCTCCTTCCCACATGTGCCAAACAATTTCAAATTTTCCATGCACATGTTGAGGGGGAGCATCTATCTTAAACCACAATGTGCAGTCTTTTCCTAATATGTGCAAAACATTTTCAAATATCTATGCACATATTGAGAGGGAGCAACTATTTTGAAAACCACAGTCTTTATATAACTACTCTTAGATGCTAGCCAACCCCTCAAACATGAAAATTATTTCCATTACAAAATGATGCTTGATGCAAATGTTGAGGGGGAGCTCTTGTTCTAAAAATATCAAAAACAATTCAGGTACAAAATGCTTTGATAATATATCACAAGTATCTGGATTGATTTACAAATGGTTTTCAATTGGTTCCAATGGAAAATGAACAATACCAAATAGACCGACCAAATTTACTTTATGTATGGTGATATAAGGTTGATAAGGTTAGGTATTTTTTCCCATTATCCGCCAGAACCGGAGGGATCTACCCAGGGACAATCCGCTAGATAGTGTAGAAGTCTTTAGGTATGATGAAAAAAGGAGAAAAGTGAGATATGGGAAGAGTGCGGACTGAGATAAAGCTAGGACTGGAATAAACCCAAGAAGGTTCTAGTAATGAAGTCTCGGTAAGCACTGAAGGGGTTGAAGAATGAAAAAGAAATGAATATGAAAAGGGTGAAAAGAAATAGCCCTCTAAAAATTCAACCGTAGGGCAGAAACCGGGTTCAATTCATATATTGGTTACCAAGGTAACATCGGTATTGAATACAAGACGTCATGGACCCAGTGACGCACTGCACTTCTGTTAGATATAGGATTTCACAAACACATTAAACCATAACCATGTGGGGCGTTATCAATGTTTAGAGAGAGAAAGTTCTAGTGAGATAAAGGAAGAGAGTTGGGAACTATGTGAAATAAAGAAAAATAGTATTGAAGCTCCAACCCTCTACCTTGGGAGCTAGAGGGTATTTATAGTTTCTTACAAACAAACGCCACCTACGGGCTGTGGATCAGGCATACAGTGGGTAAAGACCCGTCCGTCCTCCACGGTGTTACATAACTAAATATTACTTAACATAAAATAACTACGACTACGAGGTTTCAAACGATTATATATACTTGAGGTGACCGACTCTTTAATACCTAGAATTTATTATTCCTAACAGTCTCCCCCTAAGGGAGGTCACCTCAAACACACATTAAAATTACATTTACTACAAAAAGATATAACATTGAGATTGTTCTTGGATTCTTGTCCATGTTCTTTGTTTTGTAGCTCGTAGTCTTTGTTTCTTCATTATTACATGTTTTAATAATCTGAGTGGAGGTCTTTAACTGATCCACGTGATACTGAGTTTTGAGCCAGCTTTGAGATCATCAGCCACATTTAAATCTCTGACTCAACCTGTGTGGTGTTGGTAATTAGTGATGTTGTGACTTGTGGACCGACATGCTCACATTCTGGATCATGATTTATTCTTATCAGAGTAGCGGAAGCTTTCGTTGATTCATGATATTGGCAGCAGCGTAGCAGAAGCATGGAGTGAAAATATCAGAGACATTGATGGACCAATCATGATTTCTTTAGATATGAATGTGTTGTGTGAGCATGCGGCTATGGATTGACCACACCATTCTGATCAGTTGCAAATGTCGGGGAGTACCTGCATAAGACAGTTATCAATAAAGCGCACGAAAGTGTCTTTGATCACTTTCGATGAATTGAGGTACACGTCCCACGGTTCCTCGTTGATCAATACAAGTACTGCCTGTGATCAGGTATAATTCCGAAGAATTTCCTTGACAGGGTTTCGCAGGTGCTCTAGCCGATCTCAAACCGGAGCGTCTCAAATAAGACAACACGGAGTGAGTGAACCAGCAAATAGAGATTCACTGATTGAAAAAAAAGATTTGAAAAACAATCGTGTATAGCTCAATAGAAATTGTTTTTGCAATACAACGAAGTTTTAGTGAAAAATCATTTATCAATCATAAACGCCTTTTGATTTGAAATAATAGTACACAGTCAATGTGCTAGAGAAAAGAGTTTTTAAGCACAACAACCGGTTTTTCAAAGGCATCCGTCAATCCATTTTCTTGGACCTGGATTGATTCAATTTTGAATCGCTCCAATGATGAGGTCCATATGACACAATCAAGTCTTGGCAATACCACAAGGATAGTGCGCATGACTCATAAGATATAATCTCACATTCCACATTGTGTGAAATAGTGAGTCTTCAAGACATAAGTGTCCTAAAGAGATTAATTGATGATCTCGAGGCTCTAGACTCAATTAGTGCTCTTTTGGTTTCCTGTGCCGGAGACTAGGGAGAGGGTCTCCTGCTTCAATATCAACAATCTCTAAGAGAGAGTCGATAGATTATGTAGGTTCCATGTGAGAATGAAACAAGCCCTTTTAAGAGGAACTTGAGTAGCTTGGGAAGTTAGTGCAGTGCGTCACTGGGTCCATGACGTCTTCTCTTCAATACCAGTGTTACCTTAGTAACCACCAGTAGCATATGAATTGAACCCGGTTTCTTCCCTAAGGTTGAATTATTGGAGGGCTATTTCTTTTCACCTTTTTTCTCATTCAATTCTTTTTCATTCTTCAACCCCTTCAGTGCTTACCGAGACTTCATAACTAGAACCTTGTTGGGTTTGTTCTAGTACTAGCTCAATCTCAGTCTGCACACTTCCCATATCTCACTTTTCTCCTTTTTTCATCATACCTAAGGACTTCTACACTATCTAGTGGATTGTCCCTGGGTAGATCCCTTCGGTTCTGGCGAATCATGGGACCTCAACCTAACCTTATCAACCTTATATCACCATACATAAAGTAAAGTTGGTCGGTCTTTTTTGGTATCGTTCATCTGCCATTGGAACCAATTGTAAACCATTTGAAAATCAATCAAGATAGTTGTGATATAGAATCAAAGCATTTTGTATCTTAATTGTTTTGATATTTTAGAAAGGCTCCCCCTCAACATATGCATAAAAATTTAGAATTTGTTTAACACATAGAGGCAAGAGATCTTTGAAATCGTTAGATTGAGAATGAAAGGTCCAATCTTTTGATTAACGTTTTCTAAAATGATCATCATCACTTCCTAATCAATTTGAGTAGATAAAACATTTTAAGGAAGGATGAGGTTTTCACAAGTTTGCTCCCCCTCAATATGTGCATAGATGTTTGAGAATATTTTGCACATATTAGGAAAAGACTGCACATTGAGATAAATTGATCACGTTTCAAATATTTGTTGTTTAAGATAGATGCTCCCCCTCAACGTGTGCATGGAAAATTTGAAATCGTTTGTCACTTGCGGGGAGGCAAACATACTAATCACTTATGAAACCATCTATCGAATTATCAGTTTAAATCCAATTTAAATCACAAATTCTCCCCCGATCACAATTATCAAATCATTTGAGAATCGTGATCTCAGTAGATTTAAATTGTATTTTAAAGCTTTTTAAGGAGAATTGTGACTTGATTTTGAAAACGTTTTAACTGATAAGGATCAAATTTTGAGACTTTAGACTCCAAAGATTTAAACATGCTTGAATATCTTTTGAAAACAAATGCACTTTTTAAATAAAAATCATTCTCCCCCTCAATCAATGACATAAGTTGTTGATTGAGATAGATAGTTTTAACAACCGTTTAGTACAAATGATTTTCAAAAAATTGAGGCCGAGTAATTTTTCAAAGCAATTCGTTTTCCTTGGATAGTGAGAATTTTTTTTTTTTTTTTTTTTTTTTTTTTAGAATCAGAGCATGAGATTTGAAAAACAAGATAAAGTATGGCTCTGTTATTTCTTTTTAACACGGGTTACTGCCTGAAATGACAAAAAAACCACTATTTTTCTTCGCCTCTTTTTTTTTTTTTTTTTTTTTTTTTTTTTTTTTTTTTTGTTGAAAAACTATGTACATTCGATGAACATCTAAAGACCCGTGACATTCTTTGAATATCGACACAAAGTCCGTAGATGAAATCGAATCGAGAAAAACATGACAAAAAGGACAATATTTTTGAGGATTTTTCGAATTTTTCACATTTTTATGGATTTTGAAAGTTTTATAATTTTCTATTTGATTTTTGAAGGTTTTGTAATTTTGTATTTTGCTTTTTTTTAAAAAAAAATATATATACAAAGAGATAGATGAAGAAAGACCTTCACTCCTCGTCTTCCTCCTGAAGACGTTTGAGTGTTTCTGGTTGAAGGCTTTTCAAGCCAAGTCGTGGAAGAATAAACTCAAAACGTTCTCTTGGAAGAGCTTTGGTGAAGATGTCTGCTAACTGGTATTCAGTCCTCACAAAATAGAGTTCCACCACACCTTTTTCCACTTGTTCCCTGATGAAATGATGTCGAATGTCGATATGCTTTGCTCTTGAGTGTTGAACGTTGTTGCATGAGAGAGCAATATCACTTTTATTATCACAATACAGAGGGATTTTGTTGAATACAAAACCATAGTCAGTTAATTGAGATCTCATCCATAGGATTTGAGCACAACAAGATGACATGGCTATGTATTCAGCCTCTGTTGAGGAAATAGAAGTACTCATTTGCTTCTTTGAAGACCAGCTCACAAGCTTATCACCCAAAAACTGAGCACCTCCAGACGTACTCCGACGAGTATCTTGACATCCTGCATGATCTGCATCAGCATATGCTGTTAGTGACATACCGGTGTCCTTCGGGTACCAAAGTCCCATGTTGATGGTTCCTTGGAGGTACCGAAAGACCCGTTTAACCGCTTCAAGGTGCTTTTTGGTAGGCTTAGCCTGGTATCTAGCACACATGCATACAACGAACAGAATATCAGGTCTACTGGCTGTGAGGTACATCAGGGATCCGATCATGCTACGATATTTCGTTTGGTCTACCAAGATCCCTGAGTGGTCCTCATCCAGTTTAGTACGCTCAATCATGGGAGTGTCAACAGGGTCACTAGAATCAAATCCTAGTTTCTTTAGAATCTCATTTGCATATTTAGATTGATTTATAAAAATGCCTCCGGGACTTTGTGAAATTTGTAATCCCAAGAAAAATGACATTTGTCCCATCATAGACATTTGAAATTTAGAACCCATTTCTTTTGAAAAACAATCACATTCATTGGGGTCAGTCGAGGCAAAGATAATATCATCAACATATATTTGAACGTGAATTAAATGTTTTCCTGACTTCCTGGTGAACAGAGTAGGATCAACTGCTCCTTTGCTGAAGCCGGTAGACAGAAGAAACTTTGATAGCGTATCATACCATGCCCTTGGAGCTTGCTTTAAACCATAAAGAGCCTTCTTCAAACGATAAACGTGAGTAGGATGCTCTGGATTCACAAAGCCTTCAGGTTGGCTGACGTAGACGACTTCTTTAAGATCTCCGTTCAGAAACGCCGTCTTTACATCCATCTGATTCCCTCGATTCGAGCAACTGGAGCAAAAGATTCTTCAAAGTCAATACTCTCCTCTTGACGGTATCCTTTAGCCACCAATCGAGCCTTGTTCTTTAACACATCACCATGCTCATCAAGTTTCACTTTGAAGATCCATTTTAGAGCAATGATCATAGCACAATCTGGAGCTGGTACTAATTCCCATACATCTAATCGATCAAACTCATGAATTTCATCTTGCATGGCATTGAACCAGCTGTCTTCATTCATAGCAGTTTTAACATCTTTAGGTTCGATCTTTGAGAGTACTGAGTTAAAGAAGCACCATAAGGCATCAGTAGCAAGCTGTTTACGAGTGGATACCGGACGAGAAGGGTTTCCAATGATGTTATCCAATCGGTGATCATGTGTCCATTTTCTAAGATGTTCATGTGGTTGTGGTTGTGGAACCGAAGTAGCAGAGTCGATGTCTCCTGATGAAGATGGTTCAGATGATGATTCAGGAGGAAATATATTTTCAAATGGAGCATCTTCGGGAGTAGCAAAGGGATTAACTTCATCCTGTGAATCAGAAGCATTTCCATGATGTACACTTGATGATTGAAGATTTGTTGATGAAACAGATTGGTCAACAGCAGGCGCTTCTTGGCTTAATGACATAGAAGTTAAAGGGTTAATTTCATTGACAGGGATAGAAGCAGCCTCTGGTGATTGAATTGTCATATCATTGTTACTTGGCTCAAATTGTTCATCAAACATTAGATCAAGCAGTTTCTTTAAATCATCTTCTGAGGGAGGTACATATGGAGTTGCTGATGAGGAGTTTGGTACAAGAGATGAACCAATGGGACTGCTTTGAAGTGCGGGTCCAGGAGCCATTTGACCGGTCAGCTCATCAAACGTGACGTGAATTGTTTCCATAATATTTCGGGTTCTCTTGTTGTAGATTCGGTAACCTTTTGAGTTAGGTGCATAGCCTAAAAAAACTCCAATGTCCGCTTTAGCTCTCAGTTTTCCTAAATCTTGACCATCATTAGTTGGATAACATAAAGCACCGAACACACGAAGGAATGAAAGATCAGGTTTTCTGTTGTGGACAAGTTCATATGGAGTTTTTCCATGAGCAGTGTGAATCAGGGATCGATTTTGGGTGTAGCATACAGTGGCGATAGCTTCACCCTAGAGAAACATTGGAACTTTTGAGTAAATCAGCATAGTCCTTGCGGCTTCCACAAGAGTTCGATTTCGTCTTTCAACTACACCGTTCTATTGAGGAGTTTGAGGAACACTTCTTTGATGACTGATTCCAATAGTTTCATAAAACTCACTAAGTTGTTTGTTAACAAACTCAGTTCCATTGTCTGTTCGGATGATTCTGACCGTTTTATTAAGACGAACCTGCAGCTGTTTGATGAGTTTGATGATGATATCTGGAGTTTCATCCTTTGTCTTTAAGAACTTTACCCAGGTGAATCTAGAGAAATCATCAACCACAACTAATACATATTTCTTCCCAAAGATATTTTGCACTCTCATGGGTCCACATAAGTCCATGTGAATTGTATGAAGAACTTCTGTGACTGAGTTTGTAGGTTTGGATTTATGGGCATACTTCTTGCTTTTTCCCAACTGGCATGCTGAACAAAGATGATCCTTTTCATACTTAAGTCTAGGTAGACCTACAACTAAGTCCTTTCTGGAGAGATCATTGATAGTGCCAAAGTTCAAGTGATTGAGACGATGATGCCATAACCATGACTTTGTTTTAGAAGCCTTTGACAACAAGCAAATTGGAGAAGACTTCATCATATCTTCGATAGAGATAGTGTATAGATTTGAACCACGTGAACCTCTTAAAAGTTCCTTACCATCAAGTTCTCTAACGAAACAAGTATGTTTTCTGAAGGCTACTTCTAGATCAGAATCACAGAATTGACCAACAGAGAACAAATTATGACCAAGACCTTCCACATAATATACCCTGGAGATAACACTTTTTCCAACAACATAATCTCCATAACCCTTAATAGCACAGAAATGATCATTCCCGAATCTAACTGTCCCGATGAATTTGCTTACGAAGTTCATGAGCCGCGACCGGTCTCCAGTCATATGCTTGGAACAGCCTGAGTCCAGGTACCACAGAACGATTTGAACGATCTGCAGTTGAACACAGACAAGAATGGATAACTGGATATTTGGGATCCCTATGCAAGAATGGGTTCCATTTGGTTAGTAACAGTAATTGGAACACCCACATCAGAAATAGAAACATCCATATCAGAAGTAGAAGCAATGGAATCATTGGGAATAGATGCAGTGCTGGTGTCTGTATTTGACCTATTCAAAGTATGTTCACTTCTTAAGGGAATAGTTCTACCAGTAGGCATCCATTTTCTAGTGGGCATAGTCTTAGCAGTTTGAGGACAGAACTGATTATTCTTATGACCAAAAGGTATCTAATAATAACCTATCTTTATAAATGTTCTTCCTGTGGGTTTCCACTATTTTCTAACAATCTTTCGTCTTTGCCTTTTAGCCTTCTTTGCACGATTATTAGCATTAACAATTTTAACTGGGCATTTGACAGCATTAGACAAAGCATTCACACCACATTCATGATTAGCAACAGAATTCAAGCTGACATCATTACAAGGTTTGCAAATAGTATCAGAATTCGAATTAATTGCAGTACACCTATGGCTAATACTAGAATCAACACGATTCGTTTTATTTAACTCAAACTTAGTGTTCCTAGGGTGATCTTCTACTTTCTTCCAATGCACATTCTTAGCTTGCGAGATCCTATCATTCCTTGTATTGTCTTGAGACTTTGACCTGCTCACTTTAATGTCACTTTTTACTCCTGTAGAGGGAATGGGAACATTAGTTGGTTTTGCTAATTTATGCATTTCCTGTTTAGATGTGCTGGGATCTGAACTATTTGAAGGCACAATAAAGTTCATTCTCTTAACAGTAGAAGTGCTGGGAGTTGAACTCCTAGAGGGCACATTCGAGTTCACATTCTTAGCACTAACGGATTTGGAATCTGAACTACTTGAAGGCACACTAAGTTTCACGTTCATAACATTTTGCATTGAATGACTTGCATGCTTGGCATTAGGCATTGAACAAGGTATCAAGGTATTGACTTGCTCACCTAACATTTTAGGGCATATTGTAATTAAGCATTCTAGAAGTTCTTGAGATCGTTTGGCATATAAGCATGCATGGCCAATTGCATTATCAAGTGGTTTCTCTAACTTATCCTCTTCTACAATCTCATGGAGACATTCTAGGCTGTCCTTAAGATATGAGAAATATGTTTGAATTGCCAGTTTGTTATTCCTAAGATGAGGAGGAACATATTTCACAGTTGATGAGTGTGTAAATACTCATCATTTTTATACAAAATAAACTGCAAATTCATCTGAAAACACTCAGAAACACATCAAAATGATCAAAATATCACAAATCAGTGTTTTATGTGTTTTAAATACAAAAATATCAAAATCAGATGAAAAACATATCAAATTTGCAAAAATTGCAGTTTTAGTCCCCCAAGTTTCAAAAGTTGTCAAAAACAGTCCCTGAGCACAAAATTTCAAAAGTAAAATCACCAAAGGTCCTTTTTAAATCATAACTTGTCAAATTTAGTCCTTTGGTGAAAAATGTCAAAAGTTTGAGAAAATTACAAAAATGGTCCTCCAAGTTTGAAAATTGGCAGAATTGGCCCCCGGAAAATCTGAAAATGGCAACTTTGGTCCTTGCATTATTAAACTTTGTCATTTTTAGTCCTTTGAGCATCTTTGCAAATTGGCAGCAATGGTCCTTGTATTTTCAGAAAATTGCAAAATAGGTCCTTGTGTATTATTACCCTTTACACCTATTGGACCCTATCACAAACCATTTTGGACCCTGCCTTGCCTTTGGACCCTTACCTTTTTGAACCCCCTATTATTAAACACTGCCCCAGTCAACCAAGCCAGTCAAACACCCACTTGCCGCCTTTTTTCCACCCCTTCCACCTGCTCTCTGCAAACTCCACACACCTCAACCCCCCTCCTCTCCATTCACATTTCCTTGTCCCCCCACCTCAACACAATAACAAAAACCATTAATTACTTCTCACCTCTTAACACTCAACCCCTCAGCTTGCCAACACGTTTTGGCGCCAAAATACATCAAATGGCTAGAATAGTCTAAAGTCATCCTACAGTCCCAATTCCAAGTGGGAATCACTCAGAAAGTCAAGGGAAAGCATTTGGAGTATAAAAGAGGAGAGAAGATTGAAGCAAAAGAAGTAGTTAAGTTTTTAGAGTTTTTCTTTATGTCGTATTTTGTTAAGAATGTCTTAGCTTAGTTTAAAACATGTAATCTTTTGTTTTAATGACTGAAACTAAAGTCAAGTTATCTTTGTAACCTATTTTAAGGATCAATTTCAAAGCTTTGTAAAAGTTCATGTTTTAAGTTTCACTGTTAAGTATTGCAGTTTCAACTTCAGATATTTAAGCTTTAAATAGCTTCTATCTAAATTCCTTTAAGCTTAAAGAAGCTCTACATAGCTTGTGATAAGCTTGAATTACAGTTTCAAACATTTTTGAATCACGGTCAACGAAAGTCAACTGGGACTCAAATTGGCAATGGTGATGGAAAAGGGTGATGCAGACTTGGTAATGGGTTGGAATAGGCTTATTTAGCCTAGGTTGGATTTGGTTTTGGCCTGCAACACAGCTGGATCCATGTGAGTTGGCATCTCAGTTTTCAGTTTTCAAGTCAGTATTTGCAGTTTCATGCTTATCTTGTAACTGTGGTCCCATTAGTGTAAAACTTGCTCACATAGTTGTATTTAGGTATTGTAGACTCAGTTTGATCATTTAAACAAGTATGCTCAGTTGTTATCTTGATTTTAGTTTGTAATTCAGTTTTTAAAGAGTGTTTGGTTTATAACAGTTAGTGGAGTTTAAGTTTGAATCAGTGGTTAGATACTATTGCTTTATGCTTATTAGGGTCTAAGTCATTCATATCTGTCTTTACATTGCATCAAAACTCTCAAATAGTCAATATCATAGTTAAACTGCTCTTGAGTGCTTATCTGGTAGAATCAGTGGTTCATAAGTAGCTTATTGGCTTTAGAACAAGTAGATTAAGCTTGCTGTAATCTTCATTAGCTTTTAAACATCACATTCAGTTCAAATCTTTGGATCAAATCTAAACAAAGTCAAACATCACATCTGTTGTAAAAGTCAAAACCATGTCCAAATGCAGTTTTTTAAGCAACTTGCAGACCTTGCACAGTTGTTAATTCAAGTAGTTAAGGCCTCATTTTTGGTCTAGAGTTAGTCAGATAGGTGATCTTGAAGACTGCAATGTTGGTTTTCCCATAAGCTCCCTGTATAAGCCTGTGCATAAGCTCTTTTTAGGCCCCATTTCCCCTGCACCACAGATCTCAGTGAATACTGAGATTTTCTCAGTTATTGCAGCTCATGTACAGAGCTTATAAGAGCTTTTCAAGACCTGAAATTTGGTTTAGTGGATCTTTGGTTGGTAGTCTTGAGTTCTCAATTTCTGTTTTTCAGTTTGGATCATTAGAATAGCTTATAATATAGCCCAAAGTTGGTACCTAGATTCTGTTTTTTAGCTTATTGCTTATTCATCCAAATCTTTGCAATTAGCTAATCAGAGGTTTAAGCTTGTTGTTATTTGTTGCAATTTGGTTCTTCTAGCATATCCAAGCTTCTGTTTCAGTGTGGTTGTCATTTGGTAGCTTTTGGCTTATTGTTAGAGCTTATTCATAAGCTCATATCTCATCAGTTCCATAATTCCACACATAGCACCTTGTTTTTATATTTTTCCTTTATTCCTTATAATATTTTAGACTTTTCCTGAATTTTTCAGATTTTTCCAAGTTCATTTGCTATTTTTCTTAATTTAAATTAGTTTTTAATCTTTTTTAAATAGCTTTTAATACAAATAATTAAGAAAAGTCTCAAAAAAATAATTTTTCAATTTTCTTAAGTTTAGATAAATGTTAAAAGCTTAAAAAGTATTTTTCCCTATTTTTCTCCTTTTATTTGGTATTTTTAATAATTTAAATTAGTTTTAAATAGTTTTTAATTAATAATAAATATATAAAAAGTCTAAAAAAATATATTTTCAGTTTTAAAATTAGTTTTATCATATTTTAGATTTTTCTAAGTCTTAATTTTATTTTTCTAGTCTTATTTCATATTTTCTTTTATTTTAGAGTATTATTAAATAGTTAAAATAGTTTTTAATTAATAATAATTAGATAAATAGTTTTAAAAATAATTTTATTTTTCTAATAATTTTCTTTTATCATTAGGTTTGTAAAAATGTATTTTTCCTATTTTTAGGATCTATATTGTATAAGTTTCATTTTTTATTTTGTACGTTTACGTTATTTTTATTTAAACGTAAGTTTTTCGTTATAAGTTTTAAACGTTCATCACTTTAAAAATAGTGATAGCGTTTATTTAATATCTTTTATCTTTTTAATCTTTTTAATTTGCATTTAAGTCGCTTTTATTTTATTTCCTTTTTCAGTAGTGTAATTATCATATCCAAATCCTTTCTGATCGCTATCATTAGTGGTCATTCTATCGTCTGATCATGTGTTTAACACACCATTGAGTCTCCGTGGGACATAACGACCCGGGAATACCCTGTATTCTCTGATCTTAATTGTATTTGTGTCTGAGCAGTTTTAAGTCTGTTTAGACTTGACTGTTTTGCGCAATCAAAATTTTGGCGCCGCTGCCGGGGAGGCTTTAGCGTGTGTTTAGCCATTTTCAGACCCATTCTTGCACATATTCCATCTTTTGTAAAAAGTTTTTTGTAAAGTTATAAGAAAATCAAAAAAGTCATTAACACTTTTCCTAAAGTGTTAAGAACGCCAAAAATATTTTCATTCTTTGTTTTTATCAAAATGTTTTTCAAAAACTCCAAAAATATTCATCTTTACCCTCTCACATCTTTGATTCTTCATCTCTACCCCTCTGTTAACCTTTGATTCTATCTATGTCTTATCCTCACCCTCTTGGTTGTCAATGGTGTGGTGGTCCTTATAATGGTGGCAATTGCCCCAGTTGTGGCATGGTGGAATCAGGAAACGGGTCTGTCTATAACCAAGATCCCTATTCCTACCATAACACAACTGATTTATTCCATCAGCTACCACATTGTGAGACTCAGCAGTTTTACTGTTGTGAGTACTGTGGTGGTTCTCATTCCAGTTCTGATTGTCAATCGGGAAACACGCTTGTCTATGAGCAGGTTCCTGATAACAATTATGACTACAACACATACCACTCACAGCCACATCAGTTTTACTGTTGTGAGTATTGTGGAGGTCCTCACTCTAGCTCGGATTGTCAAACAGGGAACCCATTTCCTTGTTACGATTACGACTCTTCGTATCAAGACCAACCTCCACAATACCAAATGATTCAAGCGACTCCTCTTGAAACTACGACAGATCTTCTACTGAAGACTCTGGAGTTATTAAAAGAACTTAAGGAGGAGTCGGCTATGTCATCCCATAATCCAAATCAAAAATCAATGGAAGTTTTGTTAGCCGAAGAGCGGGCTGCTAAATTAGATTCCCAGATTGCGTTTGAAAAATCTGTTAGGGAATCAATTGCAATAGAAAAAGCGGCCAAATCTAGCTCTCGATTCCGTTTCATTCCTGATGACGATGATGATGAAGATATCCTTGATATCCTACAATTTTATAACAGTTCATCAAGTTCATCAGTTGAGACTCCTTCCATGATCCAACAGGGAGAAAAGACTATGATGGAATTACTAGCAGAAGAACAAATGTTAAGTATTAAACATATGTATGCTAGTCCGTCTAAACTCCCTCAGTCTGTTGTTATCACACCTAATATTCCCACTCACTCTCTAAACATGGGGGATGAGCTTCTTAGCACTATTCCAGAAATGGAATCGTCTAGTGTTGAGGACCTTATCCCAATCCCGAGAGAGTCACAGGGAATTTCTGATCATCTGTGTGATATCCCTTTCCCTCTTGAGTGTTCTCAAGATCATTTTGAAACTTTCTCTGATCTTAGCGACGATTGTGCTTCCTATGGAAACATCGAGTTTGTTGAGGCATCACTTCTACAATCTGATGCTGATCCCTTTCTTGAGGAGTTCTCCGGTGAACTCACTCACATCAATTCACTCTTTGATTTCGAAGCTGATCTGGGAGAGACTGAAAGTCTCATTGATAATGATTATTCACTCACTTCTTATCCCAACAATCCAATAGAGAATGTTGATCACTTTGTTCCCGAAACATTCAAAGCTACTTTCACCAATCCTCTATTTGAATTCAACTCTGAATTCACTTCAATTTCTGAGAATCCACTCTTTGATACTCAGACTGAGGATAGTGATGAGCCCACAATGGAACAAGAGTTCACAAATTCACATCATGTGAATGATATTCTTCATGAGGAGTTCTCCGGTGAACTCACTCATATCATATCTCCGCTGGAGTATGATTGCTCGGATGGCAAAAATCATGATCGGGGGGAGAGAATCTCAATTTGCATAGTTATGACAAATCTTCCCACCCTCCCCACCGAGATGCCTTCCAAACCAAAGAGCTCAACCGATAAAATCCAAACGAGTGCTACTGCACTTGATCCTGAGGAAGAAGATCTAGTCATGATTGTTATCATGATTTTCCTTCTTTTCTTCACCTACTCGGTGACTTCCTCTCTTCTTCACTCCTTCGGGAATGAAGACACAATCTTTGACCCCGGCATTTTCATTTACCATCTGTGAGCCGGGTCTGTCTTTCTCTGTATATCTCATCGGTGTGGAACTTTCACGTGCTTCAAATGTTTGTCCAAACATCTTGAATGAAAGTCCGATGGAGATTGTTTCTTCCACTTTGCTTCCCCATGAACCAATGAATTCGGGGTCGAGTCAAGCTAGCGACTCGGTAACCAAAAACAGTAGCACGCACCATATGGGTTTTCACCCATATTTCTGTCTTCTTACCCCCTTTCTACCACCTAAGTGTGGGGGTGTTGCCCCACATATTATATATATATATATTTCTAAAAAAAAAAAAAAAAAAAAAAAAAAAAAAAAAAAAAAAAATCCTTTTAAATAATGGCCGTAATATTTCCCTTTTACGTTCTTTGTTTCGGCATAACCGCCGGTACTTTGAATATCGAGGGCGATATTCATTTCTAAGTGTGGGGGGGAATTCTCGCGAATTTCATATATTATTTACCCAATTCCCCCGTTTTTGGCCAAAATTTTTTTTTGGAGTAAGTGTTTTACACTTACTCATTTGGTTATCAGTCCGCCTTGTCTGTAAGACAAAAGGATTGGCTAATCCAGGAGCAAACGGCTCTTGGTAAAGATATCTCAAATCCGTTTATATGGCTTGCAATTTGCCCAAAATTGTATGGTATTCAACTCACCATATCCTAAAAAGTGAAGAGTTGGCTAGCCCGCAAGGTTATGGCTTGTGGTAAAGGCAGTGGAAAATCCATAATTGGTATTCAGCTCACCAAAGATAATATTGATAATTTATCTAAGAGTTGGCTAGTCCAGAAGGGTACGGCTTCTGGTAAAGACAAAATCAAATCCGTTGAAAGCTGGTGGTTTGCTCAAAATCACATGGTTATCAGTGTACCATGGTTCTTACTTGAACTGAAACATTTGGCTACTCCAGAAGTAATGGCTTTTGGTAAAGAGTTTAAAATCCATTATGTTTTCTCAAATCATTGCTAGGGACTAGCAATATCTCAGTGTGGGGGATTGATGAGTGTGTAAATACTCATCATTTTTATACAAAATAAACTGCAAATTCATCTGAAAACACTCAGAAACACATCAAAATGATCAAAATATCACAAATCAGTGTTTTATGTGTTTTAAATACAAAAATATCAAAATCAGATGAAAAACATATCAAATTTGCAAAAATTGCAGTTTTAGTCCCCCAAGTTTCAAAAGTTGTCAAAAACAGTCCCTGAGCACAAAATTTCAAAAGTAAAATCACCAAAGGTCCTTTTTAAATCATAACTTGTCAAATTTAGTCCTTTGGTGAAAAATGTCAAAAGTTTGAGAAAATTACAAAAATGGTCCTCCAAGTTTGAAAATTGGCAGAATTGGCCCCCGGAAAATCTGAAAATGGCAACTTTGGTCCTTGCATTATTAAACTTTGTCATTTTTAGTCCTTTGAGCATCTTTGCAAATTGGCAGCAATGGTCCTTGTATTTTCAGAAAATTGCAAAATAGGTCCTTGTGTATTATTACCCTTTACACCTATTGGACCCTATCACAAACCATTTTGGACCCTGCCTTGCCTTTGGACCCTTACCTTTTTGAACCCCCTATTATTAAACACTGCCCCAGTCAACCAAGCCAGTCAAACACCCACTTGCCGCCTTTTTTCCACCCCTTCCACCTGCTCTCTGCAAACTCCACACACCTCAACCCCCCTCCTCTCCATTCACATTTCCTTGTCCCCCCACCTCAACACAATAACAAAAACCATTAATTACTTCTCACCTCTTAACACTCAACCCCTCAGCTTGCCAACACGTTTTGGCGCCAAAATACATCAAATGGCTAGAATAGTCTAAAGTCATCCTACAGTCCCAATTCCAAGTGGGAATCACTCAGAAAGTCAAGGGAAAGCATTTGGAGTATAAAAGAGGAGAGAAGATTGAAGCAAAAGAAGTAGTTAAGTTTTTAGAGTTTTTCTTTATGTCGTATTTTGTTAAGAATGTCTTAGCTTAGTTTAAAACATGTAATCTTTTGTTTTAATGACTGAAACTAAAGTCAAGTTATCTTTGTAACCTATTTTAAGGATCAATTTCAAAGCTTTGTAAAAGTTCATGTTTTAAGTTTCACTGTTAAGTATTGCAGTTTCAACTTCAGATATTTAAGCTTTAAATAGCTTCTATCTAAATTCCTTTAAGCTTAAAGAAGCTCTACATAGCTTGTGATAAGCTTGAATTACAGTTTCAAACATTTTTGAATCACGGTCAACGAAAGTCAACTGGGACTCAAATTGGCAATGGTGATGGAAAAGGGTGATGCAGACTTGGTAATGGGTTGGAATAGGCTTATTTAGCCTAGGTTGGATTTGGTTTTGGCCTGCAACACAGCTGGATCCATGTGAGTTGGCATCTCAGTTTTCAGTTTTCAAGTCAGTATTTGCAGTTTCATGCTTATCTTGTAACTGTGGTCCCATTAGTGTAAAACTTGCTCACATAGTTGTATTTAGGTATTGTAGACTCAGTTTGATCATTTAAACAAGTATGCTCAGTTGTTATCTTGATTTTAGTTTGTAATTCAGTTTTTAAAGAGTGTTTGGTTTATAACAGTTAGTGGAGTTTAAGTTTGAATCAGTGGTTAGATACTATTGCTTTATGCTTATTAGGGTCTAAGTCATTCATATCTGTCTTTACATTGCATCAAAACTCTCAAATAGTCAATATCATAGTTAAACTGCTCTTGAGTGCTTATCTGGTAGAATCAGTGGTTCATAAGTAGCTTATTGGCTTTAGAACAAGTAGATTAAGCTTGCTGTAATCTTCATTAGCTTTTAAACATCACATTCAGTTCAAATCTTTGGATCAAATCTAAACAAAGTCAAACATCACATCTGTTGTAAAAGTCAAAACCATGTCCAAATGCAGTTTTTTAAGCAACTTGCAGACCTTGCACAGTTGTTAATTCAAGTAGTTAAGGCCTCATTTTTGGTCTAGAGTTAGTCAGATAGGTGATCTTGAAGACTGCAATGTTGGTTTTCCCATAAGCTCCCTGTATAAGCCTGTGCATAAGCTCTTTTTAGGCCCCATTTCCCCTGCACCACAGATCTCAGTGAATACTGAGATTTTCTCAGTTATTGCAGCTCATGTACAGAGCTTATAAGAGCTTTTCAAGACCTGAAATTTGGTTTAGTGGATCTTTGGTTGGTAGTCTTGAGTTCTCAATTTCTGTTTTTCAGTTTGGATCATTAGAATAGCTTATAATATAGCCCAAAGTTGGTACCTAGATTCTGTTTTTTAGCTTATTGCTTATTCATCCAAATCTTTGCAATTAGCTAATCAGAGGTTTAAGCTTGTTGTTATTTGTTGCAATTTGGTTCTTCTAGCATATCCAAGCTTCTGTTTCAGTGTGGTTGTCATTTGGTAGCTTTTGGCTTATTGTTAGAGCTTATTCATAAGCTCATATCTCATCAGTTCCATAATTCCACACATAGCACCTTGTTTTTATATTTTTCCTTTATTCCTTATAATATTTTAGACTTTTCCTGAATTTTTCAGATTTTTCCAAGTTCATTTGCTATTTTTCTTAATTTAAATTAGTTTTTAATCTTTTTTAAATAGCTTTTAATACAAATAATTAAGAAAAGTCTCAAAAAAATAATTTTTCAATTTTCTTAAGTTTAGATAAATGTAAAAAGCTTAAAAAGTATTTTTCCCTATTTTTCTCCTTTTATTTGGTATTTTTAATAATTTAAATTAGTTTTAAATAGTTTTTAATTAATAATAAATATATAAAAAGTCTAAAAAAATATATTTTCAGTTTTAAAATTAGTTTTATCATATTTTAGATTTTTCTAAGTCTTAATTTTATTTTTCTAGTCTTATTTCATATTTTCTTTTATTTTAGAGTATTATTAAATAGTTAAAATAGTTTTTAATTAATAATAATTAGATAAATAGTTTTAAAAATAATTTTATTTTTCTAATAATTTTCTTTTATCATTAGGTTTGTAAAAATGTATTTTTCCTATTTTTAGGATCTATATTGTATAAGTTTCATTTTTTATTTTGTACGTTTACGTTATTTTTATTTAAACGTAAGTTTTTCGTTATATGTTTTAAACGTTCATCACTTTAAAAATAGTGATAGCGTTTATTTAATATCTTTTATCTTTTTAATCTTTTTAATTTGCATTTAAGTCGCTTTTATTTTATTTCCTTTTTCAGTAGTGTAATTATCATATCCAAATCCTTTCTGATCGCTATCATTAGTGGTCATTCTATCGTCTGATCATGTGTTTAACACACCATTGAGTCTCCGTGGGACATAACGACCCGGGAATACCCTGTATTCTCTGATCTTAATTGTATTTGTGTCTGAGCAGTTTTAAGTCTGTTTAGACTTGACTGTTTTGCGCAATCAACAGTCAAAGCATATTTATTACAGACATGCACCTTTGAAGCACCACTCTCCCCATTGGTCATTGGCATTTTCCCTTTTACCTGACCCTTCAGATTCTCAATTTCCTTTTGCAACGAGGTTATTTTTTCGTTATTTTTGTTCCGAGTGACTTTAATTGACTCAAATAACTCATTGAAATGACGTTTAACCTTTTCATTTTCTTCTAGAAAACTCTCAGTTTCCTTTTGTAAGGCGTTAACCAAGTTTTGAAGATGAAAATTTTGAGAATTCCGAGAATCTAAAGGAGGAGGCATTTGGGAGCCCGACATATTGTTCTTTTCACCCTTTAATTGAGAGATTTGGGCATTCAACTTTCTGATCGTGTTACAGTGAGCTTGAATCTGTTCGTCACGTTTGTTTAGTTCAAAAACTGCATCAAACTCTGGAACATCCGAGGATATCTTGATATTTGAGGTTTTAACATTTTCTTTAAGATGTTGATATTTTAGTTGCAAGTCAAAATGTTCAACTTCTAGCTTAGAAAAATGTTTTACCAATTTATCGTGATCATCATGTTCAATTTTATCACTTAGTTTAGAGTTTTTGATTTCAAGCTCAATGACACGATCATGGGAGACTTTCAACGCAACAGATAATTCATGAAATTGAGAAGCAGTAATAGAGCAATTAGTAGCAGTATAAAACACATCTTGAGAGATACATTCAGAAATAAGATTCTCATTTAAGGTATGCAAGTTCTTCCTCTCAATTTCATTATATTTTAATGCCCGCTCATAGTCACTAACCGCAACTATCAATGCATCAAATTCCTTTTCCATTTCTTTAATGTCTAAGTTCATTCCCTTTTTAAGACTTTCAAAATGATCTTTTATTTGTTTAAAGAAAGGCATGACTTCAGTTAAATAACATTCTTTTGTTTGCTCAAAACCCCTTTCCCCTTCAGTTATACCAGTGGGTGTGATCCTTTTCTTACAAGTTTTCTCAAAATCAACAAATAGTTGAAAAATAACATATTGACTGATTAAGGTCTTGCTTTTAGTGGCAATAGTCCTAGGAACTAAATGCATTGGTGTATTGGGAGGATACACAGTAGCTGAAGGCATTTTCCTAAAGGGAGGGTTTGTTACAACAAGATTCTCTGCTTTTTTCTTATCTAAATCCTTTTTCCAGAACACTTGTTCTGGTGTTAACAACGTCTGAGGCTTAAACATGTTCAAGGAAATCTAGTTCTCCTTCTTGTAATCATGGGGTGTGATATTTATTTTCTTCTCTTTACAATTAGGATCATCTAATTTCTTGTTCATCTTTTCCCTAGTGACTTCATCTAATTTCTTATCTTCCTCAGTGCACTCAACGCAACTAGGTTTCTGTCTAGGTTTAAGGATTTCATTGCCATCATAAAGAACCTTATGAGCATTTCTAGCTTTTTTAATGACCTCTGGATTTGGTTCCTCAACAAGGGGAATGCTATGCTTATCGCTTAAGACTCTATGTTTAGTGATTAAGTGAGCAGTCTGAATGGTAATTCCTTATACGTACAACTTATTTTCAAGCTTTTTTTTCAAGGTTTTTAGATTAGAAAAATCATTCAAAAGTTTTGATTCCTTATCACTGAATTCTTGCTTAAGCATTTTAACATTTTCATGAAGTTCTTGTTTTTGCTTAGCAGTTTTAGAAAACTTTTCTTGTAAGGAGTTTAACTCTTGTTTTAATACTTCTTCTCTAAACCTACTTTTTCTAATAGTTGTACGCATTTGGTCATCCATCTCCTGCTCACGGGTGGTCAACTCAAACTTAGCACGTTGTTCATAAATAGCAACACGTTCTTTATAAGCATTTAGCTCAGAGATAACAGAATCATCAGGGGCACATGCAGTGTATTCATCAAAATCATAATCATTGTTGACTGCAGAAGATGCATCACTTGGTACAACTTTCCTTTCACTTTGTTTCACATATTGATCATATGGGACAACATTGATATTCCCCATATTTTCAATATTTGATTCAATAGTTTCAGTTGTTTGTACTTTGTCATGCATCTTTTGCACATCAGCATCATCGTATAGTTTTAATACCTCTGAGATGGGTTTGTCTTTGGGTGGGCCAGCTTTTGGTGAAGATGAGACCTTAGGAGAAACCATTGGAGAAATGCTAGCCATAAAAATTGTGTGTGCAGTAGGTCCATCATCCACATCAGAGTCGTATGCATCACAATCAGCGACTTGAAAGGCATTCTGATGATTGTGACCTATCTCCTGAATTAGCTGCTCATCCACATCTGCATCATAGGTCTTGGCATTGCCCTCTACGAGAAACAACAACTCTTCTTCATCCAAAGTTCCACCATTATCCTGAGCTTGCACAAGCAACATCTTTGAAGTATTCTGCATTCTATGGACGTTTTAGAGATGTGCAGTTCCTAGCAATGTGTCCTTCACCACCACAGTTGTAGCATTTGATTGGCTTTGCTTGACCCTGGTTTCCATTCCTTCCCCTATTCTGATTTGCAGCATAACCTCTACCAGCTCCACCTCTTGCTTGTTCGTACTGCCTTTCTTGAACTGGCTGCACCATAACCTTCCCATCTCTGAAAGTGGCTTGATTGTGTGGATTGGATGCAATTCTGAGATTGTTGTTGGTGTGTGGAAGAGAGTTCATGTTTTGACTAATCAGAAGAGCCAGTTGATTAATGAAGTTTCCCACGTGTGCATCAGCATCAGCTTGTTTGAACATAGGATCAGGAATGAGTTTGTGATTACCATTACCCATAGGTATGACTTGTGAGGCTTTGGTTGTGATTCCGATGTTTGAGTAGAAAGCAGTTGAATCATTCGATGAGCTTGTCTCTCCCTGGTTGGTTTTGAACTGATTAAGAATCCTTTTTTCAAACATAGCATGTCTCTCATTTTGATGGAGGAAGGAATAGAGTTGCTCATAGTTTGTATTATTCAATCCTTTGGTTAGCTTTACAGAAGTGAAAAACTTGTGCCATTCGGGATTCATGTTGTTCACAAAATTTGAGTTCAGCTGAATGTTTAGCATGGTCATTCTGATGTTCCTCATGTCATTAACAAGCTTGTGGAATCTCACATAATACTCATAGACACTCTCATCTGGTTTCATCTTGAAGTGCTCAAATTCATCATAGAGTTGTGATTCTCTGTCTTCCATAGTTAATTTAGAACCTGAGAGAAGCATCTTGACATTATCCCACACTGCCTTTGCTTCAGTGTTGTGATTGATCAGCTTGTAGATATCTTTTGGAAGACCTTGAAGTACGATGTTAGAAGCCCTGATATCAGCATCGAATCTCTTTTTCTCCTTATCATCGAGCTCATCATACATCTTTGGTCTATCTATTCCATAGATCATTGTTCCATCTTCAGCCGTATCAATTAAGTCTCTAGTAGTCTCAACCCGATACGGTCCTTTATCAATCGATTTGAGAATGTTGACTCCATTTTCCTTTCCAAGACAGTACAATCTGATTCTTTGAGCCCAAGAGTCGTAGTCAGTTCTGTCAAGCATAGGTGGACGAGTATCTGACCCTGCTGCTTGAACGTCCTCAGCTACGGAAGAAACAATAGTAGGAACGATGTTTGCCATGATTACAAGTACTACGGTATTTTACAATTCTTTGATTAAACCGGGAAATTGATTCTTTCACGGGATTTTACTAAACCAAAAGAACAACCGTAAGAATGTATCACGAAGAAGTGACAAGTCTAAAATTAGACAAGTAGTAAAACACAACTCGCTTAGTTATCAACTCGCTAAACGCCCAACTAGCTCAAGGAGACAACTCGCTTAAGGGATCAACTCGCTAAATAGCCAAGTCGCTTTAGCATCAACTCGCAACACTTTCAAAACGCTTAATGAATCAAGTCGCTAAATAGCCAACTCGCTTTAGTATCAACTGGCAACACAATCAACTCGCTTGAACACCAAGTCGCTTAAATTAACTCGCTAGTTTTACAACTCGCTTAATAGCTAAGTCGCTTTAGATCTCAAGTCGCTTAAAGAAACAACTCGCGTAGAACCCAAGTAGCATAAAAATCAACTCGCTAAACAGCTAAGTCGCATGTACCAACTCGCTTCCAATAACAAAGCAACTCGCTTTGAAGAAAAAGCTATCCGAGACACAACTCGCTTCGTACAAACTTCAAAAATAATCACTTTATCAATCAAAAACATCCAAACCACAAAGATTTAAGCCTTCCATTTCAAAACATAAACACACATGATGATCCTAAACACAAAAGTACAAGCAAAATTCAAACTTTAACACTCGAATTTATCCAAATGAATCAAAATCTCCTAAACCTTTAATACCCCAAAAACCTTATGAAATCCACCAAAACAAGAAGCATGAAAGATGAGTGATCAAACCATGGCTCTTGATACCAATTGTTAGATATAGGATTTCACAAACACATTAAACCATAACCATGTGGGGCGTTATCAATGTTTAGAGAGAGAAAGTTCTAGTGAGAGAAAGGAAGAGAGTTGGGAACTATGTGAAACAAAGAAAAATAGTATTGAAGCTCCAACCCTCTACCTTGGGAGGTAGAGGGTATTTATAGTTTCTTACAAACAAACGCCACCTACGGGCTGTGGATCAGGCATACAGTGGGTAAAGACATGTCTTTTCTCCACGGTGTTAAATAACTAAATACTACTTAACATAAAATAACTACGACTACGAGCTTTCAAACAATTACATATACTTGAGGTGACCAACTCTTTAATACCTGGAATTTCTAATTCCTAACAACTTCAACTTTCCAAACCACTCAAGTTCCTCTTAAAAGGACTTGTTTCATTCTCACGGGGAACCGACATAATCTATCAACTTTCTCTTAGAGATAGTTGATATTGAAGAAGGAGACCCTCTCCCTAGTCTCCGGAATAGGAACCAAATATGCACAATTGAGTCTAGAGCCACGAGATCATCAATAAATCTCATTAGGACACTTTCAATGAAGACTCTCTTTTTCAAACAATGTGGAAAGAGAGGTAACATCTTGAGTCCTGCGCATTATCCTTGTGGTATTGCCAGAACATCTGAGTGATATGCATACATATTCACAATGAAGATGGAAAGCCTTCTGGAGCCAACATCAAACAAGCTCCTGGTGGGTGGCATGTGAGATCTATCCAATAGATCAACCATGTGAAAACTGAACAGAAACAATGGGGCGATTCAATCTTTTGAATCAATCCTGGTTCAGGTTATGGATTGACGAATACCTTTGAAAAACCGGTTGTTGTGCTTAAAAACTCTTTTCTTCAGCACATCGACTGTGTACTAATATTTCAAAAATAAAAGGTGTTTATGATTGATAATTGATTTTCATTAAAACCTTCGTTGTATTGCAAAAACAATTTCTATTGAGCGATACACGATTGTTTTTCAAATCTCTTTTCATCAATAAATGAATCTCAATTCGCTGGTTCACTCACTTCGTGTTGTCTTCTTTGAGACGTTCCGGTTTGAGAACAACTAGAGCAGCTGCGAAACCCTGTCAAGGAAATTCTTCAGAATTATACCTGATCACAGGCAGTACTTGTACTGATCAACGGGGAACCGTAGGCCGTGTACCTCAATTCAACAAAAGTGATCAAAGACACTTTCGTGCACTTTATTGCTAACTGTTGTATGCAGGTACGCCCGACGTTTGCAGCTGATCAGAATGAAGCGGTCTATCCATAGCCGCATGCCCACACATCACATTCATTTCAAAATAAATCATGATTAGGGAATCAATGACTCTGATATTCTCACTCCATGCTTCTGCTACGCTGTTGCCTATATCATGAATCAACAAAAGCTTCAGCTACTCTGATGAGAAGAAATCATGATCCAGAATGTGAGCATGTCGGTCCAAATGTCACAACATCACATAATACCAACACCACAAAGGAAGAGTCAGAGATTTTTATTTGCTGATGATCTCAATGCTGGCTCAAAACTCATCATCACGTGGATCAGTTAAAGACCTCCACTTGAAATTATCCAAACATGCGAAACATGAAGAATCAAAGACTACGAGCTACTGAGCAAAGAACTAAATCAAGAATCCTAGAACAATCTAATGTAATATCGGTTTGTATTCATTGTAAATTGAGGTGACCTCCCTTAGGGGGAGATTGTTAGGAATTAGAAAATCCAGTCGTTAAAGAGTCGGTCACCTCAAGTATATGTATTCGTTAGAAAGCTCGTAGTCGTAGTCATGTTATGTTAGCAAGTAGTTTTTTATGTAACACCGTGGAGGACGGACGGGTCTTTACCCACTGTATGCCTGATCCACAGCCCGTAGGTGGCGTTTATTTGTAAGACACTATAATTACCCTCTACTTCCCAAGGTAGAGGGTTGGAGCTTCAATACCATTTTTCTTTGTTTCACATAGTTCCTAACTCTCTTCTCTTTCTTTCTCTAGAACTTGCTCTCTCTAAACATACTTGAACACCCCATTGTGATCATGGTTTAGTGTGGTTGTGAAATCCTATATCTTACATCCGTCCTACTAGAGAACAGTTTTTCATGCAAATTAAAAACCATTTTTTTTAAAAGTAATACTCCACTAGAATGTCAAAACCATAAGTGAGTCAAATGTCTTTCTTGTTTAAAAACCATTGTTAATAAAAATCTAATAAAAACGTTAGATAATCATAAGTTGACCATAAACATCACCTCCTATTAACCCATCACTTCTATAGGTTCAACTATGACGCATGAATACGAGTTTGATTTTTCATTCACTAACGTCTACACTCCTAACATCTCTCTTGAGCCCAACACACCTGGCAATCATGTCCATGGGTTCAACAATCTCGAAACCCGTCACTTCCATGAAGGACGTATTGTAGACACCTCTCTACAATTCAAAGAAGGTATCAATACCACCTTCCGAGCTATAGGACTAGAATGTCTTCTTGAAATCAACGAGAAGATATGTCCAAGGTTCATAATGGAATTCTTCCATCAAGTCGAACTCGTTTGTAACGAGGATCGCTCTCTATCTCTTTGGTTTTATATCAAAAACCAAAAGTTCACTCTAACCCTTGGGAATTTTGCTCACATCCTCCGGATTCCAAATCATGGACAATGTGCCTTCACCGAAGATTGGTTTCTTGATTCTCTCTTCAACTTTCGTGAAGAAAATAGCCCATATTGTTCACACGTACCCTCTCCGGAAGATTTAAATCGCACAATATGCAAACCTCGACCATATTACTCCGATCCAAACATTATCTTTACAAGGGATATCCGAGAAGAGTACAAGCCTCTTGCACTCACCCTACGTGAAAATGTTTGGAGCCTTAGGGGAAATCGAGAAATTCTTCCTGCTTGTTGTGCTCACATGTTGTACTGTTTGCTAACACAACAACCATACAATCTCGCCTACTTCTTCGCAAGGAGAATTTCAAATCTTGAAGGCTCCAAGAATAAACTCATCCCTTATGGAATGTTCTTGACACGCCTCTATCATAATGTTATGCACTTCCATCCTCAATTTCAAAGTCCATTGTACGTACTTGTGAACAAGATGATGGAACTGCTAAACATATCTCTCATGAAGACTTTCTTCATTCTTGATTCAACCAACACTCATCAATCACATAATGATTCTCCTAGCGAAAACACTCAAGGAACCTAGTAGTATTCCAAAATAGGATCAATTCTATTGTACTCGTGCTTTATCAATGTAATCCAATTTCCTTCATGAAATAAAATATCTTACATTTGATATCTTATTATTAGAACTCTTTTTAGACTATCCTTGAGATATAATGCATTGTCAATATCAATGCATACCTTTAGTAAAGGTCCTGCTGAGCAGATGGGCGGATCCCAAAGATTGTGCTAGACGGATCCCTACACTTAGGGAACCGTGGGATCCGGCAAACAAAAAATGCAATTGCAAGCATTATATTTCAAACATATCCTTAGAACACCTCACTCTAAGCTAAACATAGTGTCTTAAGGCAAATTAAGTCCTTATCAAGATAGGTTGATCCTTCCTACTCACACACCTAGACCACACTCTAAAACGCTTGTAGATCTACTGTTTCATTTTAATCCATTATTCTTCCGCTCTCAAACTCACACTTCATTTTCTACTTAGTCTTTAAAATATTTCGATTATGGAAAGATTGATCATAAATCATCCTCACCTCAAAATTGATCAAAATTGATCAAATTATAGTTTTCTCATCTCAAAGCTTCTAAGATATTTTTCAAAAAACTATCCTAATTCACAACCTGATCTCTAGGATCATTTAGCTTCAATTGAAACTCTTCTTTAGTGTCATCCTTGCTCATCCATTGGTACTCTTTGAAAGTTCCAAATCCTTCCATAAAAGATAATCATTAGCTACATCACTCATTACCCTCAAGTATTTAAGCACCACTTTATTTAAGACATTTAGGAAGACTGAAACACTCAAGATGTTATAGGTCTTAGATCTTAGAAACATCATTTCCACTCTTTCATAACTGCTAAATTGCCGGATCCCTAGGATTAGCCTAGAAGGATCCCTCTGAGGAGGGAACCGTGGGAACCAGATGACAGTTTATGTCAAATCTTGCTAAAACAATCATTTCAACTCATCTTCCTAACTCAAACACTCCATCTCATCTTAAATGAGTTCCTAGATCAAGTGCAACCTCTAAAGTTGAATCTTGTGCATGTTAATCATCACATTCCAATGAATCCTAGTGGCTTAAGGCTTAAATGCACTTGCCAAATCTCTTAGTTTATAAACCACGTTGTTAGGATCTCCCTAGTCATCACTCTCATCCTAACTTTCAGCACTTTAGAAATATTTGCAAACCTCTTGAAATCATCTCATCATGAGGAAAACCCCAAGTAGTAACTTATCCACCAAAGAACCACCCATGAAAAAGGCGCGTGTTATACACGAAATCTCTTCAACCGAATCATCTCCGGTCAAGCCAACAAATGATAGGATCCTTCATCATCCAATCAAACCAATTCCTAAAAGGATAGTACCCACAAAACTACCAATGCCAAACACCACCATACCTCCTAGGCCAACAATATCATCTCCACTAAACCATCACCATTAGTTCATAGAGCTATTTCATTTACATCCCCACTATCATCACCACACCTCTACAATTTAGAGGACTTGCCTCCTAGGCCGTCTCATCCGCTTCCGCCGACAACATTTTCCTCATTAGGAGGAATAATGGTACAAAATCAAGGTGTTGAGTCAACACTTGCTCCGGCTTCCTTTTTGCCGTTTCCATCATATAATCCCATTTGGATTATGAGAAATCATCAAAGTCAACCACCCGACCATATGGAAGTTGACACTTCTCTACCACCACCATCATTCTTGGTCGAGCCATTCTCAAATGTGCCTCCACCTCCATCGTTTGAAGCTCCACAAGCCGCTTCACTTGATCCTTCGCATCAAGCCATCTCATTTCTTCCACCACCACTACCTAGCCATGACAAAGATTGCTATCATTGTCAACATGTTGAAGGTTTGATACATGAAGTACGAGCAGACCAACGTTTCATGTTCTATCATCTCCTCGAACGTTTCGACGAGATCAAACCTAAACAAAACTTGAGCTAGAAGATTTTAGTGGTGTCCTAGCATCAAGCGATAATTGGTTTAGAAATTCCTAGCCATGTATTTTCTTATTTTCTTAGTTTTTATAGTCATGTATATCATAACTCTAGTTTTATTAAATAGAATTACATGCTACTTGTTATGTTTCTGAGCATATGATTACCTTGTATTCATATCTTCTATTTTTTTTGTGATAACATTACTTGTTATATCACCTGTTCCGAAATTAATCAGCTACTACGGATCCCTCAGAATTGCCTAGACGGATCCCTACTAGGAGGGAACCGTGGGATCCGTGAGGCAGAAAGCTTTCTTTCCACTAACTTGAACCACTTTGCAGGAAATTGTGAAATATACTTGCTTTCTAACCTTTGTTTTGTAGTTATTCAATTTACACATGAAGACTTTGACATCCTAAAGCTAGGGGGAGCTTTATGTCAAAGCAATACATTGCAAATCACTTGCAATACCAGGTTTACACTTCATGACATCCCCTTGCAATATTGCAATCATCAAGGGGGAGTACATTCGTCACTTAGACGAAATCTTTTGCAAAATTACTTGCAAACAAACTAGATTAGTATCACTTTCTTGACGCCCTTACATAGGGATGGACTCGTCAAGGGGGAGTAAAGACGAGATCCGTTCCCGTTACTTGCTCTCTATTTTTTATTTTTATTTCTTTCACATGTTTTTCTTAAAAACGATGTGTTGCTTTCCTTCAAACACTTTTTGTTTCGACAAAAAGGGGGAGAAGAAAGTAAAAACTACAAATTCAAACTTTTACGAATTTTAGCTTTTCCTTAAAATAATTTTATGTTTTGTCATCAACAAAAAGGGGGAGATTGTTAATACAAATAAGCCGTAAAAACATTTATTTATATTTTACGATTTTCTAATGTTTTGTCGATAACAAACATAAAATCATTTTAACGAAACAAATAAAATACGTAAATTGTTTGAACTAATAGTTCTAACGTATTCACATTTTCACATAAAACACTAAAACAAGTATAAGTTATTTTATGATTTAGTAATACATATGTACAACAACTAGTGTTTACATATTTGGATAAAATATACACATAACTAGTATGGAGTATATGGGGTAATATAAATGGGTAGAAACTTAAGCATCACAACCCATTGGGAAAATACATTGAATGTCGTTGGGTACAACCCAAAGCCCATAACCCATGGATCTTGACCCATAACCCATTGCATGACATCATGCTTATATCATACATGGATAATATCCATAACCCATGGATCAACCCATACCCAAGTGACCAAGTGCATTGCACTCAAAGATACATTGTATCTAGCCAAAGATCCATGGTTCAACCCATGACCCATGACCCATAACCAAAATACCCATGGGTAAAAGGGAGCGTCCCACGGATCCCTAGCTTAACGCTAGACGGATCCCTTGTGGAAGGGATCCGTGGGATCCGGGGAACAGTAGGATTTTTCCTCTATAAATAGTGAGCCATTTCTTCATTATTTCTCACCCCTTTCTAACACACTTTCTCCCTAAGTTAAAAACTCACTAACCTCAGATCCAAGAGATCTATGTTTGTAGTTTTGTTTTTGTGTGATCTTTTAGGTTCCTCTTAAAGGCAAGATCACCACCTTTGAAGTCGAGCAAGCTCAAGTCCATGAGTTGCCATGCTTCCTCATCATCAAGGCTACTGAAGCCCTCTTGTTGATGATTCCTTTCTTTCATCAAAGAAGTGTAGTTTTGAAGACATTAGTGAAAGATGTCTCAAGTGTCAAGACGAAGATATTAGTGAAGGGTATCTATCGCCTATAGGATAAGCACTTGTGGTAGGTGCTTAGAAGTCAAGACAAAGAAGCATTAGTGAAAGGTGCTTAGAAGTCAAGACAAAGAAGCATTAGTGAAAGGTGCTTAGAAGTGAAGACACAAGACATTAGTGAAAGGTGTCTTGTAGATCTAGTCAAAGGCATTAGTGAAAGGTACCTTAGATGTACATTCGATATGGTGTGTTTCGATGTACAAGATAGACTAGTATTAGATCCAAGGATATTGATGTCCTTGATGATGTTGTAAAGGAGTAGATCTCCTTTGGGATTAGTCGTTGGTGTAGTGTGGTAGTAGTTCCTCCATTACAATGGAACTAGGTACTTAGCCTAGTACCTAATAAAGGGTAGGCGACGTTGTGAAGGTGTAGTTCACCTTGGATTGAAAGAACTAGGTACTTAGCCTAGTACCTTATAAAGGGTAGGCGACGTTGTGTAGGTTTGGTTCACCGTGGAGTGAAAGAACCCGATGGTTAGCCTAGCACCGGAAAAAGGGTAGGCGACATTGTGAAGGCTTCTCCGCCATAAGGAGATTGGTGTAGTGTTTACGAACTCTCGAGTAGGTGACTCTGGGAGTGGATTAGGGCAAGGAAGGTGTCCTTGTAGCCGAACCACTATAAATACTCGCGTTGTGGTTTTGTGCTTCTTACTCTTATCTTTTCATTACATATCTTTATATGATTGTTTATCAACATCCAACACACACAACCAAGTCGATCTAAATAGTTTAAAAGGAAGTTTTAATTGGTAAAACTATTCAACCCCCCCTTCTAGTTTTCCACATGATCAACCAAGGATTCCCTACCGGTATTTCTTCAACAATGATCTTGAATTTCTTCAACATGGTAGCGATGTTAGCAAAAAGTACGCTACCTCACTCACCTTCCCAATTCCGACAACAATATTCTCAAACAATGTGGCCATCGAGGAAGAAGCTACATGAATGTTTGTTGACAATGTGGTTAATATGACCTCGATGCACTTTATGGAATTCATCATTGGCCTGAACGAAGAAGAATATACTACATAAGCTGCCAGGTACTCAAATCGAAAAAGGAGGTGTACAGTGACCAACGGATCATTGCCATAATGCACGTTAGCCTGTCTACCATGTGGGACTACTCATTCCTGAAGAAAATCATAGTCAAACGCCAAGACGAACAGGAATATGACTTTTCTGAAGCGGATTTTCCGAGATTGTCACTCAATGACATTGAAGATATGTATCTTGCCAAGGTACAAGGACGAATGCGACACTTCTCCACGAACATCCAGCTCCAGTACATCGTTATCCAGGAACGTGTTGAAGACCTTCAGCTTGCCGTGGAATCATACCAAAAACGTGTTAATCTAACCAAACCACAGCTAGACCTTCCCAATATCAACCACCTGGCTCAGTACACCATTCTCACGAAACCAAAGTTTGGTGTTGTCTACCGCAGTGAACTTCACCGTAACTGTTTCATGGCATGTAATAAGCTTCACAAGTTTTGTGATCATACTTTGAAGAAGGTTCGGGATGGGATGGCATATAGGTTAAAGGAGATTCATGAAGGCATAGGGTCGAAGAAGAGGTGGAATTCAAGGTAAAAGAGGGATGCGAAGAAAATCATCACAAGGATTGATGAAAGGTTGTTTCATTGTGATCAGATAAGGACATTGGAGAGCTTCGTAGGTAGACGTCCGAGCATATCTCTAACAGGCTATCAACGTCCAGAAAGAACTCCTGGTGTTATTGACGGCCTTCATGGTACTCCTTGATTTTTTTCTTTCATTAATATTTGGATGTGTTGATCTATATTTGACTATGGCTTGTGCACACATAACAGTGTACAACCCGTACTTATAATGAAAGGACCCTGTGGTAGGCATCAGTGCCACAATCCTATAAAAGGAGCGAAAGCTTCTTACTTTTGAGTAAAACTTATCAAAACTTTCATTTTTTCAAAGTTTTGCTCAAAAGAACAAGTACTTCTCCTTATGTTTTTTCAAAACCTCAAAAGTTAATATTACTTGTTGAGGGGGAGTACTTGCTAAAAACTTTGTTCACAAATTGTTCTTCATGGAAATCTTACCACAAAACTCAAAATGGTCATATTCGATATCAAAATTTCGTCAAAAATAACATTTATATGCCATTTTTGAGGGGGAGAAAAATTGTGTGATACAAATATGTTGTGAAAATTATGATTGAATCTTTGTGCTAAAGACTTAACCAATGAATGAAGAGCTCTTAAATGTTAGTAACTCGAAAAGACTTGTCCGGGACGGGTAATAATTTCAAGCTAGTTCGCTAGCGATGTAAACGTGTCTCGCAAAGGACTTGTCTTAGTACCATCCGAGAAACTCTTGGTAGACATGAACCTTGACGGGTCAAACCTCCTCACCAAGGAGTGTTTACAACTTCAAGCTGACCTAGTCAGTGATGTAACCGTGTCTCGGGGGGAATTGTCTATCTTGAGTTGATCAATTCAAAAGTGCGAGCTCTTCACTCACCGTGCAGATTTCTGTCCAAATACTTAAGCATGTATGGAGGGAGGGGGGGTATTTCTGAATGTGCAAAACTCTCAAGGTATTGTAAAATGTTTTCACTTATAAAATATCTTGAGAAATTTTTGAGAAAATGGCTTTATGGCAACGTAGGTTAGTCATGGAGTTATAAGGTGACTAAGGTTAGGAATAACCATCCTATGATCCGCCAGAGCCAGAGGGATCTACCCAAGGACACCACCAATAGTTAGAACTTAGAAGTCCTTATGTATGATTATAAAAAGGAGAAAATGAGAATCAGAGAAAGAAGGAGTTGAAAAATGTAACATATTGGATTTCACAAACACATCAAACCATGATCAAACTAGGCATATACAATAAGGTTTTAGAGAGAGAAAGTGTCACATATTGGATTTCACAAACACATCATATCATAAACATAAGTAGGCGTACAAGATGAGGTTTTAGAGAGAGAAAGAGTTAGAGGTTTGGGGACTTAGTGAGAGAAAATGAAAGTATTATTATGAGCTCCAACTCTCTACCTTGGGAGGTAGAGAGTATTTATAGTCTTACAGAAATCGCCACCTACGAGCTGTGGATCAGGCATACAGTGGGTAAAGACCCGTCCATCCTCCACGGTGTTACTTAACTAAATACTACTTAACTTATAATAATCTACCACTACGAGCTTTCTAACGATTACATATACTTGAGGTGACCGACTCTTTAATAACTGGATTTACTAAATCCTAACAATCTCCCCCTAAGGGAGGTCACCTCAAAAATACATTGAATACAAACAGAAATTACAATAAGATTGTCCTTGGATTCTTGTTAAGGTTCTTTGCTCTATTGCTCGTAGTCATTGATTCATCATTTTTTCATGTTGGATAATCAATGTGGAGGTCTTTAACTGATCCACGTGAAGATGAGTTTTGAGCCAGCATTGAGATCATCAGCTAACATAAATCTCTGACTCTTCCATTGCGGTGTTGGTATTAAGTGATGTTGTGACATTTGGACCGACATGCTCATATTCTGGATCATGATTTCTTCTTATCAGAGTAGCGGAAGCTTTAGTTGATTCATGATATTTGCAGCATCATAGAAGAAGCATGGAGTGAAAATATCAGAGTCATTGATGCACTTATCATGATTTCTCTAGGGATGAATGTGTTGAGTGAGCATGCGGCTATGGATTGACCGCTTCATTCTGATCAGCTACAAACGTCGGGCGTACCTGCATACAACATTTAGCAATAAAGCGCACGAAAGTGTCTCTGATCACTTTCGTTGAATTGAGGTACACGGCCCACGGTTCCCCGTTGATCAGTACAAGTACTGCCTGTGATCAGGTATAATTCTGAAGAATTTCCTTGATAGGGTTTCGCAGCTGCTCTAGCTGTTCTCAAACCGGTACGTCTCAAAGAAGACAACACGGAGTGAGTGAACCAGCGAATTGAGATTCACTGATTGATGAAAAGAGATTTGAAAAACAATCGTGTATCGCTCAATAGAAATTGTTTTTGCAATACAACGAAGGTTTTAATGAAAATCAATTATCAATCAAAAATACCTTTTATTTTGAAATGTTAGTACACAGTCGATGTGCTAAAGAAAAGAGCTTTTAAGCACAAAGACCGGTTTTTCAAATGTATTCGTCAATCCATAACATGAACCAGGATTGATTCAATGGATTGAATCGCCCCATTGTTTCTGCTCAGTTGTCACATGGTTGATCTATTGGATAGATCTCACATGCCACCCACCAGGAGCTTGTTTGATGTTGGCTCTAGAAGGCTTTCCATCTTCATTGTGAATATCTTTGCATATCACTCAGATGTTCTGGCAATACCACAAGGATAATGCATAGGACTCATGAGATATAATCTCTCTTTCCACATTGTGTGAAACAGAGAGTCTTCATTGACAGTGTCCTAATGAGATTTATTTGATGATCTCGTGGCTCTAGACTCAATTGTGTACATTTGGTTCCTATGCCAGAGAATAGGGAGAGGGTCTCCTTCTTCAATATCAACAATCTCTAAGAGAAAGCCGATATATTATGTCGGTTCCCCGTGAGAATGAAACAAGCCCTTTTAAGAGGAACTTGAGTAGTTTGGGAAGATGTAGTGTAGTGCGTCACTGGGTCCATGCCGTCTTGTCTTCAATACCGATGTTACCTTGGTAACCACCAGTAGCATATGAATTGAACCCGGTTTCTGCCCTAAGGTTGAATAAATGGAGGGCTATTTCTTTTCACCCTTTTTCACATTCAATTCTTTTTCATTCTTCAACCCCTTCAGTGCTTACCGAGACTTCATAACTAGAACCTTGTTGGGTTTATTCCAGTATTGGCTCAGTCTCAGTCTGCACTCTTCCCATATCTCACTTTTCTCCTTTTTTTCATCATACCTAAAGACTTCTACACTAACTAGTGGATTGTCCCTGGGTAAATCCCTCCGGTTCTGGCGGATCATGGGAAAAAATACCTAACCTTATCATCCTTATACCACCGTACATAAAGTAAATTTGGTCGGTCTATTTGGTATTGTTCATCTGCCATTGGAACCAATTGAAAACCATTTGAAAATCAATCCAGATACTTGTGATATATTATCAAATTATTTTGTACCTGAATTGTTTTTGATATTTTTAGAAAAAGAGCCCCCCCTCAACATGTGCATCATGTATTAGAAATCGTTTTAGCATACGGAGGCAAGAGGAAGAATTAACTTCTTTGATTTCCATTTTATAAAAGATATCAACATCACATCCCTGATCAAATCAAGTATATAAAGCATATTGAGGAAGGATGAGGTTTACATAAGTTTGCTCTCCCTTAATATGTACCTCGAGGTTTCAAAGAGTTTTGCACATATTAGAAGGAACCTGCACTTAGAGACAACTCAATCACGTTTCAATTCTTTGTGGTTTTAAAAGGATGCTCCCCCTCAACATGTGCATGGAAAATTTGAAATTGTTTGGCACATGTGGGGAGGAAAGTTTGCAAAACACTTGTAAAACCATTTATCGAATCATCAGTTTAAATCCAATTTAAATCACAAATTCTCCCCCGATCACAATTTTCAAATCATTTGAGATTTGTGATCTCTGTAGATTTAAATTGATTTTGAAAGCTTTTGAGGAGAATTGTGACTTGATTATGAAAACATTTTAACTGATAAGGATCGGATTATGAGACTTTAAACTCCATTGATTAAACATGCATGATTATCTTTTTGAAAACAATTGTATGACGAAGAACCTTTTGATTTAATTGAAATCATTCTCCTCCTCAATCAATGACATAAGTTGTTGATTGAGAGATAGATATTTTTGACAAACGTTAAGTCCAGATGATTTTCAAAAATAGATTCCGAGTTATTTTTCAAAGCAATTAGTTTTCATTGGATAGTAGGTAATTGTTTATAGAATCAGAGCATGAGAGTTGAAAAACAAGAAAAAGCATTGATCTGTTCTTTCTTTGAAAAATGGGTTACTGCCTGAAATGACAATAAACCATTGTTTCACTTTCTCCCAAAAATATTTTTAATTTTTTTTTTTTTTTTTTTTTTTTTTTTTAAGAACATTCGAACAATATCTAAAGTCTCGTGTCATTCTTTGAATGACAGCACAAAGACCGTAGATATTATCGAATCGAGAAAAAACATGACAAAAAGACAATATTTTTCGAAATTTTTCAAGATTTATCAAATTTTTATGGATTTTTGAAAGGTTTATATTTTTCTATTTGCTTTTTGAAGGTTTTGTAATTTTGTATTTTGCTTTTCGAAATAAATATTTACAAGAGATGGATGAAGAAAGACTTTACTCCTCGTCTTCCTCTTGAAGACGTTTGAGTGTTTCCGGTTGTAGACTCTTTAGACCAAGTCGTGGGAGGATAAACTCAAAACATTCCCTAGGAAGAGCTTTAGTGAAGATGTCTGCTAACTGGTATTCAGACCTCACAAAATAGAGTTCCACCACACCGTTTTCTACTTGCTCCATGATGAAATGATGTCGAATGTCGATGTGCTTTGCTCTTGAGTGTTGTACGTTGTTGCATGAGAGAACAATAGCACTTTTATTATCACAGTACAGAGGAATTTTGTTGAATTCAAAGCCATAGTCAGATAATTGGGATCTCATCCATAGGATTTGAGCACAACAAGATGACATGGCTATGCATTCAGCCTCTATAGAGGAAATAGATGTACTCAATTGTTTCTTTGAAGACCAGCTCACAAGCTTATCACCCAAAAACTGAGCACCTCCAGACGTACTTCGACGTGTATCTTGACATCCTGCATGATCAGCATCTGCATAGGCTGTTAGTGACATACCGATGTCCTTCGGGTACCAAAGTCCCATATTGATGGTTCCTTGGGGATACCGAAAGACCCGTTTAACTGCTTCAAGGTGCTTTATGGTAGGCTTAGCCTGATATCTAGCACACATGCAAACAACGAACAGAATGTCTGGTCTACTGGTTGTGAGGTACATCAGGGATCCAATCATACTATGATATTTCGTTTGGTCTACCATGATCCCTGAGTGGTCCTCATCCAGTTTAGTATGCTCTATCATGGGAGTGTCAACAGGGTCACAAGAATCAAATCCAAATTTCTTTAAAATCTCATTTGCATATTTAGATTGATTTATAAATATGCCTCCGGGACTTTGTGATATTTGTAATCCCAAGAAAAATGACATTTGTCCCATCATTGACATTTGAAATTTGGAACCCATTTCATTTGAAAAATGATCACATTCATTGGGGTCAGTCGAGGCAAAGATAGTATCATACCATGCCCTTGGAGCTTGCTTTAAACCGTAAAGAGCCTTCTTCAAACGATAGACGTGAGTAGGATGCTCTGGATTCACAAAGCCTTCAGGTTCGCAGACATATACGAATTCTTTAAGATCTCAGTTGAGAAAAGCCGTCTTTACATCCATCTGATAGACTACCATGTTCTTACTTGCAGCATTATCCAAGAAGATTCTGATTGCCTCGATACGAGCAACTGGAGCAAATGATTCTTCAAAGTCAATACCCTCCTCTTGACGGTATCCTTTTGCAACCTATCGAGCCTTGTTCTTTAAAACATCACCATGCTCATTAAGTTTTACTTTGAAGATCCGCTTTAGAGAAATGATCATTGTACAATCTGGAGCAGGTACTAATTACCATACATCTAGTCGATCAAACTCGTGAATTTCTTCTTGCATGGCATTGAACCAGCTGTCTTCATTCATGGCAGTTTTCACGTCTTTTGGTTCGATCTTAGAGAGTACGGAGTTGAAGAAGCACCATAAGGCATCGGTTGCAAGTTGTTTCCGTGTGGATACTGGATGGGAAAGGTTTCCAATGATGTTGTCCAATGGATGATCATGTGTCCATTTTCTAAGGTGTTCATGTGGTTGTTGTTGAGGAACTGAAGTAGTAGAGTTGATATCTCCTGAAGAAGATGGTTCTGATGATGACTCAGGAGCAAATATGTTTTCAAAGGGTTCATCTTCTGGAGGAGCAAAAGGGTTTTCATCATCTGTAACAGCAGCAACATTTCCATTGTGTACACTCGATGATTGATGATTTGTTGATGAGACAGAGTGATCAGCAGCAGGCGCTTCTTGACTTAATGACATTGAAACCGAAGGGTTAACTTCATTGGCAGGGATAGAGGCAGCCTCTGTTGATGGAACTGACATATCATTAGCACTTGGCTCATAGTGTTCATCAAACATTGGATCAAATAATTTCTTCAAATCATCTTCTGAAGGAGGTACATAAGGAGTTGCTGGTGAGGGATTAGAAACAAGAGTATAACTGATAGGACTACTTGATAACGGTTGAAATGCGGGTCCAAAACTGGATTGTCCTGGAGCCATTTGACCGGTCAGCTCATCGAACGTAACGTGAATTGTTTCCATGATATTTCGGGTTCTCTTGTTGTAGATTCGGTATCCTTTTCTATTTGGTGCATAACCTACAAATACTCCAATGTCCGCTTTAGCTTTTAGTTTACCTAAATCTTGACCGTCATTAGTTGGGTAACATAAAGCACCAAACACACGAAGGTAGGATAGATCAGGTTTTCGTTTATGGACAAGTTCATATGGATTTTTTCCATGAGAGGTGTGAATAAGGGAATGATTTTGGGTGTAGCAAGCAGTGGCAATGGCTTCAGCCCATAGAAACATTGGAACCTTTGAATAAATTAGCATTGTTCTTGCGGCTTCCACAAGAGTTCGATTTCGTCTTTCAACTACACCGTTCTGTTGAGGAGTTCGTGGAACACTTCTTTGATGACTGATTCCAACACTTTCATAAAACTGAATTAAGTCTTTGTTAACAAACTCTGTGCCATTGTCTGTTTGAACAATTCTAACAAAATTGTTGAGTCGAACCTGAAGCTGTTTGATAAGTTTGATGATGACATCTGGAGTTTCATCCTTTGTCCTTAAAAACTTTACCCAAGTAAATCGAGAGTAGTCATCAACAACTATTAGAACGTACTTCTTCCCATTTATCGTTTGCACTCTCATTGGTCCGCACAGATCCATATGAAGGGTATGAAGAACTTCCATTCCTGAGTTTGTGGGTTTTGGTTTGTGGGCATATTTTGTGCTTTTTCCCAATTGGCAAGCTGCACAAAGATGATCTTTTTCATACTTTAATCTGGGTAATCCTCTTACTAAATCCTTTCTGGAAAGATTGTTTATGGTACCAAAGTTCAAGTGATTGAGACGACGGTGCCATAGCCATGACTTAGTTTTGGAAGCCTTTGACAGCAAGCAGATGGGTGAAGATTTCATCATATCTTTGATAGAGATGGTGTATAGGTTTGAACCACGAGTTCCTCTGAGAAGTTCCACACCATCAAGTTCTCTAACAAAGGAAGTATGTTTTCTGAAGGCCACTTCTAAATCTGAGTCACAAAATTGTCAGACAGAAAATAGATTATGTCCAAGACCTTCAACATAATATACCCTGGAAATCACACTATCTCTAACCACGTAATCTCCATAACCCATAATAGCACCAAAATGATCGTTTCTGAATCTCACAGTTCTGATGAATTTACTCACAAAGTTCATGAGCCGTGACCGATCTCCAGTCATATGCTTGGAACAGCCTGAGTCTAGGTATCACAGAACGATTTGAACGATCTGGAGTTGAACACAGACAAGAATGGATAACTGCATAATTTGGATCCCCATGCGAGAATGGGTTCCATTTGGTTAGTAACAGTGATTGGAACACCCACATCAGAAGAAGAAGCAATAGAATCATCAGAAATAGATGCAGTGCTAGTGTCCGTATTTGACCTATTCAAAGTGTGTTCACTTCTTAAAGGAATAGTTCTACCAGTAGGCATCCATTTTCTAGTAGGCATTGACTTAGCAAATTTAGGACACAACTCATTAATCTTACGGCCAGTAGGTATCCATTGATAACCTATATTACTAAATTCTCTTCCTGTGGGTTTCCACAGTTTTCTAACTTTCTTTCGCCTTCGCCTTTTAGCCTTCTTAGTTTGATGTTTAACATTAACAGTTTTAACTGGGCATTTGACAGCATTAGACAAATCATTCACACCACATTCAAGATTAGTAACAGAAACCACGCAATCATTATTGCATGTTTTGCCAAAGGTAGCAGAATTCGCATTAATTACAATACGTTTAGGGCTAACACTAGAATCAACACGATTCGTCTTATTCAAATTCTCCCTAAGGTGATCTTCTACTCTCTTCCACTAAACATTCCTAGCATACAAGGTCCTATCATTCTTTGTGTTGCCTTGAGGCTTTGACCCGCTTGCTTTGGTGTCACTTCTTACTCCTGTAGAGGGAATTGGAACATTAGTTGGTTTTGCTACTTTTTGCATTCCTAAACGAGAAGTGCAGGGATCTGAACTACTTGAAGGCACATTAGAGTTCACTTTCTTAATAGTGGACATAGAATGGTCTGTATGCTTGGCACTAGGCATAGAACAAGGCATTACAGCTTTACCTTTCACACCTAAGGATTTAGGACATGTTGCTATTAAACATTCTAGTAGCTCTTGAGATCGTTTGGCTTGAATGCACGCAAACCTAATTTCACTGTCAAGAGGCTTATTTTTCAAATCCTCTTCCACAATCTCACGGAGACATTCTAGACGATCCTTAAGGTGAGCAAAATAGTTATGAAACACAAGTTCATTATTCCTAAGATGAGGAGGAGTGTATTTAATAGTCACAGTATATTTTCAGTCTGAGGATGACTTTGATTCAACATTCTCATTAAAAACAAGTGGCAGTTTCCCTTTTTCCTGACTCCTTAGATTCTCAATTTCTTTTTGTAAAGACGTTATTTTTTCGTTGTTTTTGTCACGAGTGACTTTCATTGAATCGAGAAAAAACATGACAAAAAGACAATATTTTCGAAATTTTTCAAGATTTATCAAATTTTTATGGATTTTTGAAAGGTGTATATTTTTCTATTTGCTTTTTGAAGGTTTTGTAATTTTGTATTTTGCTTTTCGAAATAAATATTTACAAGAGATGGATGAAGAAAGACTTTACTCCTCGTCTTCCTCTTGAAGACGTTTGAGTGTTTCCGGTTGTAGACTCTTTAGACCAAGTCGTGGGAGGATAAACTCAAAACGTTCCCTAGGAAGAGCTTTAGTGAAGATGTCTGCTAACTGGTATTCAGACCTCACAAAATAGAGTTCCACCACACCGTTTTCTACTTGCTCCCTGATGAAATGATGTCGAATGTCGATGTGCTTTGCTCTTGAGTGTTGTACGTTGTTGCATGAGAGAACAATAGCACTTTTATTATCACAGTACAGAGGAATTTTGTTGAATTCAAAGCCATAGTCAGATAATTAGGATCTCATCCATAGGATTTGAGCACAACAAGATGACATGGCTATGCATTCAGCCTCTATAGAGGAAATAGAAGTACTCAATTGTTTCTTTGAAGACCAGCTCACAAGCTTATCACCCAAAAACTGAGCACCTCCAGACGTACTTCGACGTGTATCTTGACATCCTGCATGATCAGCATCTGCATAGGCTGTTAGTGACATACCGATGTCCTTCGGGTACCAAAGTCCCATATTGATGGTTTCTTGGGGATACCGAAAGACCCGTTTAACTACTTCAAGGTGCTTTATGGTAGGCTTAGCCTGATATCTAGCACACATGCAAACAACAAACAGAATGTCTGGTCTACTGGTTGTGAGGTACATCAGGGATCCAATCATACTATGATATTTCGTTTGGTCTACCATGATCCCTGAGTGGTCCTCATCCAGTTTAGTATGCTCTATCATGGGAGTGTCAACAGGGTCACAAGAATCAAATCCAAATTTCTTTAAAATCTCATTTGCATATTTAGATTGATTTATAAAAATGCCTCCGGGACTTTGTGATATTTGTAATCCCAAGAAAAATGACATTTGTCCCATCATTGACATTTGAAATTTGGAACCCATTTCATTTGAAAAACGATCACATTCATTGGGGTCAGTCGAGGCAAAGATAGTATCATACCATGCCCTTGGAGCTTGCTTTAAACCGTAAAGAGTCGTTTAACTTTTTCATTTTCTTCTAGAAAACTCTTGTTTTCCTTTTGTAAAGCATTAACTAAGTTTTGAAGAGGAAAAGTTTGAGAATACTGAGAATCTAAAGGAGGAGGCATTTGGGAGCCAGTCACATTGTTCTTTTCACCCTTTAATTGAGAGATTTGGGCTTTCAACTTTCTGATCGTGTTACAATGAGCTTGAATCTGTTCGTCACGTTTGTTTATATGAAAAACTGCATCAAACTCTGGAACATCTGAGGATGTCTTGATATTTGAGGTTTTGACATTTTCTTTAAGAAGTTGATATTTTAGTTGTAAATCAAAATGTTCAACTTCTAGTTTAGAAAGATGTTTTACCAAATTATCGTGATCATCCTGATCAATTTTCTCATTTAGTTCCGAGTTTTTGTTTTCAAGCTCAATGACACGATCATGGGAAACTTTCAATGCAATAGATAATTCATGAAATCGAGAAGCAGTAATAGAGTGCTTAGTAACAGTATAAAACACATCTTGAGCAACACAACTCGAAATCAAATTCTCATTTAAGATGTGCAAGTTCTTCCTTTCAACTTCATTATATTTGAGTTCCTGTTCATAATCATTGACTTCAACAATCATTGCATCAAATTCCTTTTCCATTTCTTTAATATCTGAATTTATCCCTTATTGAAGACTCTAAAATTGACCTTTTAATTGTTTGAAGAAAGGCATGACCTCAGTTAAATAACATTCTTTAGTTTGCTCAAAACCCTTTTTCCCCTCAGTTATCCCTGTAGGTGTGATTCTCTTCTTACAAGTTTTCTCAAAATCAACAAACAACTGATAAACAACATACAGGCTGATTAAGGTCTTGCTATTAGTGGCAATAGATCTAGGAACTAAATGCATTGGTGTATTAGGAGGATACACAGTTGCTTGAGGCAATTTCCTACTAGGGGGATTCTTTTCAACAAGATTTTCAGCTTTTTGCATATCCATATCCTTTTTCCAGAACACTTGTTCAGGGGTTAATAGAGTCTGAGGGTTAAACATGTTTAAGGATATCCAATTTTCCTTAGTGTAATCATGGGGTTTGATCGTTATGTTATTCTCTTTACACGCAGGATCGTTAAGCTTCCTATCTATTTTCTCCCTAGATGCATCATCTAATTTTCTATCTTCCTCAGTGGACTCAATGCAACTAGGTTTCTGTCTAGGTTTAAGAATCTCATTGCCATCATAGATTACATTTTGAGCAGCTTTTGCTTTCTTACCATACTCAGGGTTGGATTCCTTTATAATGGGGATACTATGCTTATCGCTGAGAACTCTATGCTTAGTGATCATGTGAGCAGTCTGAATGGTGTTCCCTTGTACGTACAGCTTATTTTCAAGATTGTTTTTCAAGGTTTTTAGATTTGAAAAGTCATTCAAAAGTTTTGATTCCTTAGCATTAAATTCTTGTTTAAGCACTTAAACATTATCTTTAAGCTCTTGCTTTTGCTTAACAGTTTTAGAAAGATTTTCTTGTAAGGAGTTTAACTCTTGTTTTAACAATTCTTCTCTAAAATTACTTTTTCTGATAATTGTAAGCATTTGGTTATCCAACTCCTGCTCACGAGCATTTAACTCAAACTTAGCACGTTGTTCATAGATGGCAACTTGTTCTTTATAGGCATTTAGTTCAGAAATAACAGAATCATCAGTAGCACATGCAGTGTATTCATAAAAAATATAGTCATCATTGACTGCAGAAGATGCATCACTTGGTACAGTCTCACTTTCACTTTGTTTAACATATTGATCATATGGAACAACATTGATATTGCCCATATTTTCAATATCTGACTCAAAAGTTTCAGTTGATTGTACTTTGTCATGTATCTTTTGCTCATCAACATCATCGTATAGTTTTAATACCTCTGAGATGATTGATTCTTTGGATAGACCAGCTTGCTATGATGATGAGACCTTTGGAGAGACCATTGGAGAAATGCTTGCCATGAAGATTGTCTGTGCAGTAGGTTCGTCATCGACGTCAGAGTCGTATGCATCACAGTCTGCAACTTGAAAGGCATTCTGATGATTATGACCTATCTCCTGAATTGGCTGCTCATCCACATCTGCATCATATGTCTTGGCATTACCCTCAGCAAGAAACAATAATTCCTCTTCATCCAAAACAGCTCCATTATCCTGATCTTGTACCAGTAGCATCTTGTCTTTGACGTACTCTGCATTTTGAGGGCGTTTTGGAGAGGTGCAGTTCCTTGCTATGTGTCCCTCACCACCACAGTTGTAGCACTTGATTGGCTTAGCTTGACCTTGATTTCCATTCCTTCCACGATTCTGATTTGCCATATATCCTCTACCAACTCCACCTCTTCCCTGTTCGTACTACCTTTCTTGAACTGGTTGCACCATAACCTTCCCATCTCTGACAGTAGCTTGATTGTGTGAATTAGATGCTGTTCTGAGGTTATTGTTGGTGTGTGGTAGAGAGTTCATGTTTTGACTAACCATGAGAGACAGTTGATTGATGAAGTTTTCCATGAATGTGTTTGGGTCAGGAGGCTTATATGCTGGGTCAGGGATGAGCTTGTAATTACCATTACCCATGGGTATGACTTGAGAAGCTTTGGTGGAGATTCCAACATTGGTGTAAAAGGCTGTTGAATCATTTGATGAACTTGTTTCACCCTGTTTGGTTTTGAACTGTTCAAGAATCCTTTTTTCAAACATAGCATGTCTCTCATTCTGAAGAAGGAAGGCATATAGTTGCTCATAGTTTGTATTCTTCAATCCTTTGGTTAGCTTCACAGAGGTGACAAACTTATGCCATTCGGGATTCATGTTGTTCACAAACTTTGAGTTCAGCTGAATATTTGGCATAGTCATTTTGATATTCCTCATATCATTCACAAGCTTGTGTAATCTTAAATAATATTCATAGATACTCTCTTCTGGTTTCATCTTGAAGTGCTCAAATTTATCATACAGCTGTGATTTTCTGTCTTCCTTAGTCAATTCAGAACCCGAGAGAAGCATCTTGACATTATCCCAAACAGCCTTAACTTCAGTGTTGTGATTGATCAGCTTTTAAATTTCCTTAGGTAAACCCTGAATTATGATGTTAGAAGCCCTGATGTCTGCATCGTATCTCTTCTTCTCTTTATTAGTCAATTCATCATACAATTTAGGTCTGTCCAGTCCTAATATCACTGAGCCATCTGCAGCAGTGTCAAGTATGTCTCTGGTTGTCTCAACCTGATACGGTCCTTCATCAATTAACTTGAGAATGTTAACTCCATTTTCCTTACCAAGACAGTACAATCTGATTCGTTGAGCCCAAGAGTCGTAGTCAGTTCTGTCAAGCATAGGTGGATGAGTATCTGAACCAGCTCCTTGAACATCCTCAGCAACAGTGGAGATAATTGTAGGTACGTTGGTAGACACGTTAACAGATTACTCGGGATTTTATAACTCTATGACTAAACCGGGAAATAGATTCTTTCACGGGATTTTACTAAATCAAGAGAAAACCGTATTACAAACAAAAATCAACCAACTCGCTACGAATTCTTGAACCAAGTCGCTAATCACCAAGTCGCTAAGTAGCAACTCGCCAAGATCTCAATTTCCTGTGAACCAAGTCGCTAAGACCCAAGTCGCTGGACACAAGTCGCTAAAGCACCAAGTCGCTACACAGTCAAGTCGCTAAAGAACAACTCGCTTAGGTCCAAGTCACTAACACCAAGTCGCTAAGAATATTAAGTACAAGTCGCTAACAAAATTGAAAGCAAGTCGCTAACTTCACCAAGTCGCTAACCGTAGTGGAGAATCCACTAAGTTGTACTGTTTGTCGGCTTGTCTCAATAGACAAGTCGCTAGGACCAAATCGCTAACAATTAACACTACAACTCGCTACCTTTTACTGAAGCAAGTCGCTACGATGAAAAACACTACGAGAACCAAGTCGCTAGCAAGAAAAACTTCAAAAACACACTTTTCAATCCAAAACAAGCTCAACCACAGTGATTCAAGCTTACCAAATCAAAACCCAAGCACTTACAATGATTCTTAACACAAAAGTACACCCAAAATTCAAACTTTAACACTAGAAATGATCCAAATGATGCAAAAACCACTAAACTTTTTCAAACCCAAAAACCATCTAAAACCAGTAGAAATCCAAGGATATGTAAGAGAGATGATCAAACCATGGCTCTTGATACCATTTGTCACATATTGGATTTCACAAACACATCATATCATAAACACAAGTAGGCGTACAAGATGAGGTTTTAGAGAGAGAAAGAGTTAGAGGTTTGGGAACTTAGTGAGAGAAAATGAAAGTATTATTATGAGCTCCAACTCTCTACCTTGGGAGGTAGAGAGTATTTATAGTCTTACACAAATCGCTACCTATGGGCTGTGGATCAGGCATACAGTGGGTAAAGACCCGTCCGTCCTTCACGGTGTTACTTAACAAAATACTACTTAACTTATAATAATCTACGACTACGAGCTTTCTAAAGATTACATATACTTGAGGTGACCGAATCTTTAATAACTGGATTTACTAAATCCTAACTGTATATAGTGATACAGTTATTCACTATATACAATTTTTGGATCGATTAAGGTCATACCCTTAATCCAAACTAAGTAATGACAAGTGGTTTTCTTAACCATCAACAAGTGACGTGATGAAGATACCAATTGACTACAGCACTGTTTTGAATAACTCATACCAAACTAAGATTAAGGTTACTACAGCACTGTTTGGATTATGTGTGTCGACAACTTCATACGAAACTAAGATTATCGTTTATAGTGTCCTCTTTAGATCACTAACACTATATACAGTGAATAACTGTATCACTTAATAAAACTTAGTTTTGTTAACTGGATCGATTAACGTTGCTGAGTGGCTCAAAACCATCAACAAGTGGTTTTGTTAACTTATGAGTTTATGTTTATGTTAGTGTTAGCTCTGATACCACTTGTTGGATCGATGTACTCTAACCAAACTAATTTATATAACTTGTTAAGGGTTTAATAACTTCGGATAAATCCTAAGTTGTTAACAATGAAACACTAAGTAATCTCTATTAAGTACGCGGAATTTACTTAACAAAGCTAAGAAGATTGAACTTTAACAATATTATTAATAACTCTAAATCTGCTTGTTATGCAGATACTTATAACAACTCTAAAACTCTAATAATAATCGTACTTTAGGATTCTAAAAACATATATCTCTAATGCCAATCTAGAGGTCCTTTTATAAGCTTAAGGATAACCCTAGTCGGTTTACAATTTGTATCCTTGTACGACAAGTAATCTAAACAAAGAATATTCTAGAATAACAAAGTTTTCCATAAACGAATATAGAAGTTCTTTAGCTTTGCAGTACTTTGACTTCGACAGCAGTACTTTGACTTTCTCTTTAGCAATTCTTTGAATTTTTCCAGTACTTTGTCATTCTTCAGCACTTTTATATCCCAACAATCCTCCCCTAACTTGAATTCTACTTGCTTGACTTCAAGTTCCTTTGTAAATTTATCTTTAACATCTCCATCTTTAAGGAAAAATTGTGTCTTTGTCTTTGGATTGTATCTTTGTATTCTCTATGCTTATATCATCATTATCAAAGTATTCTTTAGAAATTATTCTTTACAGCATCCTTGATCAGTAATCTCTTTTCAGCAACATTCAGCAAGCTCCATCTTTTCAGTAACATAAGACATTTTGTACATTAATTCAGTTTAAGTTTCAGTCTATTCTCATCACTTCCAGGAGTGTAAACTCCTGTGAGAGGTGAATCATTGAAAATTTAATGGATTTGATGTCTCTTTACCAATGCCATGAACTTTGGAGTAGCCAAATGTTTTGATGTGTAAGATCATGGTACATTGATAACCATATGATTTTTAGCAAATCATCAGCTATCAACAAATTTGATTTGTCTTTACCAAAAGTTGTACCCTTTTGGACTAGTTAGTTCTTTCAATCATGGTGAACTAATTACCATATAATGGTTTTTCCACAGCCTTTACCACAAGCCATTTTATTGTGGGCTAGCCAACTCTTGACATTTAATGATATGGTGAGTTAATTACCATACAACTTATTAGCAAGTTGTCAACTATAAAACGGATTTGAGATATCTTTACCAGAGTCGTTTGCTCATGGATTAGCCAATCCTTTTGTAACCATGGTGGATTGATAACCTATTGTTTTTACCATCTCAAAAACCATTTATTTCTTTTAACCTTTGTTTCAAAATATTTATCACTTAACAAAAGTTTTCTTTTCAAAATCATTAACTGGTTTAATACTGCAAGCAGTACTTTAATGACAGTACTGTTTGATCAGCAGTACTTTGAATAAAGTACTGATATTTCAAAAATAATTTATTCAATAAAGATTCATACCAGTTATTCATGCATCATCATCAGCCATAGTCGTCCATCTGATAAACAATTTGATGACCAGAAGTGCAGTTTCATTATCTTCTTCAACTTCCATTCCATGCTCTAGCATTCTCCTCATGAGATCTGATGTAAGCGGATATCTTCTATCTGCTAGCATGTGTATCATAGTCCCATCTTCTAACTCTAGAACATGTACTCCAGATTCTTCAAAGAATCTCCAGCTAATAATCTCCCAATCTTCTTGATTTTTCCAAATCTCATTAGTACTTGTTTCGTCAGTTTCCCAAACAGTTGTGAGATCTCCAAGCAAGATTAAACCAACTCCTTCTGATGGAATGTGTTCAAAGTATTCTTGCACCAAATGATATAGATGAAACAAATCCTCTCTATCTATTATGTGCAATAGATCCCATAGCATATTAAACACTCTGAAGCTTTCATCTTCTCTGTGAAACATCAGATAATTTCCATCTTCTGATTCTACAACTTCAAAAGTAGTTATTGGAGACTTTTTCTTCTTCTTTTCTATCTTCTTTTCTGCATCAGCTTTAGAATACTCAAATTCTACAATTCTTAAGTAATTCTTTAGTTCATCATTAGTATCAGATCTTAATTCAACCTTCTTTGATGGCTGAACATCTTCAACTTCAGTTGTTCTTTTTCTTTTTAAGCTTCCTTTTCTATTATCTTCTTTCTTCTGAGCATTATCATCTTTATAGTCTTTGATACTATCAACTTGTTTCTGATAAGCTTCTCTAACAGCTTCATACAAACCTTTCATCTCAACATAATTCAACTTATTCAATCTAATATATCCTTGACATTTCAAATAAGCCATCATGGCATTTCTTTCTTTTGCACGATTTGGTCTTCTTGGTAGAGCAGAAACAGGAATAAGTGACTGTAATGGTACAACAACTTCAGCATTTAATTCTTCTTGTAACTTCTTAGCTGCTTCTTTATCCTTAGCATCTTGAATATCAGCTTCTGCATTCAATTCAGCTTGTAACTTGCTAGCTGCTTCCTCATTCATAGCAACTTGAGCAGCCCTTATTTGTGCTAAAGTGAGCTTCTTCTTCTTTGTTTCAATCATTCATAGAAACTTGTTGTTGTTCTTCAGTAACACCAGGAATGCTAACACTTCTTGGTTTTGGTAAATCATGCAATATTTCAGCAATGGTTTCATCATCACTTGCAGTGTGTATTGGTTTGAGAGTATCAGCTTCTTCTTCTTGTGGAATTGTTGAAGGACCAGCTTCTTCTTCAAAATCTAACACCCTTGGTGTAATTAATTCTTGTCGAGATGTTCCTTGAAAGCCAGTACTTTGATCAGCAGTACCTTGATCATTAGTACTTTTAATACCAGTTCCTTCAGGCTCAGTACTTTGAAGATTTACATGTGCTTCAGTACTTTGAGGTTCATTCTCCTTTTCTTCATGAAATTCAGCATCTTCTTTCAAATTCTCTTCTTCTAAATTCCTCCCCAATTGGACAAAAGAATGTTGTGGAACCTTTGTGCCTTTGGTGGTCTTCTTTAATGGCCTTCGCTTCTTCTTTTCAGCTTTGACCCATAACCTGTGATGTGTAACCAATGGCCATACAAAGTTATTTAATCTTCTAAACTTAAGCTTCAACTTCTTAATTTGAGTGGCCTGTTTATCAAAATATTTCTGAAATCTGACTAACGCCCTTGTCAAAATATAATTATCTAACACTAATCTCTCAGGGGGTATAGTAGCATTATCTCCTCCAGAAAATGATGAGAGAACTTGTTCTGGTGTCTCAATAGGAGGAGTAGTATGAGGTGATGAGATGGGAGAAACTGCAGTACCTTCATTAACATCAGTACCTTGTGAAGCAGTACCTTGTGATGCATTCTCTTGAGAAGCAGTACCTTCAGAAGCAGTACCTTCTCTTTCATCACTAGCTTCAGCCTCATCTCTAATAGCCTAAACAATCTCCATCATTGAAGTAGTCAATGGAGTGTTCCTTCCAGTGAATAAATCACTCTTCCTAGCCATGAAAGTGAAAATCTTGGCTGGTTGCACCACAACAGGTAGAAGACTTGTAGGCTTAGGGACATCAGCAAGTTGCTTATTTAAGAACACTTGAATAAACCTTGGATACATCAACCATCATGATCCATTTGAAATATGAGATAACATTCCATCAAGAATTAGCCTTGAAAAATTGAAAACTCGATTTGTAGCTAATCCCACAATAGCAGATGCTATGTTAGAACCAAATTGCTCCCATGATGTACTTTTAGCACTAATACAATGAAGCAAGACATGAACTAAATATTTCCAGTGTCTCTGAATGTATCCTAAATCAATTGCTTATCAAAACGAACAACCCCTTCTTCATCAGCAAACAATAAATCTTCATGAATTGAGGCTTCAGTAACTGTCACAATTTTCCTAGCAACTTTAGCTTGAATATACAAATCAACATTCTCCATATGAACCCTAGCAGTTGCCCAAAATTGTTGAATCCATGGCTCAATGATATCTGGTTCCAGTAAAAGTGCATAACTAATCGGCGATCCAGTGAGAAAATCAATGATGTCATGGAAGATGACATTAGCTTCAGTTTTGTCTAAATTCGCCACCATATTGTGTTTCGAAACTGTATTTCGATTTGCTATTGATGATTTGTTAACTAAGAACGCGGTTGAGTGAAAAATATAGGTGAAATAGAGAGAAATATGGAAAAGATTATAAGGTATAAAGTTGAGAGGGAAATTCAGAGAGTAGATATGTATAGGTGAGATTTAAAAAATCACAGCCCTTAATAACAAAGTTACCGTTAGTGAATTTTACCCCTCAATATTACCGTTGGAACAGTACGTTGATAAGACAGACAGTTCTTTCCACGTGTGCAGTACTTTCCAAAGTAGTAATTTCTAAGCAGTACTTTCATAAAACCAAAAAGCAGTACTTTTCCATTCTCCTCTTTATAATAGCAAACACTTCAAATAAACATGAATTTCCTCCCCTCAAGCAATGCATAGGACTATACTTATACTAAATAGTTCTCCCCTCAAATGTAGCTCAGTAATTAATCATGCCAATGCTTACCACCAAGTGATTGAAACTTGAAACATCAAAGCCTTTGGTGAGTAAATCAGCGACATTATCATCCATGTGAACCTTGACAACATTAATGAGCCTGTGCTCATAACAATCTCTGATGAAGTGATGCCTAATCTGAATGTGCTTGGTTTTGTAATGATAAACTGGATTCTTCACAATGCAAATGGTACTCTCATTATCAATATTGATAGGAGTATTCTTGAAATTGAACCCATAATCCAATAGTTGATTCTGCATCCACAAAACTTGTCCACAACAACTTGCAGCAGCCACATATTCTGCTTCAGTAGAGGATGTTGCTGCAATTGTTTGCTTCTTACACTGCCATGAGACTAATATTCTTCCAAGATATTGGCATCCTCCAGTAGTTGATCTTCTATCATAGTTATCACCTGCATAATCACTATCTGAAAAAGCTTCCAAGTGAAAAGGTGAATCCTTTGGATACCACAACCCCAACTTAGGTTGTTGTTTCAAACAACTAAAAATTCGTTTCACTGCATTCATGTGAGAGACCTTAGGTGAGACTTGATATCTTGCACATAAACAAACAGCAAACATGATATCAGGCCTAGATGCAGTGAGATACATAAGACAACCAATCATTGATCTGTATAACTTGACTTCAACAGGTTGTCCATCTTCATCTTTTCCTAGTGAGTTGATAGACTTGATAGGTGTAGTTATTGGCTTCATATCATCAAAATTAAACTTCTTAAGTATGTCAGATACATACTTGTCTTGACTGATAAAAATTCCCTCCTTTGACTGCTTAACTTGAAGTCCCAAAAAGAAAGTTAACTCACCCATTGAACTCATTTGAAATTCATTCTGCATCAGCTTCTCAAACTCCTTAACCATGGACTATTTGGTAGCTCCAAATATGATATCATCAACATACACTCGAACAAACATGATATCCTTCTTGTCTCTCTTGATAAACAAAGTCTTGTCAATGGCTCCCCTCCTGTAACCATGTTGCAATAAGAAGGTAGAGAGCCTTTCATACCAAGCTCTAGGTGCTTGATGTAAGCCATAAAGAGCCTTAACAACTTTGTAGACTTTGTTTGGATGTGTAGGATCTTCAAAACTAGGAGGCTGTTTGACATACACCTTCTCTGTAATCTTGCCATATAAAAAGGCACTCTTGACATCCATTTCATATACCTGAAATCCCATATATGATGCAAAGGCAAGGAAGATTCGAATTGCTTCAATCCTTGCTACAGGAGCAAATACTTCATCATAATCTACTCCTTCTTCTTGTCTGTAGCCTTGTGCAACCAACCTTGCCTTGTTCTTGATGACATTCCCTGTTTCATCTCTCTTGACTCTGAACACCCATCTTGTACCAATGACCTTCTTTCCATCAGGTAGATCACACAATACCCAAACTTCTTGAAGCTTGAATTGAAGAAGTTCTTCTTGCATAGCTTCAACCCAACTGTCTTTAGTTCATGCCTGAGCTATTTTTTTGGGTTCTTCTTGAGAGATAAAGCAAGTGAAAAGACATGTTTGATGGTCCTTATGATTTAACCTGTTTTGTTTATAAACAAAGCTAAGCAAAGCATTATGTGGTGTAGAAAAGCCCTTAGTTTTGGTTCTTGTCATTACTCTAGAAGTAGAAGGACCAATGATTTGATCAGCAGGATGATTCTTATGAATTCTTAAGATAGGAGTCTGTGGAACTTCATAATTATCACCCAAATTAGTGAAATCAGCATCTTCATTGGAATCTGAGAAAATACCTTCATCTTCAAACTCATCATCAGTATCTTCTAAACCAGGCATGGTTGGATCATCCAAATCATCCAAAGTGCTGTTAACAGGTGCAACAGTACTTTGATCGAAAGTACTGTCACCTAAAGTACTGTGAGTGAACTCTGCAGTCTTGTGCTTTTTCTTTGCTTCCTCATAAGCTCTTCTTTGTTCATCATCATAAGAATGTGCTATAACATCTTGAAAAAGCATCTGATTAAGTTTATCTTGAATAGATTGATCCTCAGCAGATAATGAGGATTTTGGTTCATCAGTACTTTTCTTTGGTTCAACAGGTTTAGGTTCTTGATCATGAACAACATCAGGTCTAATATGGACTCCATGAACAACATACTGTAATTCTTCTCCATTGTGTACAGGTTGATTTTCTTCTCTAACCGGTACATAGTTCATAGAAGGAATCAAAACTTCAAGATCAAACATCCAATCAGGACCTTTACCCTTCTGATTTTCTTGATCTTCTAAAAATTCAACATGAAGACAATCTTGAACCTTCTTGGTGACTCTGTTGTACACTCTAAAGCCTTTGCTATTGGTGCAGTACCCTAATAAGTAACCTTCTTCTGACTTGCCATCAAAATTTTCCCAAATTATCAATGGTGTTGAGAATAGTGAGAGGGCATCCAAAAGGCTTCATAAATCAAATGTTGGGTTTGTTTCCCATCAGCAACTCATAAGGTGTCTTCATCTGAGGTTTAGTGACTGATACTTGAGTGGTATGGCATGGATTAAGGGGATGACCTTAATCCATGCCATACCACTATATATAACCACTAAGATTAGCGTACTTAACAAAACCACTCAACAACCCTTAACAAACTCATAAGGTGTCTTCTTGGTATATCTATCTTTAATCTCACCTAGTGATAAGGATGACCTTGATTTTGAGGATATAACCACTAGTGATGATGAACTTACTAACTATGTTGACACATCTAGTAATGAAGAATCATTTAGTGAACCACCTCCTGAATATAAGAAAGACAAGGGTTATCATGCTATCCCACATCCCACTGGTAGTCATCAACCTATTAGACCTGATGTTTCTCGTTTTGGTGTAGACAACCTAGAGTTTAGAAAGAAGCTTATTGGTCAATCTAGGTCTGAAACCCCAAAAGAAACAGTTGAGACACCTAAGATAGATGATGCTAACATCCAAGCAGTACTTTCACCTCAAAGTACTGCTACACCTCAAAGTACTGCTACACCTTCAGCAGTACCTTCAAGAAAACCTTTTCACAATAATGCTAAACCTTTTTGGGATAATTTTGGTCAAAACAGTTTTAATCACTCACCTAGAAGTCAGGATATGTTTGGTAATACACATAGAAGAAGAAATTTTGGGATTACAGATCAAAAACTATGTTTCGTTTGTTTTAGTCCTGATCATTTGATTAAGGACTGTGACTTACATTCAGAGTACCTAAGTAAGTTCCCAAAGAACAGAACTGTCAACCAAAAACCAAAGGAGACTAGACTAGCTTGGAATCATTCACATAGGGTTAACCATAGAAACTTCTCACCAGAATATAGGTACCCTCACTAGAGAAGACCTTTTTCAAATCCTCCAGTACCTTCAAACACTTTCCAAGGTATTGTCAATCAAAATACAGTACTTTCTCATAGTACTGCTCAGTATTCACCAAACACCTCTTGGAATAGGAACCTTAGGAGATCTAATTACTATCAATCTAGAAGGCGTTACAACTCCAAGAAAGTAGCTAGATCAAGGGACTCTACACCAGAAGTTAAAACTAAATGGGTTAAGAAGGAAAGTACTGATGATGAACAAACAGTACTTTCAACAAGTACTGGTGAAACAGAGATTTTTGATAAAGATGATTTTGTGGTAAAAGAAAAGGAGATTTTTGTTGAAAAAGAAAGTTTTGCTGAAAATCCACCACAAGTTTTAAAACAAAAGATAATGCTTGATTTTGTCTACAAAAACTGTGAAGATTACATACTCAAGGAATTTGAGTATGTTACTCTACAAGGGGAACACAAGTCAGTAATGGCTTGGGTTCCTGAAAAACACTAACTCTTTTATCTTTGTGCAGGGCAACCCAGAAGAGGAGCTTAAAGATCATCTAATTGTGGATAGCGGTTGCTCTGGAAGCATGACAGGAGACAAGGAGATTCTGTCAGATTTTAGATCTATTTGTGGAGGAGGAGTTGCATTTGGGAATGATCCTAATGGAGGAAGAATCACTGGAAAAGGAACCACCAAAGCAGGGCGTATAGATTTTGAGAATGTTAGATATGTGAAGGAGCTCAAGTTCAACCTTTTGTCAGTCTCTCAAATCTGTGATAAAAAGTACCCTGTGTTATTTACTAACATAGAATGTCTCATCCTTTCCCCTAAATTCAAGCCTGTTGATGATAACTTGGTAGTTCTTAGAGTACCAAGAACCAATGATCTGTACAGTCTGGATATGAAGAGTCATCACTCTTCTGGGAGAGCCACATGTTTAGTGGCAAAAGCAACATCTGAAGAAGCACATCAGTGGCATAGAAGATTGGGCCATGTGAATTTCAAGAATATCAACAAACTGGTCAAAGGGAATTTAGTTAGAGGTTTACCTTCAAAGACTTACAAGAATGATCACTCCTATTTGGCGTGCAAGAAGGGTAAACAACACAAAGCTTCATGCAAGAAGCTTGAGGATAGGACTATTAGAGAACCTTTGGAGCTGTTACACATGGATTTGTTTGGACCTGTTTCAATTGCAAGTCTAAACAAGAAAAAGTACTGCTTGGTTGTGACAGATGATTGTAGTAGATTTAGTTGGGTATTTTTCTTGGGATTTAAAGATGATACTTTTGATGCTATTCATAATCTTATAATAGCACTTGAAAACCAATTGAGACTCAAGGTTCGAGGTATTAGATGTGATAATGGGACAGAATTCAAGAACAAGCTTATGGATGAGTTTTGTGCCAACAAAGGGATCAAGAGGGAGTTCAGCATTGCAAGAACACCACAACAGAATGGTGTTGCAGAGAGAAAGAATAGAACTTTGATTAAAGGAGCCAGAACAATGCTTGCAGATTCACTCTTACCTATTCAATTCTAGGCTGAAGCTGTGATAACTATGATAGAAGATCAACTACTAGAGGATGCCAATATCTTGGAAGAAGATTAGTCTCATGGCAGTGTAAGAAGCAAACAATTACAGCAACATCCTCTATTGAAGCAGAATATGTGGCTGCTGCAAGTTGTTGTGGACAAGTTTTGTGGATGCAGAATCAACTATTGGATTATGGGTTCAATTTCAAGAATACTCCTATCAATATTGATAATGAGAGTACCATTTGCATTGTGAAGAATCCAGTTTATCATTCCAAAACCAAGCACATTCAGATTAGGCATCACTTCATCAGAGATTGTTATGAGCACAGGCTCATTAATTGTGTCAAGATGTGAACACCAAAGGTGTGTGTGTAACCTAGGCGTAAAGTATAAACGCCTAGGGTTAGTTAGAGATGTTTAGTCGATTAGTAGTTTAAAGGATGTTGACGAAGACTTAAAAAATCTAGTTTTCATAGGTCAAGGGGTGGATGGATGAAGACCTAGTTAACTATCACTTAAAGGAGTCCTAACAAACTCCTCAATTGGCATAAGAGCTTGGGGAGCTCGTTACCTAGGGATTCACAAGGTTTCTTGGCGAAAAAGAATGAAGAAAATCGATTTTTTGCAAAATTCGCAACTTTTCTGCAGCACAGTTTTCAAGAGGGTATAACTTTTTAATGAACCGTTGGATCAGGCTAAAATTCGAATTGGAGCTTCTTGGTATATCTATCTTTAATATCACTGAAGGGATCGTTGATCTGAGCTCTCAATCAAAAGTTATAAGCTGTCGAAGTCTACTGCTGAAACTGAAAAAAAATTCATAAGGTTACTACAGCACTGTTTTGAAAGGATCATAACTTTTTCGTTAACCGTTGGATCGTAACGAAATTTTATCTGGACGTTCTCTATATAGCCATCTAACTTTCCACCAGAGGGATCGTCGATCTGAGCTTTTATGCAAAAGTTAAAGGCTGTCAAATATGGCTGCTGACAAAGTACTGTTGTTTACTCAAAGTACTGCTGTTTACTCAAAGGACTGCTGTGAGTTTTCAAAGTACTGTTAGGGTTTATGCAAAGTACTGCCATGAATGCTAAAGGTACTGCTTCTCATTCAAAGTACTGCCTGGATGCAAAGTACTGCTTGGAGGTTTCAAAGTACTGCTACCCTTTCACATAAAAGTACTGCTCTGATCGTATATTCTCAAAGTACTGCTCAAAGTACTGATCCTTCTCAAAGCCCTGCTCAAGGTTTTTGCATGGCGAAACTAATTTGGATTGGCAGTCTAATGGTTTATTACGAGGAGATTTGGAGTTAAGGGGAAGTTGTACACGTTTTTGGTACTGAGATTTTTTGGATGGTTTACACACACAGAGGAGTTGGTTCACACACACAAGGAGTTTGATTTTTGCTCTTAAAAGATTTTAAAAAGATCGAAGTTGATTTTATTGAAGAATTGATTACGAAGAGGATTATTTATCACTTATTTGAAGGTGAAGTGGAATTACTTGGATACGTGTTTTATCATACCTTTTAGCAGGAGGTAACTTGTTCGTGCTTCAATGATTATGACAAAGAATTGACATAACACTTAAAGGAGTGACGTTATTGTGCTCAGTGATTATCGTCAAGAGATTGAGGTCTCCCTATACATAGGTATACGTTCAATGTCATCTATAGTGCAAGATATAAGATACAAGTTTGGGTTATTTTACTTCTTCATCAAGTTGGTTATACTTAGTTTTCTTCATTAGTGATCATTACATGAAGCCTACAGATTTGAAGAATCAAGAAGATGGTTAACATATGGGTTTCAGGGGAAGCTTATTGTTAAGTGTTTAACCATCTACATGCATCACTCAAGGGGAAGTGTTTGATTTTTACTACTGTTGATCATTATTCCTATTGCTAGTTGGAGTTTCTACTGTTTTGAATCCATTTTTCTTATGGTGCGTAATGGTGGGAGATTTTAAACATTGGAAGTCTTAGATTGGAAGTATGATATTGGTTTGTAGTGGTCAAGATCATTATTTGCATACGTTCCCTATTTGGATAATAACAAAAACGGGAAGAGATGTTTGAGTGGCATGACATGGATTAAGGGGAAGACAAAGGAAGACATACTTGTTTCATTCATGGTGAGATCCCTGATCTCAATTTCTCTACTTCGTCTAGGGAAGTTCGTTCAAGAATGGTTTTGTCATTATCAACTAGGGGAAGATTGTTGGGAATTATACGTTTGAGTTGATAAGACAAAAAGAATGAAACAAGAGGGAATTAATACGACAAGAAGGAAACCTACAAAAAGATGGAAGGACTTGCTTGCAAAAGAAGTTTTATTTATTAGTCCTTCATAGTATTTTGTAAACCCTAATCCTCTAGTATATAAAGAGGACATAGGTTTAGGTTTTAATATAAGTCTTCCAAGATGTAGTCGACTTAAATGTGTGTGTGTGTCCTAGGCGTATAGTCTTGTAAACGCCTAGGTTATTAGTTTAGTTAGTAGTTTAGTTATCTAGACGTGTTCCTATAAATGTCTAAGATTAGTTAGTGTTAGTGAATGAAAACCTTGTGTCAATAACAATTATGTTTTGATTTATCCGCTGCGTATTATCATTGTTATTGTTAAACCCTAAGGCTCAAAACGATCTAAAAGAGTTCTATCAAACTTCTCACTAACAGAAAGAGTTAGAGGTTTGGGAACTTAGTGAGAGAAAAGGAAAGTATTATTATGAGCTCCAACCCTCTACCTTGGGAGGTAGAGGGTATTTATAGTTTCTTACATAAACGCCACCTACGGGCTGTGGATCAGGCATATAGTGAGTAAAGACCTGTCCGTCCTCCACGGTGATACTTAACTAAATACTATCTAACATAAAACAACTACGACTACGAGCTTTCTAACTATTACATATACTTGAGGTGACCGACACTTTAATAACTGGATTTACTAAATCCTAAAAATCTCCCCCTAAAGGAGGTCACCTCAAAATACATAGAATACAAACAGAAATTACATTAAGATTGTTCTTGGATTCTTGTTAATGTTCTTTGCTATGTAGCCCGTAGTCATTGATTCTTCATTATTGCATGTTTGGTTAATCCAAGTGGAGGTATTTAACTGATCCACGTGATAATGAGTTTTGAGCCAGCTTTGAGATCATCAGCTACCATAAATCTCTGACTCTTCCTTTGTACTGTTGACAGTATGTGAAGTTGTGACTTTTGGACCGACATGCTCACATACTGGATCATGATATCTTCTCATCAAAGTAGCGGAAGCTTTAGTTGATTCATTATATTTGCAGCAGCGTAGCAGAAGCATGGAGTGAAAAATATCAGAGTCATTGATGCACTTATCATGATTTCTTTAGAAATGAATGTGTTGTATGAGCATGTGGCTATGGATTGACCTCTCCATTCTGATCAGCTGCAAACGTCAGGCGTACCTGCATACAACAGTTAGCAATAAAGCACACGAAAGTGTCTTTGATCACTTTCGTTGAATTGAGGTACACGGCCCACGGTTCCCCGTTGATCAGTACAAGTACTGCCTGTGATCAGGTATAATTCCGAAGAATCTCCTTGACACAGTTTCGCAGCTGCTCTAGTTGTTCTCAAACTGGAACGTCTAAAAGAAGACAACAAGGACGGAGTGAACCAGCAAATTTGAGATTCACTGATTGATGAAAAGAGATTTGAAAAACAATCGAGTACTGCTCAATAAAGTGTTTTTGCAATACAACGAGGGTTTTTGAGAAAAATCAATTATCAATCATAAACACCTTTTATATTTGAAATATTAATACACAGTCGATGTGCTAAAGAAAAGAATTTTTAAGCACAACAACCGGTTTTTCAAAGGTATCAGTCAATCCATAACCTGAACAAGGATTGATTCATAAGTTTGAATCGCCCCATTGTTTCTGTTCAGTTGTCACATGGTTGATCTATTGGATAGATCACACATGCCACCTACCAAGAGCTTGTTTGATGTTGGCTCTAGAAGGCTTTCCATCTTCATTGTGAATATGTTTGCATATCACTCAGATGTTTTGGCAATACCACAAGGATAATGCGTAGGACTCTAAAGATATAATCTCTCTTTCCACATTGTGTGAAACTGAGAGTCTTCATTAACAGTGTCCTAATGAGATTTATTTGATGATCTCGTGGCTCTAGACTCAATTGTGCACATTTGGTTTCCTATGCCGGAGACTAGGGAGAGGGTCTCCTTCTTCAATATCAACAATCTCTAAGATAAAGTCGATAGATTATGTAGGTTCCCTGTGAGAATGAAACAAGTCCTTTTAAGAGGAACTTGAGTGGTTTGGGAAGTTGAAGTGCAGTGCATCACTATGTCCATGACGTCTTGTTTTCAATACCGATGCTACCTTGGTAACCACCAGTAGCATACGAATTGAACCCTGTTTCTGCCCTAAGGTTGAATTATTGGAGGGTTATTTCTTTTCACCCTTTTACATTTAATTCTTTTTCATTCTTCAACCCCTTCAGTGCTTACCGAGACTTCATAACTAGAACCTTGTTGGGTTTATTCCAGTTCTAGCTCTTTCTCAGTCCGCACTCTTCCAATATCTCAATTTTCTCCTTTTTTCATCATACCTAAGGACTCTACACTATCTAGTGGATTGTCCCTGGGTAGATCCCTCCGGCACTGGCGGGAATGTGGGAACGAATACCTAACCTAACCATCCTTATATCACCATACATAAAGTAAATTTGGTCGGTCTATTTGGTATTGTTCATCTGCCATTGGAACCAATTGAAAACCATTCCAAAATCAATCTAGATACTTGTGATATATTATCAAAGCATTTTGTACCTGAATTGTTTTTGATATTTCTAGAAATAGAGCTCCCCCTCAACATGTGCATCATGTATTTGAAATCGTTTTGGCACACTTCACTTCTTTGATTACCATTTTCTAAAAGATATCAACATCACTTTCTTGATCAAAATTAGTATTTTTCATACTTTGTTAAGGATAATTTTGGAAATGATGTGGTTTTCAAAAAGTTGCTCCCCCTCAATATGTGCATAGAAATTTGAAAGTGTTTTGCACATATTAGGGAAAACCTGCACATTGAAACAAGTCAATCATGTTTCAATCCTTTTTGGTTTGAAATAGATGCTCCCCCTCAACATGTGCATGGAAAATTTGAAATCATTTCGCACATGTGGGGAGGAGAGCTTGTAAATCACTTTAAAATCATTTATCAAATTATCAGTTTAAATCCAATTTAAATCACAAATTCTCCCCCGATCACAATTTTCAAATCATTTGAGATTTGTGATCTCTGGAGATTTAAATTGATTTTGAAAGCTTTTGGGATGAATTGTGACTTGCTTATGAAAACATTTAACCGATAAGGATCGAAGCTGAGACTTTAAACTCCAAAAATATGCTTGAGTATCTTTTGAAAACATGACATAAACCTTGGTCTGAATCAGTTGTATGACAAATAACCTTTTGATTTAAATGAAATCATTTTCCCCCTCAATCAACGACATAAGTTGTTGATTGAGAGATAGAGATGTTGACCAATGTCAAGTCCAGATGATTTTCAAAAATTGATATCGATTTATTTTAATTCGTTTTCAATTAGATAACAAATATTTTTCAAAAGAATTTTTAGAAGGAAAAATACTTGTGAAGGAAACATTTGTCGTTTTAGTGACAAACATTTGTTTTTAGAATCAGAGCATGAGATGGGAAAAATAAGATAAAGCATGGCTCTGTTCTTTCTTTAAAACCGGGTTATAGACTGAAATGACTATAAGCCTTTGTTTCACTTTCTCTCAAAATATAAATATATATATATATATATATATATATATATATATATATATATATATATATATATATATATATATATATATATATCTATATCCCTTATAAAGCATGAATATACCTCTCCTAACTCCGAACCTAAAAAATTAAGATTCAGCCATCCAAACCAAAATCGAAACCTAAATTTACACACACCTAACCAACATCCGAACCTAAAAACTTTTCAAACCAACCAAACTATGTAAACCTAAAATATAAAGAGTTACCCCACAAAAACTCATCATTCTATCCCTATCATTTCCACTTTTTTCTTTCACCTCTGAAACATACACACACTACGGAAACAAAAAAACACACAATACAAAAACATACACCTACACAAAAACACATACTATCATCTCACAAAACATTCTTATCAACCTCCATCCTCACCACCATACCCCTCCACTGCCGGATCTCACCACCACCCGAGGTCACCACCATCGGACCTGACACACGCTGAAACACAGCCCTCCACCGAGAGCCCAACCACAGAAGAACACGAGCACTAGGACCAACACCCACCAAAAGGGTTTCCAAGTTTTGAGGTATTTTTGAGTTTTTATTAGATCTATGACTATTAATCAGGTTTTGAAGGTTTTCTTATTCAGATCTGTAAATTTTCTTTCTAGATCTGAGTTTTTACAATATATTTGGTCCTTATTTTTACAATAAAGTTTCTGCCGCCGTGGTGTTGCCGGAAATATCTGCTGCCGCCACTTTTGTTGCCAGAATATTTATACTTTATTTTTCAAGTTTAAGTTAATTTTTTGTTAGTGTAAGTAGATTTTGTTTTATTGGTTATATAAAGTTTAAGTTATATTTGTTATAAAAGTCTATTATTTTTATTCGGATCCATTAATGTATCTGTTTGTAAGTTTATTTTTGATTTTTGTTGTAATTTCCTGGTAAATTTAGTTGGTAGATTGTTGGTAAATTGGTCACGTAAGTTTTTGGCAAATTTTGTTAACTAAAAAGTATGTTGTTAGATTTAGATGTGAAATTGTTGTTAGTTGGAAAAGTGAGTTGTGTAAATTGTTAGTATATATATATATAATATTTGTTATATGTGAAATTGTTAAAATGTGAAATTGTGGAACTTATTTTAATTTGAGATATTTTGAAATTATTTTAGATTTTAAAACATTTGATGAGAATTAGCTGATGATGAAATGGTCTCCAGTAGGTAAGAAAACGGCCAATAATTTTTTAGGCAAGTTTCGAGTTTTGTTTTTTTGTTATTGTAATAGCTTGAACTCAAAAAATAATGTACTTGGGTTGTTTGTTTTCAATCTCAAGATTTATGAGTTTTAATACGAGCTCTAATAAACTGAAGCTATTTTGTGTAGGGTTTTTTTTTACGACCAGTCATGAACCAGCAGTTTGGCCGTTGTCGGTCTTGAGGCATGCGAGCTCTGGTTTTTGTGTTCTGTTGTGTACGCTTTGCTTTGAGGTTATATTCCGACTTTAAACTGTTTGGTGCCTTGATATTGTTTAGGACCCGGATCTGTATCTGTAAAGATCATTTGAGGTCTGTTTTTATCTTTATGTTTAAGGTTTGAGCTTCTTAAAACAAGCTTTAATGATCAAAAGTATAATGGGGTTCTTTCGGAGTTTAGATATTCGCATCGGTTTGTTCAAGTTATTTCGAAATTTTAGGTTCGTATGGTGGCCGACAACTTTTTGCTAATGTGTTTCAATGGGACCATATACCTTAAATATGTCTATTATGATTTCATTGAGTTTGAATTTTGAATTCTAAAAAAAGCATTTTGTGGCAGAAGAAAAGACAACTCAAGGACCCAAAAAACTGAAAAAGGACAATGTAGGTTGGACAGTATACTGTAATACATATGCTTTATGGCTATGATAAAATTGGACATAGGTAAACATGCATAAGTCAAAAAAAGTTTAGACAAGAATATCATACGCCGATGAATCACGGGCTTTGAGTAACTCATTTAAATGATTTCTCTATTGGAAAATAGTACAACTAAAAGAACAGACAAGTTTATGTTATCTAAATGATATAGTGTTTAAATCATATCTCATAAGATCATAAGCCCTTCGCTCCTTGGTATTGTAATTAACTTCTACATTACAGTGATGGCTACAATAATGTTAAAAGAAAAGAACTATTGTATGCTATCCAATTTGTAATATCTATGACAAGTGCAAATTAGCACTGAAGCAATTTTTAAATCTTGGAAATGCAATTGATTTTTCTCACAAGGATTCTATTTTTTTACCATCAATGGAGGACATGTTACAGGTTTGACAAAGCCTACGGGTTCTAAACGCATACATTTCTATCACATGTTACGAGATATATATACAAGACGAATAAGAGTAATGTATTCTATGCAATATCGTGTGGCCTTAATTTCGTTTCATGTAGCTTGAACCATGATAGTTGTGTATGATTATGAGGGGTACTTGATCAAATCTGAGCCAGGAATACTATGATCTAATGCAAAGTCTAATTGGCTTACAAGAGTATTTAAAAAAGAAATAATTAGCATTTTTCGGGTCTTATCGAGTTGACCCGATAAGAAAAATAATTCAATTCTAACCCGACTCGATAATAATATCCGGTTATCGGGTTCGGGTCAAACAAACCCGGCTAATTTTATTAACCCAATTAACCCGACCCGATAAAGCTTTATCGGGTTCGGGTCGAGTCAACCCGATCCTACTGACACCGCGAAGCAAATAGTACAACACCCTGATGCACACAGTACAACCCTTCAATGAGTGCACAAACATATAATCCGTACTTGAAAAAGAAAAAAATAACACATACACAAATCACCACATATCAAATTTTGACAACGATGTCAGAAAAGATTGCTACAATTTAAATGTGTTATTATTAAATGTGCTATCAGAAAAAGACACACAAAAATCTACATAATTGAAAAAACAATGCAACCATGCCGTTAGAAAACAATTGCTCGAAGAAATGATTCCCTAACGATACAAATACAGTTTGACAAAAAATAGTTATTCACTATCGAAATATTATCAAAATTAGATACTGTTACCACTAGGCGCAAGTACTCGGCCAAAAAACAATATTGGCGGAAATGATTCCCATACACTACAACTATATCTTGTCAAAAAATTATTAGCCGTTAAAATTTGGTCGAAACTGGACACCGCTGCCGTTAGGCGCGGGTATTCGGCTAGTGTATATATATATATATATATATATATATATATATACATATATATATATACATATATATATATACATATATATATATACATATATATATACATATATATATATATATATATTAAAACAAATTATGTACATTCGAAGAACATCTAAAAGCCCGTGACATTCTTTGAATGTCAACACAAAGTCCGTAGTTATTATCGAATCAAGAAAAACAAGACAAAATGACAATATTTTTAGAAATTTTTCGAGTTTTTCAAATTTTTATGGATTTTTGAAAATTTTATATTTTTCTATTTTCTTTTTGTTGGTTTTGTAATTTTGTATTTTGCTTTTTGAATAACTATTTACAAGAGATGGATGAAGAAAAACCTTTTACTCCTCTTCTTCCTCTTGAAGACGTTTAAGTGTTTCCGGTTGCAGACTCTTTAGACCAAGTCGTGGGAGGATAAACTCAAAACGTTCTCTAGGAAGAGCTTTGGTGAAGATGTCTGCTAACTGGTATTCAGTCCTCACAAAATAAAGTTCCACCAAACCGTTTTCCACTTGCTCCCTGATGAAATGATGTCGAATGTCGATGTGCTTTGCTCTTGAGTGTTGTACGTTGTTGCATGAGAGAGCAATGGCACTTTTGTTATCACAATACAGAGGGATTTTGTTGAATTCAAAGCCATAGTCAGATAATTGGGATCTTATCCATAGGATTTGAGCACAACAAGATGACATGGCTATGTATTCAGCCTCTGTAGAAGATATAGAAGTACTCATTTGTTTCTTAGAAGACCAGCTCACAAGCTTATCACCCAAAAACTGAGCACCTCCAGACGTACTTCGACGTGTATCTTGACATCCTGCATGATCAGCATCTGCATAGGCTGTTAGTGACATACCGGTGTCCTTCGGGTACCAAAGTCCCATATTGGTGGTTCCTTGGAGATACCGAAAGACCCGTTTAACCGCTTCAAGGTGCTTTTTGGTTGGCTTAGCCTGGTATCTAGCACACATGCATACAGCAAACAGAATATCTGGTCTACTGGCTGTGAGGTACATCAGGGATCCAATCATACTACGATATTTCGTTTGATCTACTGTGATCCTGAGTGGTCCTCATCCAGTTTAGTACGCTCTCTCATGGGAGTGTCAACAGGGTCACAAGAATCAAATCCAAATTTCTTTAAAATCTCATTTGCATATTTAGATTGATTTATAAAAATGCCTCCATGACTTTGTGAAATTTGTAATCTCAAGAAAAATGACATTTGTCCTATCATAGACATTTGAAATTTGGAACCCATCTCATTAGAAAAACGGTCACATTCATTGGGGTCAGTCGAGGCAAAAATAATATCATCAACATAAATTTGAACGTGAATTAAATGTTTGCCTGACATTCTGGTGAACAATGTTGGATCAACTGCTCCTTTGCTGAATCCAGTAGATAGAAGAAACTTTGATAGCGTATCATACAATGCCCTTGGAGCTTGCTTCAAACCATAAGGGGCCTTCTTCAAGCGATAGACATGAGTAGGATGCTCTGGATTCACAAAACCTTCCAGTTGGCTGACGTATACGACGTCTTTAAGATCTCCATTAAGAAAAGCCGTCTTCACATCCATCTGATAGACAACCATGTTCTTACTTGCAGCATTAGCCAGGAAGATTCTGATTGCCTCGATACGTGCAACTAGAGCAAATGATTCTTCAAAGTCAATACCCTCCTCTTGACAATATCCTTTTGCAACTAATCGAGCCTTGTTCTTTAACACATCACCATGCTCATCAAGTTTTACGTGAAGATCCACTTTATAGCAATGATCATAGCACAGTCAGGAGCAGGTACTAATTCCCATACATCTAGTCGATTGAACTCATGAATTTCTTCTTGCATTGCATTGCACCAACTGTATTCATTCATGGCAGTTTTAACGTCTTTAGGTTCGACCTTGGATAGTACGGAGTTGAAGAAGCACCATAAGGCATCAATTGAAAGTTGTTTACGAGTGGATACTAGACGAGAGGGATTTCCAATGATGTTGTCTAATGGATGATCATGTGTCAATTTTCTAAGGTGTTCGTGTGGTTGTTGTTGAGGAACTGAAGTAGCAGAGTCGAATTCTCCTGATGAAGATGGTTCTGATGATGATTCAGGAGCAACTATGTTTTCAAAGGGGGCATTTTCAGGAGTAGCAAAGGGATTATCTCCATCTTAGGTGCCAGACACAATTCCATAATGTACACTCGTTGATTTATGATTTGTTGATTAGACAGAGTGATCAGCAGCAGGTGCTTCTTGACTTAATGACATAGAAACTGAAGGGTAAACTTCATTGACAGGGGTAGGAGCAGCCTCTGTTGATGGAATTGACAGATCATTAGCAATTGGCTCATAGTGTTCATCAAACATTGGATCAAACAATTTCTTTAAATCATCTTCTGAAGGAGGTACATAAGGAGTTGTTGGTGAGGGATTTAGTACAAGTGTAGAACTGATGGGACTACTTGATGAAGGTTGAGATGCGGGTCCAAAACTGGATTGTCCTGGAGCCATTTGCCCGGACAACTCATCGAACGTGACGTGAATAGTTTCCATGATATCTCGAGTTCTTTTGTTGTAGATTCGGTAACCCTTCTTGTTTGATGCATAACCTAGAAAAACTCCAATGTCCGCCTTAGCTCTTAATTACCTAAATCTTGACCGTCATTCGTTGGATAGCACAACGCACCAAACACACGAAGGTAGGATAGATCAGGTTTTCGTTTATGGACAAGTTCGTATGGATTTTTTCCATGAGATGTGTGTATGAGGGAACGATTTTGGGTGTAGCAAGCAGTGGCAATGGCTTCAGCCCAGAGAAACATTGGAACCTTTGAATAAATTAGCATTGTTCTTGCGGCTTCCACAAGAGTTCGATTTCGTCTTTCAACTACACCGTTCTGTTGAGGAGTTTGTGGAACACTTCTTTGATGACTGATTCCAACACTTTCATAAAATTGACTTAAGTCTTTGTTAACGAACTATGTGCCATTGTCTGTTCGAACAATTCTAACAGTATTGTTAAGTCGAACCTGAAGCTGCTTGATAAGTTTGATGATGACATCTGGAGTTTCATCCTTTGTCCTCAAAAACACCCAAGTAAATCGAGAGTAGTCATCAACTACGACTAAAATATATTTCTTCCCATTTATCGTTTGCACTCTCATTGGTCCGCCCAAATCTATATGAAGGGTATGCAGAACTTCCATTACTGAGTTTGTGGGTTTGGGTTTGTGGGCATATTTCTTGCTTTTTCCCAATTGGCATGCTGAACAAAGATGATCTTTTTCATACTTTAATCTGGGTAAGCCTTTTACAAGATCCTTTCTGGAAAGATTATTAATGGTGCCGAAGTTTAAGTGATTGAGACGACGATGCCATAACCATGATTTTGTTTTTGAAGCCTTTGACAATAAGCAGATTGGAGAAGACTTCATCATGTCTTCGATAGAGATGGTGTATAGATTTGAACCACGAGTTCCTCTTAAGAGTTCCACACCATCAAGTTCTCTAACGAAACAAGTATGTTTTCTAAAAGCCACTTCTAGATCGGAATCACAGAATTGACCAACAGAGAACAAGTTATGACCAAGACCTTCAACATAATATACCCTGGAGATTACACTTTCACCAACCACATAGTCTCCATAACCCATAATTGCACCAAAATGGTCGTTCCCGAATCTAACAGTCCCGATGAATTTACTCACGAAGTTCATGAGCCGCGAGCGATCTCCAGTCATATGTTTAGAACATCCTGAGTCCAGGTACCACAAAACGATTTGAACGATCTGCAGTTGAACACAGACAAGAATGGATAACTGGATAATTGGGATCCCCATGCAAGAATGGGTTCCATTTGGTTAGTAACAGTGATTGGAACACCCACATCGGAAGTGGAAACAATGGAATCATCAGGGATGGATGAAGTGCTAGTGTCTGTATTTAACATATTCAAAGTATGTTCACTTCTTAAAGGAATAGTTCTACCAGTAGGCATCCATTTTCTAATGGGCATTGACTTGGAAAATTTAGAGCACAACTCATTAAGATTAAACTTGCGGCCAGTAGGTATCCACTGATAACCTATGTTACTAAATTTCCTTCCTGTGGGTTTCCAATGTTTTCTAACCTTCTTTCTCCACTGCTTTCTAGCCTTTTTAACATGTTTTTTTGGCATTAACAATCTTAACAGGGCATTTAACAGCATTAATCAAATCATTCACACCACATTCATGATTAGTAACAGAAATCAATCAATCATCATTACATGTTTTCCCAAAAGTAGCAGAATTCGAATTAATTACAGTACGCTTATAGCTAATACTAGAATCAACATGATTCGTTTTATTCAACACAAACTTAGTGTTCCTAGGGTGGTCTTCTACTCTCTTCCAATGCACATTCTTAGCTTGCGAGGTCCTATCTTGCTTTGTATTGCCTGGAGGCTTTGACCCGCTTGCTTTAATGTCACTGATTACTCCTGTAGAGGGAATTATGGGAACATTAGTTGGTTGAGCTACCTTTTGCATTCCTGAACTAGAAGTGCAGGGATCTGAACTACTTGAAGGCACATTAAAATTCACTTTCTTAATGCTGGGCATTGAATGGTTTGTATACTTAGTACTAGGCATGGAACAAGGCATCACAACTTTATCTTTCTCACATAAGGATTTAGGACATGTTGCTCTTAAACATTCTAACAGCTCCTGAGATCGTTTGTCCTGAATGCAAGCAAACCTAATTTCTCTGTCAAGTGGCTTATTTATGAAGTCCTCTTCTACAATCTCATGGAGACATTCTAGACTATCCTTAAGGTGAGCGAAATAGTTATGAAACAAAAGTTCGTTATTCCTAAGATGAGCAGGAATGTATTTAACAGTCACAGTATATTTGGAGTCAGCAGATGACTTTGATGCAACATTCTCATTAAAGACAAGTGGCATTTTCACTTTTACCTGACTCTTCAGATTCTCAATTTCCTTTTGTAAAGACGTTAGTTTTTCGTTGTTGTTGTCACGAGTAACTTTCATTGAATCATATAACTCTTTAAAGTGTCGTTTAACTTTTTCATTCTCTTCTAGAAAACTCTCATTTTCCTTTTGTAAAACATTAACCAAGTTTTGAAGATGAAAAATCTGAGAACACTGAGAATCAAAAGGAGGAGGCATTTGGGAGCCAGTCACATTGTTCTTTTTACCCTTTAATTTTGAAATTTAGGCTTTCAACTTTCTGATCGTGTTACAATGGGCTTGAATATGTTCGTCACGTTTGTTTATTTCAAAAAGCGCATCAAACTCTGGAACATTTGAGGATGTCTTGATGTTTGAGGTTTTGACATTTTCTTTGAGATGTTGATATTTTAGTTGCAAATAAAAATGTTCAACTTCTAGCTTAGAAAAATGTTTTTCCAAATTATCGTGATCATCTTGATCAATTTTCTCATTTAGTTCTGAGTTTTTGTTTTCAAGCTCAATGACACGATCATGGGAAACTTTCAAGGCAACAGTTAATTCATGAAATTGAGAAGCAGTAATAGAATGCTTAGTAACAGTATAAAACACATCTTGAGCCACACAACTTAATACTAAGTTCTCATTTAAGATATGCAAATTCTTCCTTTCAATTTCATTATATTTGAGTTCCCGTTCATAATCATCTACCTCAACTATCATTGCATCAAATTCCTTCTCCATTTCTTTGATATCTGAGTTAATTCCCTTTTGAAGACTCTCAAATTGACCTTTTAATTGTTTAAAGAAAGGCATGACTTCAGTTAAATAACATTCTTTAGTTTGATCAAAACCCCTTTCCCCTTCAGTAACCCCAGTGAGTGTGATCCTTTTCTTACACGTTTTCTCAAAATCAACAAATAGTTGATAAACACCATACAGGCTGATTAAGGTCTTGCTATTAGTGGAAATAGTTCTCGGAACTAAGTGCATTGATGTATTGGGAGGATACACAGTAGCTGCAGGCACTTTCCTAAGGGGAGGGTTTATTTCAACAAGTTCACTTGCCTTTTACTTATCCATATCTTTCTTCCAAAAAATTTGTTCTGGGGTTAATTGAGTTTGAGGCTTAAACCTGTTCAGGGAGATCCAATTTTCTTTTGTGTAATCATGGGGTTTGATCGTTATGTTATTCTTTTTACACTTAGGGTCTTCTAGTTTCTTATCAATTTTCTCCCTAGAGGCATCTCCTGATTTTCTATCCTCTTCCGTGCTTCCAATACATGAAGGTGATTGCCTAGGCTTAAGGATCTCATTGCCATCATATACAATCTTATGGAAAGCTTTAGCTCTTTTGCAATACTCGGGATTTGGTTCCTCTACAAGGGGAATACTATGCTTATCGCTTAAGACTCTATGCTTAGTAATCATGTGAGCAGTCTAAATAGTGTTCCCTTGTACGTACAACTTATTTTCAAGCTTGTTTTTCAAAGTTTTTAGATTAGAAAAATCATTCAAAAGTTTTGATTCCTTAGCATTGAATTCTTGTTTAAGCACTTTAACATTATCTTGAAGCTCTTGCTTTTGCTTAACAGTTTTAGAAATTGTAAGGAGTTTAACTCTTGTTTTAACACTTCTTCTCTAAAATTACTTTTTCTAATAATTGTACGCATTTCGTCATCCATTTCGTGCTCACGAGTAGTTAACTCAAACTTAGCACGTTGTTCATAAATAGAAACTTGTTCTTTATAGGCATTCAGTTCAGAGAAAACAGAATCAGCAGGGGCACATGCAGTGTATTCATAAAAAACATAGTCATTATTGAATGCAGAAGATACATCACTTGGTACAATCTCACTTTCACTTTGTGTCACATATTGATCATATGGGATAATGTTACTATTACCCTCATTATCAATATCTGATTCATAAGTTTCAAGAGATTGTTCTTCGTTATGTATCTTTTGCTCATCAACTTCATCATATAGTTTTAATACCTCTAAAATGATTGAATCTTTGGATTGACCCGCCTGTTGTGGTGATGAGACCTTTGGAGAGACCATAGGTGAGTAGGTTCATCATCGACATCAGAATCAAATGCATCACAGTCTGCAACTTGAAAGGCATTTTGATGATTGTGACCTATTTCCTGAATTGGTTGCTCATCCACATCAGCATCATATGTCTTAGCATTCCCTTCTGCAAGAAACAACAACTCCTCTTCATCCAAAGTTGCTCCATTATCCTGAGCTTGCACAAGCAACATCTTGTCTATGAAGTATTCTGCATTCTGTGGACGTTTTGGAGATGTGCAGTTCCTTGAAATATGTCCCTCACCACCACAGTTGTAGCATTTGATTGGCTTTGCTTGTCCTTGATTTGCATTCCTTCCACGATTCTGATTTGCCACATAACCTCCACCTACTCCAGTATTACTGATTCATCCCGAACGGTCAAGTTTAATCACACAAGCTAACCACTTGTGAATGGTCAACCGTAATAAACTTAAAACAGCTCAGAAGCAAATGCAATTAAGATCAGAGGAATATAGTGGATTCCTGGGTCGTTAAGTCCCACGGAGGATGAATGGTGTTTAACACAGACAGATGTCGAATAATCACTAAGGATAGTGATCAGTAAGGATTTTGAAATATTTATACCTAAAGAAAAAGTTTGTAAATTACAAGGGCTTAAATGCAAATTAAAGAAAATTAAAAAGTTAAAATATATTAAATAAACGCTATCACTATTTTAAAATTGATGAACGTTTAAAACTTAAAACGTATGATTAAATAAAATTACGTAAACGTACAAAATAAAACGTGAGTTTTAAGAAATAAAATGCCTACAAATATGAAAATGATATTTTTACAATCCTAATAATAAAAGAAAATTATTAGAAAAAGAAAATTATTTTTAAAACTATTTATTTAAATATTATTAAATAAAAACTATTTTTAACTATTATATAATAACCTAAAATATGATAGAATATGAAATAAAGCTAGAAAAATAAAATTATGACTTAGAAAAATCTAAAATATTATAAAACTTATTTTAAAATTGAAAATATATTTTTTTACACTTTTTATGTATTTATTATTAATTTAATACTATTTAAAACTAATTAAAATGCTAGAAAATACTATTTAAACCAAGAAAATTATGGAAAAATATTTTTTTGGCTTTTTATATTTATCTTAATCTAGGAAAATTGAAAATATATTTTTTTAAACTTTTTCTGATTTATTTGTATTAAAAGCTAATTAAAAAGGATTAAAAACTAATTAAAATAAAGAAAAATAGTAAACAGTGATGGAAAAATATGAAAAATTCAGGAAAAGTCTAAAATATTATTCTAAGTTTATAAAAAATATAAAAACATATGCTTATGTGTAAGATATGGAATCTGTAGTGAAACTGCTTATGAATAAGTACTTAAAAATAAGCCAAAGACCACAATTGGACACCAAATGAACACAGAAGCTAGGTTATGCTAAATTAAGTCTATCTTAACTAATTAACAGTAATATTGATTACTAAATAAGCTTAAACTAGATTTGAGCTTATGAGATTATTTAAGCAAAACAGTTATTAGGGGGCACCTTTAAGCTAATGCATAAGTAATCCTAATAAGCTAAGGTGAAAAACAGAAGTTGGAACCTAAAGATCACCTACCAGACTACACAAGAACCAAAAATCAGCTCCTCACAAGCTTAATTGAAGCTTGTGCAAAGGCTGCAAGATGCCTGTGCACACTTAGTGTGCTGAGTGTGTGCACAGGGCAAATGGTAGCTTATTGGAAGCTGATAAAAAACTTATTGGAGCTTGATAAAAGGAAAACAAAAGTGAGTTTATTAAACTAGACCAACTGAACTTGGAAATCCCAAAGTCTCATTGAATTTGAACCAGAATTGAGTACATGAGGGATTCACAAAGTTTTGCAAAAACTGGATTTTTAAAACTTTTGACTTTCAAAGTCAGAAATGAAACTCTGACTTTTATGAACTTTGAATCAAATTTGTTAACTGATTATGATAACTTGTGATAAAATAACACTGATGCAAACTATATTACTAACTTTTAAACCTATATGCAAGATTATACTAACTGATTCAAACATATTTGGCAACTAGAGCAGATACAAAATGATTTTGACTTTTAAACTGATGAGGACTAGTTTTTATTGTTGAAATGAGTTATTAAGACCTAGTATGACAGAGGACAACAATAAGTAACAACTTAAATACCTTCTAGCACAGATGCTTAAGTAAATCCAAACACCCCTTAATAAGGCTGTTTTGAGCTTTTTAGCACTAAAATAGATTTTTAAACTAAGTAACCTATTGATTAACTGATAATGACTATATTTAAACAGTATTAAACTAGAATTAACAAGATTTAATTACTAAAACTAGAAAATGTAAATTTCAAAGAAATGGCTTACAATTATGTTTGTGCTCAAAACTAAGAGCTGAGAACTGATAACCACTCCTACAGGCTTACCACTAAGCTTCTAAACCAATAAGCAATCCAAAATTAGCTCTGCATCACCAGATATCATGACCAAATCCATTTTGAGCTCTTTAGTTGACTTTCGTTGACTTTTATGGTTTTGTCTAAATTGAAACACTAGATTCTAATACAAGCTCATGAAAAGCTATAACAAGCTTATCTGAGCTTATTGGAAGGATAAAAGAGCTTTTGTAACTTATAATGAGTCTAAATGACTTAGTACGAATTAACAAGAAACTTAAAAACTTGAAATCTTATTTAACTGGAATAATTACAATACAAAAGTGACATTTAACTTGAAACAAACTTGATTTTACACTAAGACTTTGAATTTAAACTGAGATAGACATTTAAGTAAATTTTACACTACTAATGGTCTAAAAACATGCGACCCCTTTATCTCTGTCTTCTTTTCTTCTTTATAGACATCCAAAAGCTTCCTTGTCGACATATAATTAAATCCCACTTTATTCCAGCCATTGGATCATCTTAATTCATCCTAATCGTCCAAGTGGAGTTTTGGCGGGAAAAAGTCTTGAAGCAGGTTTATACAATTAATGCAGTTTGGTTGTATGTAAAGGTGGAGGGGGTGGTGAGAGGTAGGGGAGAGGTGGAAAGGTGGTAGTGAGGTGGTAGAGCATGTGGCAGTTGTTGTATGGAAACAGGTGTGGCTGGGAAGAAGGAAGTGAACAGTGGTGCGGTTTTAATTGTTTTAAATTTTGGGCCGGGTTTGGTTTTTGGGCCTGGATTTGGGTTTGGTTTAATATATAGGTTCGTTTGGTTTAAATAAGCACAAGGACCATTTATGTAATATTCTGAAACTGAAGGACTGAACTTGCAACTTATCCAAACTTATTACAAGGGCTAAACCTGCAATATATGATAATCCAAGGACCATACATGTAATTATTTTCCATTTTTAATAAATCCAAGGGCCTTTTATGTCATTTTTGAAACTTAAGGGACCAAACATGTAATTTTCCAAAAGTTCACTATAAGGACCAATTTTGTCATTTATGAATAGTACAAGGTTTATTTTGAATAATTTCTATTTTTTAAACTCACCAAGGACTGATTTTGACATTTTCCAAACTTGAGGGACTAAAGTTGTCATTTTGTAAATTTTAAACTTTAAAGGGTTTATTTTGACAACTTTTGAATCCCATGGACCTTAAATGACATTTTACAAGTTTTTGAATTACCAGGGACTAGTTTTGACAATTTTTGAAACTTGGGAGACTAAAACTGCCAATTATGCAAACTTGATACGTTTTTCATCTGATTTTGGTATTTTTGCATTTAAAACACATAAAACACTTTTTTGTGATATTTTCATCATTTTGATGCATTTCTGAGTGTTTTCAGATGTTTTTGCAGTCTAGATGGTACAAAAATGATGAGTATTTAGACACTCATCAATCCCCCACACTAAGATATTGCTAGTCCCTAGCAATCTTTTATGAAAAATTAATGGATTTTATCTCTTTACCAAAAGCCATTACTTCTGGAGTAGCCAATTGTTTCAGTTCAAGTAAGAACTTTGGTACAATGATAACCAAATGATTTTGAGCAAATCACCAGCTGTAAACGGTTTTGATTTGTCTTTACCAGAAGCCGTTTGCTTCTGGACTAGCCAACTCTTAGATAAATTATCAATATTATATTTGGTGAGTCTATTACCAATTATGGATTTCCAACTGCCTTTACCACAAGCCATAACCTTGCGGGCTAGCCAACTCTTCACTAATTAAAGATATGGTGAGCTGAACACCATACAATTTTGGGCAAATTGCAAGCCATAAACGGATTTGAGATATCTTTACCAAGAGCCGTTTGCTCCTGGATTAGCCAATCCTTATGTGGGTTAGACATGGTGGACTGATTATGTAAAACCCTAAAATCTCAAATCGCGTGAAATGACAATTTTGCCCTCAAACTTAAAATTTTACCAACTCGGGAAAGCACGTCAACATCATTTGACAAGTTATGTCAATAATAATATATACACAATATGAAAATAATTAACTTATGTTATAGATTAAAAGAACTTAATTGATTAAAGTCTAAGTAACATTTAAACATTACAACTTGTACACAATTAATCTAGACTTGGAACAAGACTATATACATTGTAAAATGATAAGATGGAAAGTTATTGATTTGGTCTTGAAAGCCCTTGATGGCCGGCCCCTATTCCTCCCCCATTTAATCACCACATCAATTATCATTAACCACATTTACACATTTCCATTTCATTTTCAAAACACCAAGAAAACCCTAAGTCTTCTTCTCTTATTCATATGTGGCGGCACCATTAATAATTCTCCCATTTCATCCGAAAATCATTCAAACAAAGGTTCCCAGGAGGCTCGTGATCGTGGCTAATCGATTGGTGGACGTGGTGATTGTGTTTCGGTCGAATTGAAGCTTGGTCGTGGGTGTTACTTGTGGCCGTGGGGTTTGGTATAGCAAAGGGAGGTTTGGTTTGATTTTGGTGGTTTGATTCGTGTTTCCTAGTCACGTACACGCTACTAGGGTAACGTATCGTCATCTTATAATCTTTTCCTCTTTGTGTCTTAATCAATTCGTGGCTATGGACATGTATTCTAGGGCTTGTAATATAAATGGATCACATAAAATCATAAGTATATTTGTTACATAAAATGATAAAACAAGTATACATAAAACCTTGATTCTAATTCTATGTAATTCGAATAACATGTGATATGAATATGAATACGAAAGTGATTTTGAGTCTTTCATATAAGTCGACACATATATGTATTGTTAAAGGGTTTAATGAACTTATGAAAACATGATTATACGTATATGATAAATGGAATTAATAACAAATGAATTACGAGTGTATTTTGATTTCTTTATGGGGCGTATAATATGGTGTTCATGAGGGATGTCTCGAATTTAATATGATATCACATTAGGAGTCTTGTAATCTTGTATTAATCGAGCTAAAATGGTTTAGAACGGATTCGTTAATCATAACCTAAAACTAGGGTTTGTAATTACATGATTTAATAAAGTTAAGGGGTTGTTTGGTAAATTGTGAAACTTGATGGATTAACTTGTTATTATACTAACTAAATGGATTAAATGAGTAAAATGAGTAAACTTACTATATTTACACTTTTAACCCTATACTTTGCAATATTGACATTTTAAACCCTAAACTTTTGTAACTTGTCATATATGATCCTTAAATCATAATAATACTCATTTCATTTATTAACTTGAGATAAGTAACTAAACTTACTAAATATGGAAACCTGCTATTTTTAGAAAGTTACTAATTATGGAAATCTGCTATTTCTGGAAAGTTACTAAAAATAGAAACCTGCCTAAAATAGAAAGTTTCCTAAAATAGAAAGTACTTAAAATGGAAAGATTACTAAAACGGAAAACTTGCTAAAAATGGAAAGCCGTCTTAAACAAGTGTTTCGGATTGTTATAGAACGTTATCTAATTCATATAGGTTTCGGGCGACGTGATTGATCTCCTTTCTTGACTTTACTTTCATTGTTGATTGCTTCAAATAAGGTACAGATATTCTATCCCTTTTCAGTAGGGATCTCTCATGACTTTCTGGTCCTTCGACTTTGTTTCGCTCATGATATTCATTGCTATGCTTTCATTGCTATTGATCCTCTGATATTGAACCTTTGCTTACTGCTGAACCCTTGATATTGAACCATTGCTATTGATCCTTTCGTTATTGAACCCTTTACTATTGAACTTTTGCTATTGACCTGTGCTATTATATGTGTGCTATTGAAACTTTGTTATTGAAATATTGATATTTGACCTTGATATTGAATTATTGCTATGAACCTCTGAATTGTGAACTACTGATATTGCACCTTTGTTTATGAAGACCTATATATCGCTACACTTTGAACTTTTGTCTGACCCTTCAGATTGATACCCGAGCCATTAACTAGGCATGGGGGTTCCATGTCCGTGTCATTGATGCACCAATGGCATGACTTTAGTGTGGTTGAGTGATGTTCCACACCGTCCCCATTTTGTATTGATTATGCGCGCTTCAGATATATTGTATGGCCACTATTGTTTTGCAGGGGGCGTATGGATGCATCCTAGATTTGTATTGTATTGATATTGATATATTGTTTTGGTGATGTGGTGCGTGTGTGCAATACACCCCCTCACATTTTGGGAGCTAGCTACTCCACTGGTTACTGAGGTCTCCCCTCATATTGGTTTGGTATTCCGAGGTCACCCCTCCGAATACAATGGTTACTATTGGTTACTTGGCTGCTATTGCTACTATTGATATGGTTTGTTTTGTTGGCTCGGGATAGATTTCTGACAACCCTTACACCTTTGATATACCTATATTGTATCTTCTACATTTCCCCAACGCACCATATTCTGTGTACCTTTATATGACTCACTCTACTACCAAGATATATATATTCCATTTCTTTGATCTGTCACACTCTCATTCCGTTATTTCAGACTATCGTACCGGGTTTATTATGTGTTTATTTGATTTTTTTATGTTATTTATGTTTTATGTGGCTACTGACTATCCTGCTATGATGTGATTAACATGCGGTTATCTGTGTTACCTGTTTTTATCTGATGATATGTGATCTCACTGTTAGGTGACCCTCTGTATTGTCTGGTGATCATGCTTTTGTGTAATCGATAGTTTTGTCTGTTTATTATGTGTACTACGTTCAGTTGATCTTGTGGACTTTGACTATCCGTAAATTCCTTATCTGCTTGTTGTTGACCTGCCATGTTTGCATTTCGGTTTATGCTACGGTTTAATTGGGTAAATGGTTCAGCTTGTGACGTCTGGCTTGTTAAATTGTTTAGTTGCCCTGCTATGTCTTTAATTTATTTAATTATATCTTTATACTGTATTCCTACTTATTACGTGTAACTGCCATGTGTTGACTGTTGTTAGTACTTCCGCTGTTATGATACTGGTTATGTTTTCAACTAAGGGTTTTGACCTGTGTGAATTGCCATGCTCACTTATTAATTAATTGCTTCCGCTTGCCTGTAGATATCTGTTTGGCTTGTATGTCTTCTGATTTCCTGAATTGATTGTATGACATATATGTTGTGTGGATGCGACGCCTGCTATGTTTGCTTATGTTTCAGTTCTCGTATGTCATGGTTCGTATGTGCTTGTTTATATGTCATCGATGCTTTGCTTTGTTTCGTTCTCCTTGTTATTTGTTCGTTTTGGATATCTGTATAATTGTGTTCTGCAGGATCCTCATTGACTCATTTTTCTCATTTCGCTGCAACTTTGTTATCCGTTTCCTTTGTTTCATTTCGCATTTCAGATTTTATTTAGCTTTCGTTTTGTTATATCTGTTCACTGGGCTTTTTATGCTCAGCCGCATTTCTTTTCCTGCGGCAGGTTTTAGGTTTGAAGATGGGCATTCGATGGGCTGAGAGTTGGATTATCTGAGTGGACTAAACCTAGTTACCTTATTATTTGGATCTATTTTGTTGGGCTATTGTTTGGAGATTTCATTTTATTTTAGACATATTGGATTTTGTATTTTCCTTGTAAGTCATTCGTCTATATGACTTGGTACTTTATTCTTTAAGGCTTTCGCTTGTAAGATTTTATTTGTATGTTCTGATATGACACCAGAATGTGACACTTCTACCCTTGTCGGGTTGGGGTGTTACAATTATGGTATCAGAACTAAGGTTTCGTCTTGTTGACCTTAGGATTGACCTGTGAGGACTTGGGTAGACACTAGGCTTCCGTCTGTTATGATCTATTACGATTCCTTTTGACTGTCGTTCAGATTTGACTTTGATAATCTTTTGTCTTCACTGTTTTGGTCTCTTTCTCTTCGCATTTGATTTTATTATTTTGTCTTCGTACATCCATTTGTCGATCGTTAGGTGAAGACTACTCGTAGAGTCGAAGACGATGGTGCCGACCCTGCGTTGCTGCAACAGTCCCTGAGCTGGAGAGGTTCGTGAAGCAGAAGCCACACCCGACTGCCGTGCTGCTGGAGACATCAGGATGTTGTTGGAGGAAGCTGGACGGATCAACCAAAGACGCAAAAGATGGAGACAAGATTCAACCGGTGGCTGTGAAGGTTCATCTACTTCATATGATTTGGGCGCGACTGGTGTTACTCCGATTCGTTTGTCATGCGTTTTGAAGTGGTTTGATATCTTGCTATGTGATTTTAATCGGCATCACTTTTCTTTGATTTGTTCAGAACTCGGTTTGAATCGTGAAGTTTTATCGTTTGGCATTTTGTTAATATCTCAGCTTTTCTTTTGGATCGTCAGTAATGAGTCATGAGGAACCGTTTCGAGCAAGTTGGTGGCCTTCTTCTTTGGTGATATGGTAAGTTGGTTTGATGTGTTATACGCTGTATGTATGAGGATCTGATCTGTTTTGGTATGTTACTTGCTATCTGTATGTTATCCGTTTTGATGTGATACTGGTTATGTGGATTGTCATGACCCGGGACAGAATATGATGACAATAACAACTTATTATGTGATGCAAGTATTATGACGCCTGATCAACGTGATAATACCGAGATCATATAATTCGAACTTATTGAAATCATACGACTTCTTGGGAAATGCCTGGGTTTGGTACGTGAATGAACTATGACTTATATCAGTTATTTATCGACCCACATGTTTGTTTGGAATTCTGTACCTCTTTGCGAGATTCTCACCGACATCTGTCATGTATAAGATTTGTACGCTTTGAAACCGAAATCGTTATGATCTGTGTGAGGCTATGGATGGCTACGTCTGCCTTAAACTTGTACGTCTTCGTGTACCTTTGCGACTTCAATTTTCGAGGACGAAAATTTTCTTTTAGAGGGGAAGAGTTGTAAAACCCTAAAATCTCAAATCGCGTGAAATGACAATTTTGCCCTCAAACTTAAAATTTTACCAACTCGGGAAAACACGTCAACATCATTTGACAAGTTATGTCAATAATAATATATACACAATATGAAAATAATTAACTTATGTATAGATTAAAAGAACTTAATTGATTAAAGTCTAAGTAACATTTAAACATTACAACTTGTACACAATTAATCTAGACTTGGAACAAGACTATATACATTGTAAAATGATAAGATGGAAAGTTATTGATTTGGTCTTGAAAGCCCTTGATGGCCGGCCCCTATTCCTCCCCCATTTAATCACCACATCAATTTTCATTAACCACATTTACACATTTCCATTTCATTTTCAAAACACCAAGAAAACCCTAAGTCATCTTCTCTTATTCATATGTGGCGGCACCATTAATAATTCTCCCATTTCATCCGAAAATCATTCAAACAAAGGTTCCTAGGAGGCTCGTGATCGTGGGTAATCGATTGGTGGACGTGGTGATTGTGTTTGGGTCGAATTGAAGCTTGGTCGTGGGTGTTACTTGTGGCCGTGGGGTTTGGTATAGCAAAGGGAGGTTTGGTTTGATTTTGGTGGTTTGATTCGTGTTTCCTTGTCACGTACACGCTACTAGGGTAACGTATCGTCATCTTATAATCTTTTCCTCTTTGTGTCTTAATCAATTCGTGGCTATGGACATGTATTCTAGGGCTTGTAATATAAATGGATCACATAAAATCATAAGTATATTTGTTACATAAAATGATAAAACAAGTATACATAAAAACTTGATTCTAATTCTATGTAATTCGAATAACATGTGATATGAATATGAATACAAAAGTGATTTTGAGTCTTTCATATAAGTCGACACATATATGTATTGTTAAAGGGTTTAATGAACTTATGAAAACATGATTATACGTATATGATAAATGGAATTAATAACAAATGAGTTACGAGTGTATTTTGATTTCTTTATGGGCCGTATAATATGGTGTTGATGAGGGATGTCTCGAATTTAATATGATATCACATTAGGAGTCTTGTAATCTTGTATTAATCGAGCTAAAATGGTTTAGAACGGATTCGTTAATCATAACCTAAAACTAGGGTTTGTAATTACATGATTTAATAAAGTTAAGGGGTTGTTTGGTAAATTGTGAAACTTGATGGATTAACTTGTTATTATACTAACTAAATGGATTAAATGAGTAAAATGAGTAAACTTACTATATTTACACTTTTAACCCTATACTTTGCAATATTGACATTTTAAACCCTAAACTTTTGTAACTTGTCATATATGATCCTTAAATCATAATAATACTCATTTCATTTATTAACTTGAGATAAGTAACTAAACTTACTAAATATGGAAACCTGCTATTTTTAGAAAGTTACTAATTATGTAAATCTGCTATTTCTGGAAAGTTACTAAAAATATAAAGCTGCCTAAAATAGAAAGTTTCCTAAAATAGAAAGTACTTAAAATGGAAAGATTACTAAAACGGAAAACTTGCTAAAAATGGAAAGCCGTCTTAAACAAGTGTTTCGGATTCTTATAGAACGTTATCTAATTCATATAGGTTCCGGGCGACGTGATTGATCTCCTTTCTTGACTTTACTTTCATTGTTGATTGCTTCGAATAAGGTACAAATATTCTATCCCTTTTCAGTAGGGATCTCTCATGACTTTCTGGTCCTTCGACTTTGTTTCGCTCATGATATTCATTGCTATGCTTTCATTGCTATTGATCCTCTAATATTGAACCTTTGCTTACTGCTGAACCCTTGATATTGAACCATTGCTATTGATCCTTTCGTTATTGAACCCTTTACTATTGAACTTTTGCTATTGACCTGTGCTATTATATGTGTGCTATTGAAACTTTGTTATTGAAACATTGATATTGGACCTTGATATTGAATTATTGCTATGAACCTCTGAATTGTGAACTACTGATATTGCACCTTTGTTTATGAAGACCTATATATCGCTACACTTTGAACTTTTATCTGACCCTTCAGATTGATACCCGAGCCATTAACTAGGCATGGGGGTTCCATGTCCGTGTCATTGATGCACCAATGGCATGACTTTAGTGTGGTTGAGTGATGTTCCACACCGTCCCCATTTTGTATTGATTATGCGCGCTTCAGATATATTGTATGGCCACTATTGTTTTGCAGGGGGCGTATGGATGCATCCTAGATTTGTATTGTATTGATATTGATATATTGTTTTGGTGATGTGGTGCGTGTGTGCAATACACCCCCTCACATTTTGGGAGCTAGCTACTCCACTGGTTACTGAGGTCTCCCCTCATATTGGTTTGGTATTCCGAGGTCACCCCTCCGAATACAATGGTTACTATTGGTTACTTGGCTGCTATTGCTACTATTGATATGGTTTGTTTTGTTGGCTCGGGATAGATTTCTGACAACCCTTACACCTTTGATATACCTATATTGTATCTTCTACATTTCCCCAACGCACCATATTCTGTGTACCTTTATATGACTCACTCTACTACCAAGATATATATATTCCATTTCTTTGATCTGTCACACTCTCATTCCGTTATTTCAGACTATCGTTCCATTCACGTACCGGGTTTATTATGTGTTTATTTGATTTGTTTATGCTATTTATGTTTTATGTGGCTACTGACTATCCTGCTATGATGTGATTAACATGCGGTTATCTGTGTTACCTGTTTCTATCTGATGATATGTGATCTCACTGTTAGGTGACCCTCTGTATTGTCTGGTGATCATGCTTTTGTGTAATCGATAGTTTTGTCTGTTTATTATGTGTACTACGTTCAGTTGATCTTGTGGACTATGACTATCCGTAAATTCCTTATCTGCTTGTTGTTGACCTGCCATGTTTGCATTTCGGTTTATGCTACGGTTTAATTGGGTAAATGGTTCAGCTTGTGACGTCTGGCTTGTTAAATTGTTTAGTTGCCCTGCTATGTCTTTAATTTATTTAATTATATCTTTATACTGTATTCCTACTTATTACGTGTAACTGCCATGTGTTGACTGTTGTTAGTACTTCCGCTGTTATGATACTGGTTATGTTTTCAACTAAGGGTTTTGACCTGTGTGAATTGCCATGCTCACTTATTAATTAATTGTTTCCGCTTGCCTGTAGATATCTGTTTGGCTTGTATGTCTTCTGATTTCCTGAATTGATTGTATGACATATATGTTGTGTGGATGCGACGCCTGCTATGTTTGCTTATGTTTCAGTTCTCGTATGTCATGGTTCGTATGTGCTTGTTTATATGTCATCGATGCTTTGCTTTGTTTCGTTCTCCTTGTTATTTGTTCGTTTTGGATATCTGTATAATTGTGTTCTGCAGGATCCTCATTGACTCATTGTTCTCATTTCGCTGCAACTTTGTTATCCGTTTCCTTTGTTTCATTTCGCATTTCAGATTTTATTTAGCTTTCGTTTTGTTATATCTGTTCACTGGGCTTTTTAAGCTCAGCAGCATTTCTTTTCCTGCGGCAGGTTTTAGGTTTGAAGATGGGCATTCGATGGGCTGAGAGTTGGATTATCTGAGTGGACTAAACCTAGTTACCTTATTATTTGGATCTATTTTGTTGGGCTATTGTTTGGAGATTTCATTTTATTTTAGACATATTGGATTTTGTATTTTCCTTGTAAGTCATTCGTCTATATGACTTGGTACTTTATTCTTTAAGGCTTTCGCTTGTAAGATTTTATTTGTATGTTCTGATATGACACCAGAATGTGACACTTCTACCCTTGTCGGGTTGGGGTGTTACAGATTACCATTTGTTGTGTTTAGTACATAGTACTTTCACTAAAAAAATTTTTTTAATTTGGCCATTTTGGGGGAAAAAGGGACTAAAAGGGTACATTTATGATCAAATTCGCCAGAATTCCCCCCCCCCCACACTTAGAAATGAATATTGTCCTCAATATTCAAAGTACCGGCTGTTATGCCGAAACTTAGAACGTAAAAAGATAACATTACTAGCTAAGTGTAGAAACACAACAATTATTCTCTTTTTTTAATATTTACAATTTTCATACATTTTTTTAGATCTATATACAACATGTGGGGCATCTCCCCCACACTAAGGTGTTACACACGGGTGAAAACCCATGTTTATGCACTACTGTTTTTGATTACCGAGTCGCTAGCTTGACTCGATCCCCGAATTAATTTGTTCATGGGGAAGTAAGTGGAAGAGACAATCTCCATCGGACTCTCATTCAAGATGTTTGTATAAACATTGAAGTACGTGAAAGTTCCACACCGATGAGATATACATAGAACCGGCACACAAATGATAAATGAAAATGCCGGGGTCAAAAATAATGTCTTCATTCCCGAAGGAGTGAAGAACAGGAGAAGCCACGGGATAGGTGAAGAAGAGAAAGAAAGTCATGATAAAGATCTTGACTAACTCATTATCATCAGAAGGAGAATTCATGATTTCTGGATCATAAATCTCATTATTTAAGCTCATTTGATCAAGACATATTCTGGGTGGGAGGGATGGGATTTTGATATCAAGCAAGTTCTCATGGCTGAGAACATTTCCCTCCGGAACATAAATATCATTTATGTCTAGATCAAAGTGGAAGTTATCATACTCTGGTGGAGATATGATATGAGTGAGTTCAAAGGAGAACTCCTCGTAAAGAGAATCATTCACATGAAGTGAATTTGTGAACTCTTGTTCCATTGTGGGCTCATCACTATCCTTGTCAAAGATTGTATTGTTAGAAATCCAAGTGAATTCAGATTCGAATTCAAATAGAGGATTGGTGAAAGTAGCTTTGAATGTTTCGGGAACAAGGTGATTAACATTCTCTATTGGACTGTTAGGGTGAGAAGTGAGTGAATTATCATTATATGGGAGACTTTCAATCTCTCCCATATCGGCTTTGAAATCAAAGAGATCATCATCACTTTTCGATGAAAGTGGAATGATGTGAGTGAGTTCATCGGTGAACTTCTCAAGAAGAGGATCAACATTAAAATGTGAAAGTGATGCCTCAACATTCTCAATGTCTCCATAAGATTTACAATCATCGCTAAAATCGGAGAAAGTCTCAAAATGATCTTTTGAACACTCAAGAGGTGAAGGGATATCACACATATGGTCAAAATTTCCCTGTGACTCTCTCGGGATTGGGACAAGGTCCTCAACACTAGACTTTATGAATTCGTCCGATTCCTTTTCAGGAACAGTGTCAAGATGCTCGTCCCCCATGTTCAGAGAGTGAGTGGGAGCTTCGGGTGTGATAGCAGTTGTTTGAGAATGAATCTCAACTGCTGGGATATCAACTGATGAACTTGATGAATCTTTATAAAATTGTAGGATACCAAGTGCATCCTCATCATCACTGTCATCAGGAATAAAACGAAATTGAGAGCTAGATCTGGCTGCTTTTTCTTTTGCAATTGATTCCCTAATAGAATTTTCAAAAGCAATTTGGGAATTTATTTTAGCAGCCTGCTCTTCAGCTAGAAATTCTTCCATGGATTTCTCGTGTGAATTTTGAATGACAGGACATTGTGGGAGTGGAGATTTGTCAAAACCGGAAGGTTGACATTGATAATCATCATGAGGACCCCCACAATATACACAAGAAAAACTGGGAACATTATGAAATGCTGTTTTACTCAACTCCTCAGTTCTTTTCACTGACTCCAGAAGCTCTAGATAAGTGTCTTGTTGGGTTTGCTGAGGAGTTTGAGTCATTTGGCACTGTGGAGGTTGGTCGTGATATGGATAGTCGTAATTGTTACAAGGAAATGGATTCCCTGTTTGACAATCAGAGCTGAAATGGGGACCTCCATAGTTCTCACAACAGTAAAACTGTTGAGCCTGGATTGGTGAATCATATGGATATTGGTCATAACCAAAGTTCTGAGCATCACCGGAAAACTGTTCATAGACAAACGTGTTTCCGGATTGACACTCAAATCCTTGGTGAGGACCTCCACAAAATTCACAGCAGTTATGTTGATTATATGAAGATAAGTCGGGCTGAGGTGGGTAGTTGGAAAAATTTGAGGGGTCGTTAAATGAGTTCGGATTAGGATCATAATCAAATGAATTCCTCGAACCACAAAACAAACAACTCCCGTTATGAATATCATTACCACACTGTACACACGTACACCAGCGACAGGGTGAACCAAAAAGAGGCTCACCACAACCGACACAAGGAATAAACGATTCCATTTGAGAGTTATGAGAAGGAATCGTTTCATTCAAAGAATCAACAAAACCAACATGGTGATCCGAATGACTATTAAGACTCGAAGAACATTTTGAAAAATCCGGAGGTGGGACAAGTGGTGTACTCTGAGAGCTAGCAATTTCCACCACTTCCGTTATGGTCTCCAGTTCTGGTTCTTGAGAAACGTGAAGATTAGGCAAGTCATTCTTGCTAGTCACCGGTCTAAATTCTGCATGTTTGCTTTTAACCGTAAATTGTGAAAGTTTAGGATCAATTTTAGACGGCTTAGGAGCAATCGAGGGGTTAGATCTTTGGATAACCGTAGGTTGGACGTATTTAGCACCTCCATTATCAGAGGGAAGTACCTGGTCCTTTGTCACCCTGGTTTCTCGTTCTATATCCCTACGCAGAATTAATGGATCATCACGAACAACACGAATTCTAGACATTTTTGACAAAGTATGAAGTTTTTCAAATTCGTTCCAGAATTCGTCGTAGTCGAGAGATTCCATGAGAATATAAGAAGTTAGAATCAAATGGATAGAGGGTTAAGGAATAAAGAATCAAAAAGGGTAAGAGGGTAAAGAGGAATATTTTTGGCATTTTTGAATAAACATTTTGTAAAAACAAAGAATGAAAATATTTTTGGTGTTGTTAACACTTTAGAAAAAGTGTTAATGAACTTTTTGATTTTGATTAACTTTACAAAAAAAACTGTTTACAAAAAGGTGGTATATGTGCAAGAATGGGTCTGGAAATGCTTAAAACACGCTTACAGCCTCCCCGGCAGCGGCGCCAAAATTTGATTCATCCCGAACGGTCAAGTTTAATCACACAAGCTAACCACTTGTGAATGGTCAACCGTAATAAACTTAAAACAGCTCAGAAACAAATGCAATTAAGATCAGAGGAATATAGTGGATTCCTGGGTCGTTAAGTCCCACGGAGGATGAATGGTGTTTAACACAGACAGATGTCGAATAATCACTAAGGATAGTGATCAGTAAGGATTTTGAAATATTTATACCTAAAGAAAAAGTTTGTAAATTACAAGGGCTTAAATGCAAATTAAAGAAAATTAAAAAAGTTAAAATATATTAAATAAACGCTATCACTATTTTAAAATTGATGAACGTTTAAAACTTAAAACGTATGATTAAATAAAATTACGTAAACGTACAAAATAAAACGTGAGTTTTAAGAAATAAAATGCCTACAAATATGAAAATGATATTTTTACAATCCTAATAATAAAAGAAAATTATTATAAAAAGAAAATTATTTTAAAAACTATTTATTTAATTATTATTAAATAAAAACTATTTTTAACTATTATATAATAACCTAAAATATGATAAAATATGAAATAAAGCTAGAAAAATAAAATTATGACTTAGAAAAATCTAAAATATTATAAAACTTATTTTAAAATTGAAAATATATTTTTTTACACTTTTTATGTATTTATTATTAATTTAATACTATTTAAAACTAATTAAAATGCTAGAAAATACTATTTAAACCAAGAAAATTATGGAAAAATATTTTTTTGGCTTTTTATATTTATCTTAATCTAGGAAAATTGAAAACATATTTTTTTAAACTTTTTCTGATTTATTTGTATTAAAAGCTAATTAAAAAGGATTAAAAACTAATTAAAATAAAGAAAAATAGTAAACAGTGATGGAAAAATATGAAAAATTCAGGAAAAGTCTAAAATATTATTCTAAGTTTATAAAAAATATAAAAACATATGCTTATGTGTAAGATATGGAATCTGTAGTGAAACTGCTTATGAATAAGCACTTAAAAATAAGCCAAAGACCACAATTGGACACCAAATGAACACATAAGCTAGGTTATGCTAAATTAAGTCTATCTTAACTAATTAACAGTACTATTGATTACTAAATAAGCTTAAACTAGATTTGAGCTTATGAGATTATTTAAGCAAAACAGTTATTAGGGGGCACCTTTAAGCTAATGCATAAGTAATCCTAATAAGCTAAGGTGAAAAACAGAAGTTGGAACCTAAAGATCACCTACCAGACTACACAAGAACCAAAAATCAGCTCCTCACAAGCTTAATTGAAGCTTGTGCAAAGGCTGCAAGATGCCTGTGCACACTCAGTGTGCTGAGTGTGTGCACAGGGCAAATGGTAGCTTATTGGAAGCTGATAAAAAACTTATTGGAGCTTGATAAAAGGAAAACAAAACTGAGTTTATTAAACTAGACCAACTGAACTTGGAAATCCCAAAGTCTCATTGAATTTGAACCAGAATTGAGTACATGAGGGATTCACAAAGTTTTGCAAAAGTGACATTTAACTTGAAACAAACTTGATTTTACACTAAGACTTTGAATTTAAACTGAGATAGACATTTAAGTAAATTTTACACTACTAATGGTCTAAAAACATGCGACCCCTTTATCTCTGTCTTCTTTTCTTCTTTATAGACATCCAAAAGCTTCCTTGTCGACATATAATTAAATCCCACTTTATTCCAGCCATTGGATCATCTTAATTCATCCTAATCGTCCAAGTGGAGTTTTGGCGGGAAAAAGTCTTGAAGCAGGTTTATACAATTAATGCAGTTTGGTTGTATGTAAAGGTGGAGGGGGGTGGTGAGAGGTAGGGGAGAGGTGGAAAGGTGGTAGTGAGGTGGTAGAGCATGTGGCAGTTGTTGTATGGAAACAGGTGTGGCTGGGAAGAAGGAAGTGAACAGTGGCGCGGTTTTAATTGTTTTAAATTTTGGGCCGGGTTTGGTTTTTGGGCCTGGATTTGGGTTTGGTTTAATATATAGGTCCGTTTGGTTTAAATAAGCACAAGGACCATTTATGTAATATTCTGAAACTGAAGGACTGAACTTGCAACTTATCCAAACTTATTACAAGGGCTAAAACTGCAATATATGATAATCCAAGGACCATACATGTAATTATTTTCCATTTTTAATAAATCCAAGGGCCTTTTATGTCATTTTTGAAACTTAAGGGACCAAACATGTAATTTTCCAAAAGTTCACTATAAGGACCAATTTTGTCATTTATGAATAGTACAAGGTTTATTTTGAATAATTTCTATTTTTTAAACTCACCAAGGACTGATTTTGACATTTTCCAAACTTGAGGGACTAAAGTTGTCATTTTGTAAATTTTAAACTTTAAAGGGTTTATTTTGACAACTTTTGAATCCCATGGACCTTAAATGACATTTTACAAGTTTTTGAATTACCAGGGACTAGTTTTGACAATTTTTGAAACTTGGGGGACTAAAACTGCCAATTATGCAAACTTGATACGTTTTTCATCTGATTTTGGTATTTTTGCATTTAAAACACATAAAACACTTTTTTGTGATATTTTCATCATTTTGATGCATTTCTGAGTGTTTTCAGATGTTTTTGCAGTCTAGATGGTACAAAAATGATGAGTATTTAGACACTCATCAATTACCATAACCTGCTCCAATCATCCCTTGTTCATACCGTCTTCCTTGCACATTCTGCACTACTACCTTACCATCTCTGATAGTAGCTTGATTGTGTGGATTGGATGCTGTTCTAAGGTTATTGTTGGTGTGTCTAGTGGAATTCATATTTTTACTAACCATGAGAGACAATTGATTGATGAAGTTTTCCATAAGTGTGTTTGAGTCTGGAGGCTTATATGCTGGATCAGGAATGAGCTTGTAATTACCATTACCCGTGGGTATGACTCGAGAAGCTTTGGTGGTAATTCCAACATTGGTGTAGAAGGCTGTTGAATCATTTGACGAAATTAGTTTACCCTGTTTAGATTTGAACTGTTCGAGAATCCTTCGTTCAAACATAGCATGTCTCTCATTCTGAAGAAGAAAGGCATACAGTTGCTCATAGTTGGTGTTCTTTAATCCTTTGGTTAGCTTCACAGAGGTGACAAATTTGTGCCATTCGGGATTCATGTTGTTCACAAACTTTGAGTTCAGTTGAATATTTGGCATGGTCATTTTGATGTTCCTCATGTCATTTACAAGCTTGTGGAATCTCACGTAATATTCATAGACACTTTCTTCTGGTTTCATCTTAAAATGCTCAAATTCATCATACACTTGTGATTCTCTGTCTTCCTTGGTTAGTTCAGAACCCGAGAGAAGCATCTTGACATTGTCCCAAACTGCCTTAGCTTCAGTGTTGTGATTAACCACTCTTGTAAATGTCCTTAGGTAAACCCTGAAGTATGATGTTAGAAGCCCTGATGTCTGCATCATATCTCTTCTTTTCCTTATCAGTCAGTTCATCATACATTTTAGGTATGTCCAGTCCTAATATCATCGTGCCATCAGCAGCAGTATTGAGTATGTCTCTGGTTGTCTCAACTTGATATGGTCCTTCATCAATTGACTTGAGAATGTTGACTCCATTTTCTTTTCCCAAACAATACAGCCTAATTCGCTGAGCCCATGAGTCATAGTCAGTTCTGTCAAGCATAGGTGGACGAGTATCTGATCCAGCTGCTTGAACGTCCTCAGCAACAGAAGATATGATTGTAGGTATGTTGGTAGACATGATTACAGATTTCACGAGATTTTAAAACTCTATTATTAAACCGGAAAATAGATTCTTTCACGGGATTTTACTGAATCAAGAGAAAACCGTATTAGAAACAAAATCAACCAAGTCGCTATAACCCTTGAAGACAAGTCGCTAAGTCACCAAGTCGCTAAGTAGCAACTCGCTAAAGGCTCAAGTCGCTGTGGATCAAGTCGCTAGACACAAGTCGCTATGAACCAAGTCGCTAAACACAAGTCGCTAAAGCAGCAAATCGCTAAGATGACAAGTCGCTAAAGAACAACTCGCTAAGTAGACAAGTCGCTAAGGAACAACTCGCTGAAAGGTCAAGTTGCTAAAGAGTAACTCGCTAGTAACAACAAAGACAAGTCGCTAGAAATAATAAAGACAAGTCGCTAGCCGAAGTGGTGTCTCCACTACTTTGTACTGTTTGTCGTCTTGTCTCAATAGACAAGTCGCTAGGGCTCAAATCGCTACCACTTCAACTACAAGTCGCTACCAACTAACGAAGCAAGTCGCTACAAAGAAAATTTATTCGAGAACCAAGTCGCTAGGAAGAAAAACTTAAACACAACCCTTTTCAATCCAAAACAAGCTCAACCACAGTGTTTCAAGCTTTCCAAATCAAAACCCAAGCACTTACAATGATTCTAAACACAAAAGTACACTCAAAATTCAAACTTTAACACAAGAAATGATCCAAATGATGCAAAAACCACTAAACTTTTTCAAACCCAAAAACCATATAAAACCACTAGAAATCCAAGGATATGTAAGAGAGATGATCAAACCATGGCCGTTGATACCATTTGTAACATATTGGATTTCACAAACACATCAAACCATGATCAAACTAGGCGTATACAATAAGGTTTTAGAGAGAGAAAGAGTTAGAGGTTTGGGAACTTAGTGAGAGAAAATGAAAGTATTAGTATGAGCTCCAACCCTCTACCTTGGGAGGTAGAGGGTATTTATAGTTTCTTACATAAACGCCACATACGGGCTGTGGATCAGGCATACAGTGGGTACAGACCCGTCCGTCCTCCACGGTGATACTTAACTAAATACTATCTAACATAAAACAACTACGACTACAAGCTTTCTAACTATTACATATACTTGAGGTGACCGACACTTAAATAACTGGATTTAATAAATCCTAACAAAAAATTAAAAAGAAATGTAATGAAAAGGTTGAAAAGAAATAGCCCTCCAGATTATTCAACTTAGGGCAGACACCGAGTTCAACTCATATGCTACTGGTTGTCACTAGATGACACCGGTATTGAAGATCAAAGTCGTCATGGACCCAGTGACGCATGCACTAAACTTTCTTAGCCACTCAAGGTTCTCTCAAAAGAAGCTTGTTTCATTCTCACAGGGAACCCTACATAAACTATCAACTTTTTCTTAGAGATTGCTGGTATTGAAGAAGGAGACCCTCTCCCTAGTCTCCGCTCAGGAAAACCAAAGTACACTATTGAGTCTAGAGCCACGAGATTCATCAAAAGATCTCTTAGAAACACTCGACATTTCATCATTTGTCGTTCAACAATAAGGACGCAAGTGATACTATTCTAGAGTCCTACACAGATCTTAGCAATCTGTCGAGAACATTTATGAGGGGTTCACAACTGTGATCCTCAGTGATTGAATGCAAACTCCTGCCAGGGTCAACATCTAACAGCCCTGACAGCAGGTCACTTAGGTAACTCTTTGTGGGTTACGCTTAGTGTTGTCTCAAACGGTCTACAGTCGTGGGGTGATGCTTCGGTGTACCTCAGTGACTCACCTGAACCGTAGATGTACTTCGGTATATCGTGTTAGCCTTCTTGAGGGCATCTGGTTTCAGGAATAGCCTTTGCTAGAATTAGAGATGTGTTTTCACATTATGCTGTTAACATTCTCGAAATTCGAACTTGTAAGTGCTGGAAATCCCGCTAAGGAGATTCCTTTCAAGAATCGAGTCCTGAATATGTGGGTCATTACTTGAACTTGTTCAATGTAATGCCAACTGTCCCTTACGGGATTCGGACGGCTGATTCGCCCGACCAAGGTGAATGGAATCAAGACATTCATCAGTAGAACAATTGTTGTAATCAATTCTTTATGAAAAGATTACAATGATCAATTGGTGTTCGTGACTGTACCTGAGATGCTGTTGTTGATGGATGCTCGAGGGAGGAAGAGATCGTGCAGATTCTCCACATGATCATACCAACAACATCGTCAAAGAAGTTCTCTCATTATCAAAGGCAACACAAAGTCAAAATGATTCTTCTTCAAATAAAAGAATCTACAAAGTTAAAAAGACTCGAGAACTACTTCACATCTAAAATTCACCGTCAAAAGAAGTGTGAGCATGTTGGAGAAAGACGTGGAGACACTGGAGCAACGAAGCGGACCTGATACAAATTACCACAACATAACATCACCTGTCCACTCCAGAACAAAGAACAAGATTAATAAAGACGTCAAAGATGAAAAACTTCAAAGAAAACAAGATCCTCACACTGAGGAGATTGTTGGAATCAAGACACCTCTTCTCACAAGAAAGAAGAATGTTAGAAGACGTCAAAGCAACTATTACATTAGCACCTACAAAGTTTTTCACTCAAATCATGAATTACCAACAGTTAGGGAGAGATTGTTGGAATCACTCATAAACTATATTTCAAGTGTTTGTAATCAATATGTAATAGGTTGCTTAATTAGGATTTTATGTTTGTAATTAAGTCAAGGCTTATGTAGAAAGCCCATAAGCCTTGGCCCAAGCCCATAAGGAAGGAAAGGGACTTGTAGTGTTGCCCTAGTCCCTTCCCCTATAAATAATGTTGTAAACTCCCATTTGGGAGTTGGTTGCTCACTTTACATTAATTCCTATGCCTAAACCTTTCTATATTATTCGTGTGTATTATGTTTAGTGTTCATCTGATCACTTCTTATCTCATTTCTTGTACATTGATGCTTGTGTTACAATATGGTGACCTAACATGATTGTTTTTTTTCTTTATCGTGTCGGTAAATTTCGGTTTGAATTTTTTTAGCTGTTTTTTTTCTTATGATGTCGGTAAATTTCGGTTTTGACGTTCCCGCACTTATTAAAATACATTCAAATTTGTTTAATTTTGTTTTTTTTGCAAAAGGTGGATTTGTTTCGATATATTGCTTCAATTGTAACTCGTTTTAATTTGGCATATTTTTTTAGTGAGTCTTTTTGGAACGAAGACAAAGTTTAACATGTTTTGATTGCAAAAGTTTAACATGTTTTGATTGTATTTTTTTTAGTGAGTCCTTTTTAATTGCAAAAGTTTTTAATTATGTTTATATCATGTTTTGATTGTTGCTTCGCTTTTTTTTATAACTCGTTTTTATGCGCAACTTTATACAAAAAGCGAAGTTTATTGAAAAGGGAAAATGGTCTAAAAAGACATCCAACTTGTTTAATTTTCCTATTGTAACCCTAAATCACAATTTTTGTCCAATTAATTTTTTTTAATCACAATTAGCCCGTTTTTTTTACTAATTACCTCAATTCGGGGCAATTTTTGACAAATGTTGGAAGTTGAGGGTACGGGTTTAGAAGTTTTACACATAATAAGATTTCCCCCAAATCAGAACCCCAATTTCACACTGTACCCACAATTGAACTTTGTAAATAGCCAAATTTGATGTGTTTTTTGTTATTTCAGGTATATAATTATTGATTTCTTTGATTATGCTCTGTTTTGATCAAAGTTATTACCACTTTATAAACCTTAATTTATTAATTTTCTCAATTTTTTAACAGAATGATACCATGTACCAATTTGCACCAATTTGATGTACACAGTGACGGTTATTTTGCTCATTTACCTTTAAGGTATACAATAATTTATAAGAGTGATGCAGTAACTTATAACAGTGATTCAATAATTTTTTGAGATGCATTAGGTTTTAGTTTAAAATAGTTTAACTTAGTTTTTAATTGAGATGCAGGAGGTTTTAGTTGCAAAGTAATTGTCTGATTGATGTGTAATTAGCATTTTTTAGCATTTTAGCATATGGAAGAGGTGATGCAGTAGCTTATAACAGAGATACAACAATTTAATTGAGATGCATTATGTTTTAGTTTAAGTTAGTTTTTAATTGAGATGCAGGAGGGTTTAGTTTTATAGCATTTGAGTACCAGTTACGTTAAGTTTTTAGAAGTGACTATCAATCCTGATCAGAAAACCTACTTTATCGTTTGTTAGGTTCGCATTTGATTTGCTTTTATAGTCTTTTTTTGAGAAACTAACTTTGTTACTATTATAGAGAAGCCTGAGATCACATGTTCTTTTTTCTTTTTCAGTTTGGTTGTAGAAATGTTCTTTTTTATTGACTTGACTTTTACTTGTACAGATTATTTACGGCTATTCAGGCATCCATATCAGTTTCTATTTCTAGTTCTCGGCGTTTTGCCTCTGATATAATGGAAAATGGAATTCTAGGCATCAGAGTCAGACGCCGAGAACTAGAAATATAAAGACGGGCCGATCAGGATCAGCTACACATTGCTTGGAACCAATTTAACTGTGATAACGGAGTGGATGAGTTTCACCCAAATAAAAAACGGTAATGCAAGAAACACGTTACAGTTTTTTTTTGTCATAACTGTTAATCAATCAAATTTGGGTTTTTTGGTGCCGGAATGTTTTAAGGTACTTTGTTGTTTTACGCTGTTTCGTGTTTCTTGCATTACCGTTTTTAGTTGTGTTTAGTTTAATTTTTTAGTTTATGAAAATTAGGGTTTACGGCTTGAAAGTGTGTTTTCGTTGAGGATGTTTCTGAGGCTACCGCTGAAATTTCAGATAATTAAATTTTTGCAAGTTACCGTGTTTTCAGTCGGTTGCAAAAATGCAGTTTTTGAAATGATGACGAAAGTTACCAGATTATTGGTGCAGCCAAGGTATCTTGGCGAGGTAGCTTGACTCCGGTTACAGTTGCATCCAAGAATTGTGTTTAGTTTTGCTTCTATATTTGCAGACCTAAGCCTTATAGGTATCGCCGACATCCTTTTTTTTCTAAGTATTTTCTTTAAAAAAATCCCAAAATAGCGCAATTATGATTCATGCACTCGCTGCTATGCTACACGCCTTTGCATTGCTTCTTAAAATAGCCTCATCCAAATAGCATTTTTAGCATATGGAAGAGGTGATGCAGTAACTTATAACAGACATGCAGTAATTTAATTGAGATGCATTAGGTTTTAGTTTAACTTAGTTTAAGTTAGATTTTAATTTAGATGCATGAGGGTTTAGTTCTATAGCATTTGAGTACCAGTTACGTTAAGTTTTTAGAAGTGACTATCAATCCTGATCAGAAAACCTAATTTGATAGGTTTTGTGTGTACTAGCAAATGTTTGGAAGGTTAGGCGTAGGAGAGTAATTACCTTAGATGATTGTTTTCTGAAAAGTCCAAATCATGGTGAAATTGGAGCTGGTTTTTGGAGTTACTTGGAGCTATGTTTATATCCATACTTTTTTGTTAATGAGTTAGTCTTACATATATTCAAGACATATATGTTAATGGTTCAGGAGTTTAGAGAGTTCTTTTGGACAGCATCTAAGGCCTTATATCCACAGCTCCTCAACAAGATAATGGACAAGATTAAAAGGTTCATCAGACAATAGTTCGTTTTGTACATTTGTGGGGGCAGTATTTGATGGTAATTGTAAAAATACTTTTGATGAATGAAATATGCATTATGCAGTTTCTAATATAATTTTTGTTATTATACAGCTGTGCATTCAAATCATTTTGTCATTCTTTACATATATTTGTAGTCAATACACTATACAAGCCTTTTGCAGATTTGCAGATTTGCAGTCAATGCAAACAACTCACGCATTTGCAGATATACAATAGGTGATATTTGCAGTCAATGCAAACTATTTAAGCATCTTTACTGTGTCTGCAGAAAGCTATAGAATAGCTTAGAATCTATACTCTTTGAGAATCTTTACTGTTTTTGTAACTAGTTAACAACCAATCAACACTTGGTTCCATATGAAACATGCTCACATTCCTACTGTAACCCCTATTATGAATGCTACTGTTACCTCTATTATGGACCATGTACTCATGTGGGTATGCAAATGTGTTTTATGTCTATGTTTGAAAGATTGATGCAGTTTGGTATAATGCAGTGATGCAGTAAGTTCTAGTATGTGGCATATAAGTCTATATTAGGTTAGCCGCGTAAGTGTTTTAAATGTTGAAAAGTTTAGATTTGCAAATCATGTAGAAATCATTACCAAGATGGGTATGCAAATCATGGTCTACAAATCCTTATTATCTACTCATTGCAAACCATGATTTTAACATCAACAAACCAATGTTTTGCATACCATTGCAGACCATGATTTAACACACCAATGCTTATTATCAGTAATGGAAACAAGATGGGTAAGTATACTAATTGCTTACACAGATTGAAAATTCAATCTTAACACATATTGAAGACTAATGTGCAGACTGATACATTTGAAAACATTACCCAAGCTAAAACATTAACATTGATTATTCAAACTTAACACAAAAAAGAGCAGGCAAGAAGAATGCCACTAGCATATCAGTGACCGTAATAGCTTAGTCGTAACTAAAACAGTTTTGCTGCGGGCAACATATCTATATAAGTTACCGCAGTCTAGGAGCGGAAAGCACTGTTACTATGCAATGCAGTTCTAATTGATAAATGTACAGACAATTCAGTTATTGCAATAATACATTTACAAACACAAGAGGACTAGTGCTCTCCAAACTTGCATCATTCCATTCAAAAAAAGCCAGATACTGATATAGCATATCTCTAGTTACGAAACCAATATGTTTGCAAGCTATCGTATAAAAACACAGCGAAACACATAGGTATCAATCCTTAACTGTAGGAGCAATATCCAGCATATGATACATATATTGTGGTTTACGAATCCCGTACAATTACCTAATATACAGCATATGATACATATATCGTATAAACACACAGCGAAACACATAAGTATCAATCCTTAAGTATAGTAGCAATATCCAACATATGATACATATATTGTGGTTTACGAATCCCGTACAATTACCTAATATACAAATAAAGGATGCACCGGGACTATGGGGCAACCTTAAAACAATGGGTATCAGAAACAGTCCCGATCACAGAACATGTCTAACAACTAAAACGGGTCACTTTTCACCCTATTTCATACTCACACATGCAAACACAAGAAACATTTTTCCATAGATGAAAACTACTACTTATATTAACATAAAGCAACGCACTTACAGTGTGCTACCATTAGACATACATAAACATTAAACACAACAACCTACAACCACCTACTTCACAAACATACACATTATTCTTGACAAAGAGCTAACACACTTAACACAGACAACTTCACAACCATCCCCACCCTCTTCTAAACCCAAAAGACTAAAACCCCATCCAAATCTAATCGCTGAGGTCATCACTGAAGTCCATCATTGTGATGTGCCTCTGCTTCTCCTCCATGCCCTCCCTTGCTTCAGCCAGTACATTAACCAAATTAGCCAGCCTGTCACGCTCCCTTTGGAGAGTTTCATTGATGCAGTCGATGATCTCAGGTGCAACATTGTGGAACGGGCCAAAGGACGCAAGCTCTTGCACATACTCTTCTTCCTTCTCGATTTTCCTACACAGATCATTACATTCCTCACCAAGTTTCTGGATGAAACCCTCCTCCTCAGTCATTTGTTGAGTGAAAAAGAACAAAGCAATTTTGTATCACATCAGATCCGGATTGGTACTTAAGCTCATTCAGATTGGGAGTGTTGGCCATGGCTTGATGATAGTTAAAATGGAGCAGATGAAACCCTAAGTAAAATAGATGTAGGCGGATGATAGTGAAGACAGAAGTATGCGGTCCACAAAACTAATCCTCTATTTATATACACATCCACGAAACCTTAATGCTTAAATCAAACTGCAACAGTGGTAACCAATTAGCTTACATTTACCATGCAAAGACATTCACAAAGAATATGCATTTTGTACTTATGTAGATACCTACACATTAAAATATACAAAGTTTTCAAAGCTAGGCATTCGGGACATTTTTATGAATCGCTTTCCTAGATTCGTCCTTGTGGTTGAAGTTTGCACTCTTAATTGATGATTACACTTACAAAATTGTTCAATTTTACCTCCAACTAAACGGCATTGAGCTGGAGAAAAACTACTCATATTTAGTGTTCCTGAGGTAATTAGACAAAAAAACATACCCTCAACTTCTAATATTTGCTAAAAGTTGCCCAAATTTGAGGTAATTAGACTAAAAAATGGGATAATTGTGATTAGCAAGATTAATTGGACAAAAATTGTGATTTAGGGTTACAATAGGAAAATTAAGGAATTATTTGACTACTATAGGAAAAAAAAAGTTTGATGCACACAAAAGACAATAAAAAAAGGAATAATTCTATATTTACCCAATCTAAACATGAAAATGTCATATATACCCAAAGTACAACTTTTGAATGCATGATGTACAATGCATTTAAAGCATGTTTTGGGTAAATATGACATTAGCATGTTTAAGTTAAATAAAACACAACATAACATAAAAAAAAAGTTTGATGCCCACAAAATTAAGGAATTATTTGACTACTATACGAATTATATGACTACTATAGGAAAAAAAAAGTTTGGATACCTTTTTAGACCATTAGCTTCATCACCTTTTTTTATAATTGACATAAAAAAATGTTGAAACGATGAAATGTGAACATAAAATAATTGAAAAAAAAATATTTTATGTTCACATCAAAACTTCATCACCTGTTTTGTTTTAATTCTATAGTTAGTTTTGTTGAAATGTTGTTCGTTATAGATACATAAAATTGAACTGAGTTTATGTTCACATTTCTAGTTTTGTTGAAATGTTGTTTGCTAGCATATTACTTTTAATGAATTGGGGATTGAACCGCGATGGATCATGGGATACCCATAAACTTTTTGCGATGTAGTGTTAGTATTTGCAAAAAGACTCGATTTTTCTAAATGCATCCAGTCCAAGAAATTTGGATTTGTGTTTGCAGTTTTGCTAAGTTTTTTTGGTTGCACCTGGTCAATTTATGTTTCGGTTCATCACTAGCTTCATCACTAGAATTATGAACATAAAATAATTGAAAAAAAAATCAAGTTTTGATTCATCAAAGCACAAACAATATCTTCATCATCTGTTTTATAATTGACATAAGAAATGTGAACATAATTGATAATACTAATTAGCTTCATCACTAGAAATGTGAACATAAAATAATTGAAAAAAATCAAGTTTTGATGCATCAAAGCGCAAACATTAGCTTTATCACCTATTTTATAATTGACATAATAAAAAGTTGGATGCCTTTTTAGACCATTAATAAAAAAAAGACCAAAGACAATTAAAAAAAAACAATTTTTGGTAGGTATTAAGTGTAATATTTTTATGTTTTGTGTTTTGTACCTTTTATTATTTTAAAGTTATATTAAGTTTTATTATTTTCTTTTTATTTTTTTTTTCATATATGTTATGTTGTGTTTTTTTAATTAAGTATTAGGTGCATGGGAAAAGGTGTTATAATTTATGAGTACGCTTCATTTTCCATCATTGGTCTTCTTAATCTACCAAAAAGATCTCTTTCGTTTATATTGCATATTAAATCATTCTACATAACAGATCTATTTTGGTTTAATAATGTCCACTCCCATATTCGATCAGTTTGCTAGTGTTGTGGGTTCTAAGAATCCAAAGGACATAATGATTGCATTCTATAACTCAGAAATTGAAGCTTCGAAACTTGAAGAGGAAGGTTTAAGGAATATGGCAACGAAGATTCGAGGGCGTGTTCGAAGGAGGAGTGAGTTTTTGACAGAGTTGGAGACTTTGGGTGGGTGGGATGCATATTTTAAGTTTGTTTCACACATTTTGAAGATTCAAACAGAAGATTTGGGGGATGCTTCTAAACTTCTTATGATGCCATCAAATACAGGACCGCCTTGAGGAGCGCTCGGTTATGGTGGAAATGTTGAAGGCGATGGAGTTTTAATTCCGCCTGGTTTTTGTCATGGTTTCTTTTGTTTTTTGTGATAGTACTATTTGAGGGTCATCTGTGGGGGTTAAATTATCTTTTGATGGTGGTATTTTGTGTAAGTATCTTTTGGTTTTTTAGTGATGCTGATGATCTTGTGAATTGATGTAATTATTATAACTTATTAATATAACTTTATGATGCAATTGTTGTAATCCAGTGGTGTATTTGGCATATAAGTGTTTTAAGTGTTTGTATATGAGTTTGTCTATGGTATGATGCACTAGTTTCTTCTACGAGTCATTCAATTGATGAAGTAATGCAGTATAAACTTGTTTGTGGCATATGATTCTCGGTTAGCTTAGGCGAAGAGCATATTAGTTATCGAAAAGTATCTGAGTTATATTAATTCATTTTTGTGTAGTGAAATGATGCAGTAATGAATAATTTGTTGTGTATGAGTCTAGATTATTAATACAAACAAACCGTAAAAACGTTTATTAATATTTTACGATCTCTTTGTGTTTTGTTGATAACAAATATAATGTTATCTTAAGTATAATTATAAGGATACATGTTATTTTTGAAAAGCATTTACATATAGCCATTTAAATACAAAAATGTAGTAATTAAGCATTTGTTGTAATAGTTTATTAGGATGGGTAAAAACCATAACCCATGGATCTTAACCCATACCCAAGTTGGCTAGATACAATGTATACTTAGATACATTGAATCTAAAGAAAACCCATGGACCAAGCCATAACCCATGACCCATAACCAAAAAACCCATGGGCAAAGAGGAGCATTCCACGGATCCCTAAGATTACACTAGACGAATCCCAAGTGGAAGGGATCTGTGGGATCCGGGGAACAATGAAGATTTTTGCCTATAAATAGAGAGCCATTTCTTCATTCTAACTCACCCCTCTTCTTACTAAATCTCTCAAACACTCTCATTCTCTTCTAACATATAGATCACTTGATCTAGAGAGTTGTTCTTCTTTCTTTCTATTGTGATCTATAGGTGATGATGAATATAATAAACATAAAGAAAACATATAAACGCAGCGGAATCATCACCAACAACGGATCCATATTGCCATATGATCAATCAAATAAAACATAGATAAGGTTTATACCTTTGTAGCGTGATTCCGGTTACGAGACACCAATCACCTTGACGAATGGAACCAAGAAACCAAAAGACCAATGAGGTTGGCCTTTCCCGATGTGTGAAACACACTACACGTCTAACGATCACCCTTTGATGCTAGTCTTAACCTTTGTACCAATCCTTGCACAAGACTACTCTTAGAATTATCAAGGAAGGAAAAACCAAAACCAAAAACACCTTGTGTGTGTGTGTTGGACGTACACCAAGAGGGAGGGGGGAGAAAAGTCTTTCAAGTCCAAGATGTAACCTCCAATTAACATAAATGATTATCAAATCATAATCAATTAGCATTAATGCTAATTGATGTCAAATCTTAAGTTACACTTTAAGCACTTGAAAGTCCAAATACTCCACATTACTCCCTTATGTAACAAAGGTTATACATAATGTAAATACGATAAATGCATTATGATAATGGTGTCTAAGTGTATATGTGTGTGACCCCATAGGCTCACATATGACTAGCCATATAATTATTTATTATGACACGAGCATACTCCAACAGCTCCCACTTGCGACGTCATAATTGACAAGTAATTATACAAGCAATGGTTAGCGTCTAGCAACACGCCAATGCCCCTAGTGATATGTGAGGTCAGTTTCTCAAACGTTTCATTAAATGGTTTATATGTCATATATCCCTTTGTTTCAGATACCATGTTGAATATTAGACATGGATCAAAAGTCATTCTAATAGTTCAACTATTATGTTCTCGATCTTGATATTGAACAAGATTACCAAGTGAATTAAGATTCATCTTAATCTCATTTGGGTACGGCCATACAAACATCTGTTCAAATCATCGAGGGGCCCAATAGTATCTAACTCCAAACCATGTGGAGGAACAAATCCTATTTTGACTGCACGTGTCATTCATGTGCTTCAAATCATTCCTGATAGTGGCCTTTATAACTACCTTGTTCAGGACAGCGTTTAACCATATCAAGGAATAAAACTCCACACATGCAAGACCTGCTTGCATCTCAAGTCTAAGGATACTATACATAACCATTTTCGAGATTCACTATTTGACGCCGATCCATGCAGTGAATACTCGTAGGTTGGGTCAGTCCAATGCTCATCACCATGAACAACATGTGAGTTTGGCAAAATGGTCACCAACACACTCACAATTGTCTTAATTTGATGGTACTCCCGTACCGTCAACCGACAATGGACAAATTTTAAATGAAGAAAATCATTCATGGATTTAAACATGCAAATATAGAATACAGTTGATATAAATGAAAACGATAATAACCATTACATCAATTCATTATAAAATATAAACTGCTTAGTATTCCAATTATTCAAATACTAAAAACAGATATGCATAAGACTACTTATAGGTCGGAAACTGATGTTCCCACCATGATCAATTTATGTTGTACAAGACAACAAGTAGCCATCTGAGTAAACCTTGAGAATACTTGTTTCAATATCCATGAAAGGTATGATGATTGTGCATTCAAGTACAATACGAGTATTGCAGCAATGCATTCCATAGGGTGTTTGACACTAGCAAAACACCTACTATAGACATTCATCTAAACAGTTTCTCAAACTGTAAAGTATTCTTATTCTTTTAATGTATAATGCATTAATGCTCTCAGTCGAGCACATCTAGTCAACAATGTCATCATTCATGATGATATCTTACCATGACTAAGGTTGAGCATCATTTGTGTTAAATAAGCATCAAAGTATGCAAACAAAACAGAGATCCTCAAATATCCGTAAATGTTGAACATATATTTGGTCCTTTGTAGGTCCATTAGAATGTTCGTTTAACAAATACCTAATGACATTCACTTAGATATTTGTTGTTATCAACTCATCTTGCATTCATGCAAATGATATAATTAGTCCAACGCACAATACGATATACATAATGAATCCTTTAGTTAAACTTAAGGTTTATATTCATGCTTTCAATCTCATCAGGTAAGATTGATTATTGAGACTCCCCTCAATAATGTGTCATATTGTGCCAGACTTAATAACCGCTTATGTTTATTCAAACAAACATATGTAACAAGGTTGCATGTTTTATTTTCTAAAACTCTCAAGAAAAACTTCATTCCAAACTAAGGAATAGAGTCTAGCTTAGATGGAATAATGTTTCTAATATGTTATCAACATATGAGATTTAAGAGAATAAATATATTGCTCCCACTTGCTCTTAGTGAACTTCGTATTGATCTTATTTTAATCAAAATCAAATTAATGATTTTATGGTAAACTAAAGATCTCAGCTCGAAGATGCATGATCTAATCCACACTTGGATTCTTGTATCTTGAAGACATAATAAAGATTATATAGATTCATAAACCCTTTTGAATACACATCGTCCTCGCAAATGTATTCAATAAGAAAAGAGTTTTGAAATCCTATTGTCATATTTCATTTTCATGAAGACAAGTATGACAATTCATCATCTTTATACATTTAATATCTGCAGGTAGGAAGATTTAATCATAGTCAATTTCTTGAGTATGAGTAACTCCTTTCACTACTCATGAATTAAATGTGTGTACAATGTTTTCCTTTTGATTCTTCTCATTGAGAAACTCATTTTTTAACCTCACAGTCTAACTGATTGGTAAGAGATCAATCAAGCTTCATGAGTGATTGTCTTCCATGGACAACATCTTCTCATTCATAGTTTTGAGCCATTCATCAGATTCAAAATCTGATAGTGCAGCTCTGTAGTTAGCAGGTTCACAATGACCCTCTAACTTATATCCCTTAGCATTGATATATAAAACTATATCATTCAGGTGCAAGAAGTTTCCTTCCGGATCTATGAATGAGAGATATCATACTATGGTTTAACATATGCATGTTCAACCTTAGTGTGACATCAGCAAGTGTACCTAGAAGGTTGTGTATATTAGTTCTTGAACAACTTCAAGATCTAAAGGTGCTCCCACTTGCTTTGTAAATAGAGACTAATCTCTAGATACACAGCATCTTGAGAAACAATAAATTGTTTTCAATTGGGACATCCATAATACATTAGTAGTTCTTGACTCCAGTTTGTTAATTACTTACTCTAAGGTATTTAACAAATTAAGAACTTCAATCAAGACATAATGGAATTCATCCCATTCCATTAACACAATGGCGTCTTAAATACCTTCCAGATTGGAACCATATTGAGTGTACCCATGGCACATCCAATTTTCTTACCTTGATAGCTTTGGAGGTAAGGGAATTTAAGTCATCAAAGATCAAACAATATCAATAGAGTTTGATTTTCCATGATGGACATAACATAATGATGTGGTATTCCATGAGGATTGATGTTGTGAGACTATCCCACAACTCATTAGATGAACTTATACTCTTTGGCTTACGTATCTGCCAACCAAGTCAAACCAGATGGCATCAATAGTGTTTTCAGCCTATTGCATACTTAATTTATAAGTTGTTGACCAAGTCAATGACTTCATGTGCATGTTTTGACTAGAAAACATAAACATTTAATATTTTACTATACGTCATACGTCATTTACAATTTAATGACTTCATGTACATGTATTTAACAAGAATACATAACAAGTTAACGTCTTACTTTACGTTATAAGTCTTTCAACAATTAACAGACTTGATGTTTAAGTCTTTACACGAGACCTAAACATATTCAAGTAAAGCAATTTAGAGTGCCGACTCTTGGCCTCAATAGTAATTCAAGTTAATTTCATACTTCAAGATTATGAATTTACAATAATACATAATCATATTTACTGAACAATTCGGTGAATATGTTGAAGTAGCTTTTCATATTATCTTGACATTTGTTCTAATTAGGGCAACATACATTTTATGTGTAGAAGTCCTAGCAGAATATTAGTTTTCTTACCTTGCAGTCATGAAAAACTATTAGTCATATTTGTGACAACTCGTACTTTCAGGTCATTTCTCAAAACAATTCATGCTTCACAATTTCATCATTTATCGTAAACTAGGTTTACGTGTTCCAAATTCGCGTAACCTTAATGGTTTAGCGGCGAATTCATGATCATATCATCACGGACATTTCATATAGACTAAGTTTAGTCTACATTTCATTAACATCATTTGCATCATGTTAGTTCATTCATGATTTTGCATTTCACCTTAAACGCGTAAATTTCATATTAAATAAACGCTATCGCGTAAGTTATTATTTTGAACAATTAATCCGATACTTCCAAAATTTATCCCGACACATTTTTATACTTACATTTAGTTTATAAAAATAATATTTTGAGTTTACCCGGTGTTTTAAATTTATTTTGTATATAAATCGTTAAATTTATATTATTACGACGCTTTTCTTAAAAAAAAAACTACACGATAATTATTATTTCACTCAAATTTTGCAAGGAATGTATTTTTACAATTTTTATGATCTCAATATACTTTACTTTGATCCATTAAAGTTTATTTTTAGACAACGCTACCCTAAATATCCAAATATATACATAACTACTAAACAAGATTTACAAAGTACCCATTTACTTACACTTATACCTTTATATACATAATAAAAAGAAAAAAAATATATATATTTTGCAAATGCATCCCCCTTGGCGTCAAATGAGGGTGCCTCATTAATTGGGATGGTAAAAATTTTCTACAAAACTAGATCTATACTCAAACTTATTTCACACTTCACTTCATTCAATCTCAATAATACAAGTCAAGATAGTTTTCTCTCCTCTTTTTCTTATCTCAAAACCGGCCACACCATTATTCCAAGAAGAAGATCATATTTTTTCAAGATCAAGTTTAAAACAATCTAGTTACACTCTTAATCGAGGTTTTGAAATAAAAACCTAGGGTGTTTAGGTTTAATCCTTTGTTCTTATCACCTCATCAAGTAACTAGTCAAGGTTAAAGTATCACGCTACATTTCAGTGTACTCACTTTTGTCATCGCCTCATTTTACCAAGTGAGTTTTCATAGCCCCACTTTCAATTGTTTTGTACTATCTTGGGGGAGATACATGCTTAATTATTTTTCACAAGTACTTTATATTTTTTTTGGATAACTTCTATCATGATCACAATTGTTTCAAAACTGAATGTTGTACTATATTAGTTGTTCTTGGTTGTTTGGTATAGTTCTACGTCGTATAAAGTTCTATGTCAGTTGACTACTGATACATCGTCGTATAAAGTTCTATGTCAGTTGACTACTGATACATCGTCGTATAAAGTTCTATGTCAGTTGACTACTGATACATCGTCGTATAAAGTTCTATGTCAGTTGACTACTGATACATCGTCGTATAAAGTTCTATGTCAGTTGACTACTGATACATCGTCGTATAATGTTCTAAATCAGTTGACTACTGATACATTGAGTCTAGTCCTATTGATTAAGTGCTATTGTTCTATGTCGAGTTAGGTACTATTGTGAATTCATTTGACATCATGTGTTTGAACATAAACTACACATATTTTGGCAGTGGGTTGTGAACACACAGGTTGCAAGTTTTGTATGGGCGGAACTTGGAACTGGGTGGATTTACAATGCCTTTGCTACATAAACGATTTTGAAAGGCTTTACATTTCAACACAAACTCTATGAACTCACTCAACCTTTGTGTTGACAATTTTTAGCATGTTTTATCTCAGGTATCTAAGGCATTCACTTCATGGCATGCATGTGGACATATCATAGAGTCGCGGTGACGACGCGTCTCACACAAGATTTATATACTTTAAAAACATCGTTTGACTTGTACTAAACTTACTTTCCGCACATAGAAATTTTCTTTTGGGACCTATCTTTGTAACTCTGAATGTTTTTATTAAATCAAGCGATGTATTTTTCAAACGACACTTTAGGTCGTTCAATATAACTGTGATTGTGATGCTATGACAGTCAATCCCCAGGAATTCCATTCCGCTGCAAAACAGGTAATTTGGGGGTGTGACAGATTGGCATCAGAGCTTCGGTTATAGAGAACTAGGTTGCATCATTGACCCTAGACTATAACTACATCATCATAGCATCTCATCATTTCATCATAAGTGCCTGTTCACTTTGCATGCGATTTATACGTACATTTTTCGAGTTATTTACTTTCATTTCAAATCGATTGTCACATGGATGCCCTTAAATGCCCATTCCATTATTCTTTCCTCATACTCTAATGTGGTGAATGCTTTGTCATTCCCTATCGCAATTTTAATATCAGTTGACTCATCACCGATAACGTCGAATGCCGAGATAAACCTTTAAGTACGGCAAAGTCACTCTCACTCCTTTGTTTCACCACTAACATGTCGAATTACATGTTATTCACACATTAAGTCACTAAACCATCATACATTTGAAGCACTTACAACACCTCATAACCCATCTTTTCGAAATCCGTCGATCATTTTGAAAAATAACCTCAAACTTATCATTTCTTATCACATCTCTTTGGAGCATTTATTATTGACATCGGACTTTGCTACATCTCACCTTTCCTTTCATTTTGAAGAAGATATGGCGCCGAAGAAAGCCACACCTGAAATGACCCAAGCGGCTATTCAAAAGTTGGTAAGGGATAGCATAGCCGATGCTCTAAGGATTGAAAGGGAAACGGTGGCTGCTGCTGCTGCTGAGGCCGCGGCTACTGCCGAAGCCGCTAGGCTTGCTGCTGCTGCAGGAAATGCAGGAGGGTCCGGAGTTAAAAGCTGTTCATATAAGGATTTCAAAAGTGGAAATCCCACGAAGTTTAGAGGTACCGAAGGAGCCACTGCCATGGTTAGATGGTTCGAGAAATTGGAGTCCGTGTTTTTGTTATGTAATTGCCCGGATGATAGCAAGGTCAAGTTTGCTACGAGTACCCTACTTGATGGAGCATTGTCGTGGTGGAACTCTTATGCTCGGCCGATGGGAATGGAAAATGCTTTCAAGCTCACTTGGGAGCAATTCAAAGGTTTGGTAACAAAGAAGTTTTGTCCGCGTACGGAGGTGAAGAAGTTGGAGACTGAATTCTATGAGTTGGTAACTATTGGGTATGACATTGATACTTACATTCGAAGGTTTCAAGAATTGGCCGTGTTATGCCCATCTATGGTTTCGGATAATGAGAAGCTACTAGAGGCTTTCATTGAAGGACTTCCCGAGATTATCCAAGGTGATGTGACTTCTTTTGACCCGCAAACGATTGAGGAATCTATTCGAGTGTCTCAAAAGCTCATGGCACAAGTAGTAAAGAGAGGCAACATCACCAACACCAACCGAAATCACAATAACAACAACGACGATAACCAAATCATCAACAACAAAAGGAAATGGGAAAATGACCAGGAAGGTCATGATAACGACAACCAAAACCGTAACACTAACCATCATCGACAACAGAATAGAAGACAAGAAGTCGCCAGGGTCTATGTTGCTGCACCAACAAAGGGAAGAGCTTATGCAGGAAACTTACCGCGATGCCACCAATGCACGCTACATCATAATGGTCCATGTGGTATATGCTTTAGCTGTCACAAAGTAGGACACCTTGCTAAGGACTGCAGGGGCAAGGCCATAGTCACGTGCTTCGGATGTGGGGAGCAAGGACACTATCGGAATCAATGTCCTCAAAACCAAGGTCAACCAGTTGAAGGTGCTCATGGGAATGCATACATGTTAGGAGGAGGAGAAGCTCGTCATGGTCACAACAACGCGGAAGACTGAAGAAGTTTGGAAACTAACAGTCTTATTTCTCCTTATGTACTATGTCGTACTAAGTTTATGTTTTCCATCTTATCCGAATCTTTATAACCTAAGATGTATTTCTGGTTGATAAACCACTCGTTGTAAAATATTCTCATCTATCGTACTTATTTTTTTTCCGATTTGTTATTACTTACGAGAATTTTACTTCCTTTTTACTTTATCGACCATTTTAACGACACGGTTTAAATCCTTGTAAACATTGAGAGTTATAACAACTAAACCGAACGTCACATCATCGTTCCTTAATTATACATAGCCTAGCTAACTATGTCTAATTCTGGAGGGATCATGTTATGTTGGGAGCAGTTATTTATAAATCTTAGAGTAAGCAAAATCTTCACATATTTCAAAGTCAAAGTGTTACTCATCGGAGATACTCATCCAATATTTTTCTCTACTACGATGTTTTGTACGCTCTCAATCATCGACAACCGTAACGACACTTCTCCATGACTTCTCTCCTCGTTATTCATCACAAACTCAAAAATTCGATAGACTAACACGAACTGAATTCAGGGACTGAATTCCTTTTTGGATGGGCGAATGTGACAACTCGTACTTTCAGGTCATTTCTCAAAACAATTCATGCTTCACAATTTCATCATTTATCGTAAACTAGGTTTACGTGTTCCAAATTCGCGTAACCTTAATGGTTTAGCGGCGAATTCATGATCATATCATCACGGACATTTCATATAGACTAAGTTTAGTCTACATTTCATTAACATCATTTGCATCATGTTAGTTCATTCATGATTTTGCATTTCACCTTAAACGCGTAAATTTCATATTAAATAAACGCTATCGCGTAAGTTATTATTTTGAACAATTAATCCGATACTTCCAAAATTTATCCCGACACATTTTTATACTTACATTTAGTTTATAAAAATAATATTTTGAGTTTACCTGGTGTTTTAAATTTATTTTGTATATAAATCGTTAAATTTATATTATTACGACGCTTTTCTTAAAAAAAAACTACACGATAATTATTATTTCACTCAAATTTTGCAAGGAATGTATTTTTACAATTTTTATGATCTCAATATACTTTACTTTGATCCATTAAAGTTTATTTTTAGACAACGCTACCCTAAATATCCAAATATATACATAACTACTAAACAAGATTTACAAAGTACCCATTTACTTACACTTATACCTTTATATACATAATAAAAAGAAAAAAAAAATATATGTATTGCAAATGCATCCCCCTTTGCGTCAAATGAGGGTGCCTCATTAATTGGGATGGTAAAAATTTTCTACAAAACTAGATCTATACTCAAACTTATTTCACACTTCACTTCATTCAATCTCAATAATACAAGTCAAGATAGTTTTCTCTCCTCTTTTTCTTATCTCAAAACCGGCCACACCATTATTCCAAGAAGAAGATCATATTTTTTCAAGATCAAGTTTAAAACAATCTAGTTACACTCTTAATCGAGGTTTTGAAATAAAAACCTAGGGTGTTTAGGTTTAATCCTTTGTTCTTATCACCTCATCAAGTAACTAGTCAAGGTTAAAGTATCACGCTACATTTCAGTGTACTCACTTTTGTCATCGCCTCATTTTACCAAGTGAGTTTTCATAGCCCCACTTTCAATTGTTTTGTACTATCTTGGGGGAGATACATGCTTAATTATTTTTCACAAGTACTTTATATTTTTTTTGGATAACTTCTATCATGATCACAATTGTTTCAAAACTGAATGTTGTACTATATTAGTTGTTCTTGGTTGTTTGGTATAGTTCTACGTCGTATAAAGTTCTATGTCAGTTGACTACTGATACATCGTCGTATAAAGTTCTATGTCAGTTGACTACTGATACATCGTCGTATAAAGTTCTATGTCAGTTGACTACTGATACATCGTCGTATAAAGTTCTATGTCAGTTGACTACTGATACATCGTCGTATAATGTTCTAAATCAGTTGACTACTGATACATTGAGTCTAGTCCTATTGATTAAGTGCTATTGTTCTATGTCGAGTTAGGTACTATTGTGAATTCATTTGACATCATGTGTTTGAACATAAACTACACATATTTTGGCAGTGGGTTGTGAACACACAGGTTGCAAGTTTTGTATGGGCGGAACTTGGAACTGGGTGGATTTACAATGCCTTTGCTGCATAAATGATTTTGAAAGGCTTTACATTTCAACACAAACTCTATGAACTCACTCAACCTTTGTGTTGACACTTTTTAGCATGTTTTATCTCAGGTATCTAAGGCATTCACTTCATGGCATGCATGTGGACATATCATAGAGTCGCGGTGACGACGCGTCTCACACAAGATTTATATACTTTAAAAACATCGTTTGACTTGTACTAAACTTACTTTCCGCACATAGAAATTTTCTTTTGGGACCTATCTTTGTAACTCTGAATGTTTTTATTAAATCAAGCGATGTATTTTTCAAACGACACTTTAGGTCGTTCAATATAACTGTGATTGTGATGCTATGACAGTCAATCCCCAGGAATTCCATTCCGCTGCAAAACAGGTAATTTGGGGGTGTGACAATATTGTTATATGTTGTATCTTGCACACAATGAAGATTTCTCCCACTTGTGCACGACACAACATCATGCGAAATATGACAGTGTCACAGATATGATTTTAGACAAAATCAAAATATAGATATGTAGAACTTTATTGTTTTAATAATGAATCATGCATAACAATTTATTGATAACATTTCAGGAAGCAACATCATGAACGCGACAAGTTATCTAATAAAATTCATGCAATGGTTCTTATATAAACTATGATGCTTCACGTGTGGAAAGTAATGTATTATTTCAAGACAATCAAGAAATAATATGGGCAACCTGCAAGGTAATTAAGATTACGGCTCCCACTGGATTAGACAACATTACATGTGTTTCGTCACCAGTATTGAAGTCACATAGTTCCCATTGGATTATACAACATTATAAATGTTATGTCACCAGTGGAGACTGAGTGTCGATTGGATACTTTCCTTCTTTCTTTGAATATCTACACATTATTGCTAATGTGAGTCACTTGAACTAGTAAACATGTACTTTAGATATTCAATGAAGTGCATCAAGTTCTAACATATAGATGACGGGCTAGCCATCATTGATATTTTAACTTGAAAATAGGCATGCAATACCTCCATAAGGTCTATTTTACCACAAGGGTGTGTAGTACCTTATTAGGTTTATTGGGTTAAGATAATTGCTAGGTAATCATGCTAGTAATTGTCTTTACCATTTTGCGGTTTATTGATATTTCCATCTTCTAATTATTAAAACTCATATTATTTTGGTAGCTATAGAAAACGTGTTCTCTAGTTATCCAAATATCTTATCTTATTTCAATGTTTCAGAACCGGAACTAGGGTTATAAAACAAACTTGAAAGAATAAGATGTGCAACCATACTTAACCGTTTTGACTTTTGCAAGACATCACGATTTCTAGAGTAGGTGTGTTTTGAGTTTTATTAGATTTAGGACAATTCAAATATTCCTATTATTGTATTTCCTCAAAAAGAAAACAGATAGGAACAAGTCTCTTTCTTACAAGGAAAGAAGTACTTAGTTTGTCTTTTTAACAAGAAAAGAACAAACTTTTGTTTACGGATGTGATGCATTATATCATTAATATGAATTTACAAAGTTCAATTTTTAGCATTTTCGATAATTATCCTTTTACAAATTAATTACCCCATGTTTAAAACAATTAATTTACGAAAAAAGGCTAAGATCCACATTGTGCTTCTACTATCACATCAGTTGATCTGCTAGCAATAGTATATTCAATTGGTAGGCGACGATCACCAATTGCATTACATGTGCAACTCTTAGATCCTTATGGGACTCATGGCACTAGTGAACAAGCATCTAGTGTCAAGAAGGCATGTTTAGTCCCATCCTTGCCTCGGGTCAAGGTCTCACCGCTTAACTCGATTAAGTCATCCAATTTGAGAAGGTGCGAAAATATATCTAGGTCCCACGCATAGACAATAATCACCATGGGTTACAATTCAACCTAGGTCCCACGCATAGGCAAAAAGTAATTGCAAGTGTTCTCAGGCGATTGGACGACATGACTTAAATTTGTGACGGGTAAAATTTTTTTGATGTGAATCAAAAAAGGTGTACGAAAAAAGCATGCATTCATTCTTCGTAGCACAAGTTAAAAACTTTTCTTAACTTAAGTCTAATCATTGTTTTAATTTATGTGTGTCAAGTTGTCCATTTTCAAGTCTAATATAGAACCTATGTGGATGATAATAGAGATAGGACAATACATAAATCGAATAACATACATAACAAGTGAAGTGTTATTTTTAAAACAATGATTTTAAGTTAAATCCATATTTAAACTTAGTTAAACTAAAGATTTAGTTTGAAAATGGTTTGTGTTGCGTTTTAAGTTTTAGAAAACGATTTGCAAGTTATATACATTCACAACATACATAATAAGCAAACAACCAACACACAACCACAATATGCAAAGCCTCAACCGATGAAAGAACCTATGCTTGGTCTCGTGAGCCATCACGAGAACCAAGCGTCAACTAGGGACATAAACCACAACCACACGGAGGACTCCCACTTGCTCCAAGACCAAGCTAGGACAAGTAGAAGCCCATTATGCACATGAAAAGTGAATCTGCCAGCCCAAAATTTCATCATTCGGAGGCCCAAACGGCCTAGAAGGAGTCATCCCCGAGCTTAGCACGAAACTAGAAAGTTGTGGGCCCATGAGTTGTCTACCTGCAGTAAAAAATTGGTTAAAAAATACGCCACCAATCACCGGGAAACTCCGTTTTACTGCAGCTTGTATGAGCAGCCATTTTGCGTCTTTATGTCTTTTATGCTTTTCCATTCCTTTCCAAGCATCGGTTACAATGTATAGAATGTAAAATACATCTAATCTACTATCTATCTATTGTAAAATGCCCAAATTATGGCAAAAACCAAATTAAAATTCATACATAAAGGCCGAAACAATGGCAAACCCCAAATAACAAGAAATAACCGACAATCACAATCATTCATAGCACAAGTGGTCTAGGTTTTCATCAGCTTTGCATATACACATAATAATACCATAAAATTATGAACATAACAAGGTGTTGGCTAATCCCAAGAGCAAACATGCATGTATTTGCCATGGGAACAATTTAAATGACATGAAATAAAAGAATTAGCCAACGAATCGAAGAAATAATCAACAAGAATTAAAACCCCGATTGGTACGCGAGTAAAATGGATTTAGGTTCTCAAACCTACTGATATTAGACCTTCTAAAAATCATTTTACCACTGAAAATTAAGCCTTAGGGGCTGTTTTCAAATCGTTTCAAGACTCGATTAAAACAACGCGATAAAAGCCATTTTTTGCGTACCGAACACATTGTTTAATTAACATATGCGAAACCAATGGCCATAGGACCAAAAATCACAGATCTTTATATTACTAATAATATTCTTAATCCATGAAAAATAGAGCCCTCGGGGCTGTTTTGAAAGTGGTTGCATAAAACACTTAAAAACACGCGTTTTTGACCATTTTTTTCGCATACCCGATAATCATATGGCACATATGATGGCTCGTGATACCACTATAGGTGATGATGAATATAATAAACACAAAGAAAACATATAAACGCAGCGGAATCATCACCAACAACGGATCCATATTGCCATATGATCAATCAAATAAAACATAGATAAGGTTTATACCTTTGTAGCGTGATTCCGGTTACGAGACACCAATCACCTTGACGAATGGAACCAAGAAACCAAAAGACCAATGAGGTTGGCCTTTCCCGATGTGTGAAACACACTACACGTCTAACGATCACCCTTTGATGCTAGTCTTAACCTTTGTACCAATCCTTGCACAAGACTACTCTTAGAATTATCAAGGAAGGAAAAACCAAAACCAAAAACACCTTGTGTGTGTGTGTTGGACGTACACCAAGAGGGAGGGGGGAGAAAAGTCTTTCAAGTCCAAGATGTAACCTCCAATTAACATAAATGATTATCAAATCATAATCAATTAGCATTAATGCTAATTGATGTCAAATCTTAAGTTACACTTTAAGCACTTGAAAGTCCAAATACTCCACATTACTCCCTTATGTAACAAAGGTTATACATAATGTAAATACGATAAATGCATTATGATAATGGTGTCTAAGTGTATATGTATGTGACCCCATAGGCTCACATATGACTAGCCATATAATTATTTATTATGACACGAGCATACTCCAACATGATCCTCATATTGGTCCTTCTCTAAGGCGAGATCACGAGCATTCTACAAGTCATCCAAGCAAGGGGTCCTTGATTGATTTGTCACTCCGCAAGATTTCTGTAGCAAAGATCTTGTATTTGATATTTCACATATTTGTTGTGTAATAGTCGTGTTGGTTTGGTCCACCGTGTTACGGACTCAATATCTAGCTTTGTACCGGAAAAAGTGTAAGCAACGTTGTGAAGGCTTCTCCGCCAAGTGAAGGAGTTTGTTGACATAGTGCTTGAACTCTCGAGTAGGTGACTCGGGGAGTGGAGTAGGGCAAGAAATGTGTCCTTGTAGCCGAACCACTATACATCGGTTGTGTCTTTTCTTTCCCTTCACTTTACTTTATTTACTAGCTTTATCATTAGATCTATACTTTCCCTTCATCCATAAGATCTCACATATTAACGAATCTTAAGTTTTTAAAACTAACGTAAAATCGGCAAAACTATTCAACCCCCCCCCCTTCTAGTTTTCCACAATTGGTATCAGAGCTAAGTTTATAAAAGTTTTAAAGTAAAATTGTATTTTAAAAACTGTTCGATCACTATGGGTTCTGAAAATTATAAGGAAGGGCAATCTATGCAACGACCACCACTACTTGAAACTAATGCTTTTATATATTGGAAAAATAGATTCGAAACATATGTGAAATCTAAAGATATTGATCTTTGGTACATTATTGTTGAAGGCGATTTTGAGGCTACCTCAAAAGATAATAAAGGAAATGTAGTTAACATACCTCATGATAAACTAAATGACGAATTAAAGAAAAAGCTTTCTAAAAATAGTGAAGCAAAAGTGGTTTTATATAATGCTTTACCAAAACAGGAATTCGAAAGAATTTCTATGCTTAAAACCTCTAAATAAATTTGTACTTCTTTAGTTGTAACTCATCAAGGCAACCAACAAGTTAAAAATAATAAAATTGATTTATTTATTCAACAATATGAACAATTTTCAATATCGGATTAGGAAACTATAGATCATTCATTTGGTAACTTTAATACTATTATTACATCTTTACAAGCACTTGATGAATCTTTTTCTAGCCGTAACCATGTTAGGAGATATCTAAGGGCACTTCCATCGAAGTGGAGATCCAAGGTGACGGCGATCGAAGAGTCAAAAGATTTGACAATCCTCACCCTCGATGAACTCATAGGCAACCTAAAAGTCTACGAGCTTGTCCTTGCCAAAGACTCCAAAGCCTCAAAGGTAAAAGAGAAACACAAATCTCTTGCCCTTAAAGCCAAAAAGGCTTCAAGCGATGATGAGAACTCCTCTTCGAGTAGTGACGACGAGGAGTACGCTATGGCGGTAAGGGACTTTAAAAAGTTCTTTAGAAGAAAGGGAAGATACGTCAAACAACCATATGACGATAAGAAAGGCTTTCAGAAAAGCAAAGAGGACGAGAAGCCAATGGATGATCGTACTTGCTTTAAATGTGGGGACCCAAACCACTTTATTAGTAAGTGTCCCAAACGGGATGATCAAAAAGGGTTCGTGAGCGACACGTGGGGAATGAGCGACGAGGAGGACGAAGAAATTTGTCTCATGGCAAATGACGAGGTATGTCACGAATACTATAGTAGTTCATCACTTGATGATGACTCTTTGCATAATGAATATGACAAACTATGCAACATTAGCTTAAAACTAATTAACAAAAATAAGCTTTTAAAGAGTCAAAACCAATGTTTAGATAAAGAAGTCATAGAATTAAAAGCAAAACTAAAACGTTTAGAAAAGGGTAAAATAGCAAGTGGTGAATGTGAGCTTTGCGTTCAACTTCAAACACTAGTTGATCATATAGATTCTAAAATTGCTAGAATGAGTACGAACACCTTAGATACAATACTAGATGGTGTTAAAACCGGTAACAACCTAAAAGGCTTAGGTATTCAAAAACTTGATCCATCAACTAGTGAAAGTAAAGAAACAAAATTTGTTAAGGCGCTAGAAAAACCAGCCACTGTTGTGGCGGATCCCACGGATCCCCTAAAAAGGGAATCGGCTAGTGTACAGACAGGGATCCGTGGATCTGCTGTAGCAAACAGTAGTAATAACGTAGCGTCTTCATCTAGAACTGATTTTGTTATCATTAATTGGAAGAAACCAACTCACGTCACCACTAGACAACTACCTCCAAAATATAATCCTACTGTTGCAAGAAACAAAGCTCCATCTTTTTCAAAACCTAATTCATTTAGGAGACCTAATAACGTTTATCCAAGAAGTAACCATCAAATGGGATGGAACCCAAATATGCAAAACGGTTTTCCTTTTCAAAACTTTGCTCCATGGAATGCATACTCATCTTATCCATACATGTCTAACATGAATGGAATGTTTAACACTAATGGACCCATGAACAAATGGGGACCAAACTTTTGAGTTTATTATTGTTTTGGGTGTGCTTAAAGGTCGACCTAGACCCCGATGAATGGGTCAAGGATAGCGGGTGCACGAGGCACATGACCGGCAATAGGGATCTATTCTCCACATATGAATCCGTAAATGGAGGTAATGTGGTGTTTGGAAATAGCAAAAGTAGAATCATCGGTAAAGGTACGATTTCTAACAAATCTCTAACCATTAACGATGTGTGTCACGTAGAAAACCTAAACTTTAATCTCTTAAGTATAGGACAAATATGTGATAAAAAGTGCAATGTACTTTTTACCGAAACCGGTAGTAAGATACTAAAAAATGGCATAACCATAGGAAGAGGTATTAGGAAACATGGAGTCTATGTCATTAAAATTGGTAATGAACCTAAAGACAAACTTTGTCTTACCTCTATGGATGATACTTCGACCTTATGGCATCAAAGATTGGGTCATGCCAATATGCGACTTCTTCAATCGCTATCATCCAAAGATCTAGTAAGAGATCTACCTAAGTTAAAATATGAACATCACTTTTGTGATGCTTGTAATGTAGGAAAACAAGCTCATTCTAGCCATAAAGCTAAAAATATGGTGTCAACAACTAGGTGTCTAGAATTACTACATATGGATTTATTTGGTCCATCCGCTATCCAAAGTTATGGAGGCAACTACTACACTTTGGTCATAGTGGATGACTACTCTAGGTATACATGGACAAAATTTTTAAAGAACAAAACAGAAACCTTTGATTATTTTGAAATATTAAGCAAGAAGATCCAAAGACAACTAGGAAGTCCTATAGTGTCCATTAGGACGGATCATGGTAGGGAATTCGATAATGAAGTGCAATTTGGAGCCTTTTGTGACGCTAATGGTATTACTTACAACTTCTCGGCTCCACGCACTCCACAATCGAATGGGGTAGTAAAAAAAAGAATAAAACCCTACAAGAAATGAGTCGAACAATGCTTAATGAACAATCCATACCTCAAAAGTTTTGGTGTAATGCCGTTGATACTTCAACGTACATACTCAATCGAGTCTTAATAAGACCAATCTTAGGTAAAACTCCATATGAGTTACTCCGAGGCAAAAAGCCTACGTTAAATCACCTTAGAGTCTTTGGAAGCAAATGTTTTATTCTTAACACTAAAGATTACCTTACAAAATTTGATCCTAAATCAACCGAAGGTATCTTTCTAGGTTATTCGCCAAATAGCAAAGCTTACGTCATATTAAACAAAGAAACAATGAAGGTAGAAGAGTCATTAAATATAAAATTTGATAAAAGTCCACCCAAACCCTCTCCACCTCTTGTTGATGACGAGATCATAGAAAGTGATGCTATAGTAATAAAGAAAAAGACAAATGAAGAAGAAGAACCTTTAAATGATGAAATCATAAACATTAAAGAGTCCAAAGATCACCCTATAGATAAAGTCATAGGAAAGCTAAACGAACGAACATTAAGGTCTCAAGTTCAAAATCAAAGTAGCTTGTTTTGTTTCGTTTCAACCATAGAACCTAGGAATATACAAGAAGCCATAAAAAATGAGAGTTGGGTAATGGCTATGCAAAAAGAACTAAATCAATTCGTTTCTAATGATGTTTGGACGCTTGTCCCTCCACCTAGTAATCAAACCATAATAGGAACCAAATGGGTTTATAAAAACAAATTAGATGCAAACGGAGTACTGTCTAGGAACAAGGCTAGACTCGTTGCACAAGGGTATAACCAACAAGAAGGAATTGACTTTGATGAGACCTATGCCCCCGTGGCTAGATTAGAGTCTATAAGAATACTTCTTGCGTATGCTTGTGCTAATAATCTAAAGCTTTATCAAATGGATGTCAAAAGCGCTTTTCTAAATGGTTTCATTAATGAAGAAGTATACGTAGCTCAACCTCCGGGCTTCATCGATTTTGAAAAACCCAAACATGTATATAAATTAAAGAAAGCCCTTTATGGTCTTAAACAAGCTCCAAAAGCTTGGTATGATAGACTCAAGTCATTTTTAATTAAACACAACTATACCATGGGGTTAGTTGACAACACACTTTTTACTAAGAAAAGAGAGTCACATATAATCATAGTGCAAATATATGTAGAAGATGTTATATTCGGATCCACTTGTCAAGACATGTGTGATGATTTCTCTAAAATCATGCATGACGAGTTCGAGATGAGTATGATGGGAGAACTTAGTTTCTTTCTTGGCCTACAAATTAAACAAGTAGAAGATGGTATCTTCTTTAATCAATCTAAATACATAAAGGAGATGTTAAAGAAATTCGGTCTAGAAGAGTCGAAACCAATTAGGACACCAATGTCATCTGACACCAAACTCACAAAAGATGAAGACGGCGAATCCGTAGATAATACTAAATATCGTGGCATGATAGGTAGTCTTCTCTACCTCACGGCAAGTAGGCCGGATATCATGTTTAGTGTTTGATTATGTGCTAGGTTTCAAGAAGACCCTAAAATATCACACCTAGAAGCTGTAAAAAGGATATTTAGATACATTAAGGGTACAACACAATTAGGATTATGGTATCCTAAGGGCACGGGAGTAGAAACAATTGTATATGCAGATTCTGACCATGCAGGTGATTACGTTGATAGAAAAAGTACAAGTGGGGTATGTACTTTCATGGGATGTTGTTTAACATCTTGGTTTTCTAAGAAACAAACGACATTAGCAATATCAACAACCGAAGCCGAGTACGTCTCCGCCGGCAAAGCATGCCAACAAGCACTATGGATGAAACAAGCGTTAGTCGACTACGACATTCATCTAAGCGACATAGCCATCCTATGTGACAACAAAGGTGCCATCGACTTAAGCAAGAATCCGGTATTGCATTCTCGCACAAAGCATATAGAGATTCGTCATCACTTCTTAAGAGACAATGTTCAAAAGGGGAACATCTCTATTGAGAAGGTAGCATCCGAAGACAACATAGCCGACGTCCTCACCAAACCGTTGAAGTGGGAACAATTCAACCTACTTCGTCTTGGTCTTGGTTTAATGGAACAAACGTCGTAACTTATTTGACTCTACAAGGTATGTAAACACTAGCCTTCTTCTTTCTGAGTCTAGGATCTCTATTTCACGCACAACTCACAAACAATACGGGAATTTTCAAAACCCAAGATAAGTTTTCCACTTATAGCTTTCTTATTTTTTTTTGCAAACACATAACTACATACACATTTTCAAAGAAAATCTATTTTCAAAATGTTTTCTAAAAAAATGATACTTTCCCGTATGAATTTCACAAAAGCAATTTCTCACGTCTAGGACAAATAATTTTTTTTCATTATTAATACAAAGTAAAAACCCGTTTTCATTGCATCTCATGTCTTTTGAATGCTAAAGGGGACACATAACTAATATGTGTTTTCGGGTACATTCATTTAAGCATCAATGAATTAGGAGCATTGATAACACTAAATTACGTACTTATGTACTAAATATGTGTTTTCGGGTTATCTCAATAGGATGCTTTTTCTACTTCTACTTTACTTTTCTTTTTCTTTTTAGAGGTCGAGACAACCGCAACTCCAAATAGTTTGCATATAGGCACACAATAGGCAAAAATGTTTCCAAAAGGAAAATTTTCTGCTGCCTGAATCACCAGACCCGCGGATCCCAGCCTTCATGCTGGACGGATCCCTCAAGGGAAGGATCCGTGGGATCCGTGAGACAGAAGCTGTTTTTACCTTCTATTTTTCTCACTTTGTATGAAAAATCCACATTTGTTTTATTTAGGGAGTATGCTCTTTAATGCTTGTGTTCTCATGATCACATGCCTTAAATTCATATCTAATCATTAGATTTTAATCCACATTTTGGGTCAAGCATTCATTACAATGATTTGTTTTTCTATATATAGAACTCCCAAAATGCTTGCATAATCCATCTCATCCTCACAAACACAATACACCATGTCATCCACAAATCCTTTAGATGAATCACCTAGTAAAAACAATCATCTTCATGATACCCAAACCTTTGTACTACCTCCATCCACAATACCACAATAAAACTCTAGGATATCCGCACGAATTAGTATCCGATCTTGTTGCTTAGCAAAACCAACCTCAAATGGTTCATCCTCAACAAACAAGTCACCACAAGATGCTTCCTTTATAGCACCTCCCTCATCACCAACTTCATCACCACCTAAAGTCATTCTTTTGGAACTCCTTAAGACTCCAACAAGATCTAAACAACCTAAACAAAAAGAAATAGTCTTTTCAACAGCCCCCACATCTCCAAATACTATTTTTCAAGATCTCGAAACATCACCACCATTAGCTCCCATCACATTACAAGAACATCTAGGTTCTTTTCCACCACCATTTACAAACATTCCGGGTGTTTATCCATATTTTCCTATTTTTCCACCACACCTTCTGCATAACTCAAATCAAAACAACCCGGAAAACTTCCGCACTCATTATCCACATCACTTACATTGTGAACATTGCTAATCCACTAGGGAAATCGCAATAGAAGTTAGGGAAGAAATGTGTTTCATACTCAACCTCATCCTTGATCGCATCAATACCATCACTCATCAAAACCTCCATCCATAACCTTATGCAAGCATGGAAGGAATCACTACTACTATTTTCTATTTTTAGTATTTTCTCTTTTGAAGTCATTTTCAAGAACAAGTCTTGTTCTTATTTTTACATGCTTGTACGTGGCCTAAATACCACTACAATTTGTTGTTTTATTACAAGGGCTTGTTTACATACCTTGGCTCCCAATCTTGATTCTCGGCAATCACAAGATTATTTAAGCATGTTACTAACCTTTCTTTTTGTAGGATTTTTGTTTTTCTTCTCTTGACGCCCCAAACAAGGGGGAGCTACCGTCAAGGGGGAGTTAGCGTTTATTTCTTCCAAGGGTTAACATTTTGTTTCGACAAAAAGGGGGAGAAGAAGTAAAACTTAGGGGCTTTCAAACATTACATCTATTCTTAAGTTTTACTCATCATAACATTATGTTTTGTCATCAACAAAAAGGGGGAGATTGTTAATACAAATAAACCGTAAAAACGTTTATTAATATTTTGCGATCTCTTTGTGTTTTGTTGATAACAAATATAATGTTATCTTAGGTATAATTATAAGGATACATGTTATTTTTGTAAAGCATTTACATATAGCCATTTAAATACAAAAATGTAGTAATTAAGCATTTGTTGTAATAGTTTATTAGGATGGGTAAAAACCATAACCCATGGATCTTAACCCATACCCAAGTTGGCTAGATACAATGTATACTTAGATACATTGAATCTAAAGAAAACCCATGGACCAACCCATAACCCATGACCCATAACCAAAAAACCCATGAGCAAAGAGGAGCATTCCACGGATCCCTAGGATTACACTAGACGAATCCCAAGTGGAAGGGATCCGTGGGATCCGGGGAACAGTGAAGATTTTTGCCTATAAATAGAGAGCCAGTTCTTCATTCTAACTCACCCCTCTTCTTAATAAATCTCTCAAACACTCTCATTCTCTTCTAACATATAGATCACTTGATCTACAGAGTTGTTCTTCTTTCTTTCTATTGTGATCCTCATATAGGTCCTTCTCTAAGGCGAGATCACGAGCATTCTACAAGTCATCCAAGCAAGGGGTCCTTGATTGATTTGTCACTCCGCAAGATTTATGTAGCAAAGATCTTGTATTTGATATTTCACATATTTGTTGTGTAATAGTCGTGTTGGTTTGGTCCACCGTGTTACGGACTCGGTATCTAGCTTTGTACCGGAAAAAGTGTAAGCAACGTTGTGAATGCTTCTCCGCCAAGTGAAGGAGTTTGTTGACATAGTGCTTGAACTCTCGAGTAGGTGAGTCGGGGAGTGGAGTAGGGCAAGGAAGGTGTCCTTGTAGCCGACCACTATACATCGGTTGTGTCTTTTCTTTCCCTTCGCTTTAGTTTATTTACTAGCTTTATCATTAGATCTATACTTTCCCTTCATCCATAAGATCTCACATATTAATGAATCTAAAGTTTTTAAAACTAACATAAAATCGGAAAAACTATTCAACCCCCCCCCCCCTTCTAGTTTTCCACATAGATTATCGAAAAGCTAATGTTTGTCCCAAACTAATAGGAGTTCTTTTTTATTTTGATTATTTGTAGGACTTTCTCATTGTAGCATATAAGTCTAAATTAGGTTAGACTCCTAGTGTTTTAAAGAGTTGAAATGTGTTTGTATCTGGCTTATTATGTTATTCTATTTGGCTTTTGTCACTGTAATGATATCGTTCAAACCTACGATTCTTTATTTGGATCTTCACTTTATATTATTGTAGTGATCTAAGAATTTTTTTCGTGATTCGATTTATTTGTCGAAAAGTAGTTGTAATGAAGTGATGCAGTAGCTGTAATGAAGTGATGCAGTAACTTTAATGAAGTGGTGCAGTAGCTGTAATGAAGTGATGTAGTTATATCAAAATTTTAGGATTCAAAATGAGTTTATTAGATTAGTTTAACAATACATTAAGAGAATTATGGTTGAAGAAGAATGACAAAGATAGGACCCTGTTGTAGAAGAAAGATACAAAAAGGAGTTCAAAAAATAAGAAAAAAGTAGGTCTTTGAATTCAAGATAAGGAATCTCACCTTTTATCATCTGATTCACTGCATATTTTTGTGGTTCTGCATATTCACTATTTGATTCCTGCATTTTTTTTGGGGTTCTGCATATTTTTGGGGTTTTGCACTTTGATTCCTGCATATACACTATGTTTCTGCAATTTTTTTTTTGGTTATGCATATTCAATATTCAGCATATAAACTATGCAAATGAAATGACTAAACTGCAATTTAATTCCTCCGTATACTGTTTTGCTCTATCTTGTACATTGCAATTTAATTGCACAACTAATAACTGACCAAACCATTTGATTCAACCACTATATAAAGCCATCATCACAATGGCATTTTCATCACACATCTATAACAAAAACAATAACTAGCCAAATGGTTTCCAAAGATAACAAAGAAATCATATGCATTTCCAGTGACACTTCTTATTCAAGCTGTGAGGAGGTTTGGCCACACAGTGTAATTAAGCCATCAAAGTTTGGCTCAAGCTCCAACACACAAGATGCTAGCAGTAAGCTAACCCCAAAACAACTTGCAAGGAATGCTTTTGATGAAAGGGTGAAAGTGCTTGGAATGCCAAATAAGCATTTTTGTGAAGAAATTGGAATCAAACGATTTGTGATCAAAGATGCAAAAGCTGAAAAGGGGAAGGGAGCAAAAGATCTATTTAGAAGCATTGCTATATACTAAGGCTTTTAGTTACAAATGATGTATGTATCTAGGTGGTTTTAAGTACCACTTAAACCAAATTTAATAAAACTTTTGTAATCCCCACTATCAATGAAGTGTTTTATGCATATGAATTTAGTAAAAAACAAGGGTGGGAAAACAATGTTCCATTACATATAAAACTACCCAATATAGCATATTAAGGTTATTAATATGAGAATAACTCTCCTTATATAATAGCATATTAAGGTTATTAATTTCAACAGTAGTGTTAAGTTCGATTCTTTAAAGGAACACCTAGCAGTAGATACCATACACCAGAAGCAGTTGATGAATTATGTGTTTTAGCAGTTTCAATCATACCAGCATTTCACACTTGCAATCATACCATACACCAGAAGAAATTAACACTTGAATCATACCATACACCAGAAGCAGTTAACACTTGCAACATTTAACACCAGAAGCAGTTTCAATAATACCATACACCAGAAGCAGTTAACATACACTGATTAACTGCACTTAACATACACTGAAGCAGTTAACATACCATACACCATATACCATACACCATATACCATACACCATATACCATACACCATACACCATATACCTTACACCTTACACCATATACCATACACCATACACCATACACCATACACCATACACCATACACCATATACCATACACCATATACCAGAAGCAGTTAACATGCACTGATTAACATACACCAGAAGCAGTTAACATACACCATAAGCAGTTTAAATATTTGAGGCAGTAATTTTTGAATTGAGATGCAGTAGGTTTTAGTTTTTACAGAAGTTTTTGTTGTATTTTTGGTTTAAACATACACTGATGCAGTATGTTTGGTTACCTGCAAATTCACACTTTTATGTATGTTATGGTTTCATTTCGTGTTTTTGGTTAAGACAATGTGGTAGGAACTGCACATCCAAATTTCATGATTATTCATTGTGGTAGGAATTACTTTGTTTATGGTTTCAATGCTACTTTTGATACAAGTAAATATGTAAAAGTGAAACACAGTGCTAGAACCAAAGAAATATATTGAATTGCATTTACCACTGCACCAAAGAAACACCAAAAATGCTACTTTTGATAGAAATAAATATGTAAAAGTCAAACACAGTGCTAGAACCAAAGAAATACATTAAATTGAATTTACGATATTTCAACTACAACTTCACTATTAACTGACTTTACTATCAACTTGCCTACACTTCACACTTAATTGCATTTACTTTCAATTTCATTTATAAATTAACAACAATACACCCATATAACCTGTCAAAACAATAACACTCTCTCCAAATATCTCTACCATGACTTCCAACAACAATCCAGAAATAATCTACATTTCATCATCTTCAAGCTCATCTGATGAGATCATGTGTCCTCACCATGGAATTTACCAAACAATGATTCAAGCTCATATACCATGTCTAAACATGTCTCTAGCTATCATTCAAGCTCCGAAGATGATCAACCACAATCAAAAAAGGCTACAAGCAAACATAAACATAATAGTAGTCTACCACAAACATTTGATAAACAGACTTGTGAAGGAAAGAAGGTTAAAGCTAAGGAGATTCAAACTCAAACTCTCTCCATTTCTGAAAAAAGGATTCAAGTCCTGGGCCTTGCAAATAAGCACACTTGGGAAGCAATCAAAGGGAAAAAGTTTGGCGTTAAAAAACCAGCAAATGCAGATACAAAAGGGAAAGGGAAAAGGAGCATGGGTTAGCTTTTGATGTTGCTTGTTCTATGTCTACTGTTTTTAGTTTAGTATGTATGTCTTTATCTTTTGTTCTTGTTTTAACTATGTCTACTGCATCTCTGATGTATTATCTTTCTAATGAAATAATGTTTGCACTATTTTGTAACAAAGTGTCAAAACCACTTGATACAATTGCTTGCATTCTGTAACGGGACAAAATAACAGGGACGATTTTAGCAATTAACTCTAAAAAGAACTGCATCAGCATATATAATGTACTGCATTATATAACATAGTTACTAAAAATAGCTTCATTATATTTAAACAACATACAAAATCAAATTAAACATAGCCTACCAGAGTTTAAGATAATACATATCCTACCACATTTTAAGATAATTAAACATAACCTACCAGATTTTAAGATAATTAACTATATACAAAAGCAAATTTACGACAAAGTTTTTATATGGAATATGGAATATTGAACCATATAAGCATCATATCAAAAGAGCATATTGAACCACATTTAGCATATATGGAATATAGGCACCAATGGAATGTCTCCATTCAAATCCTCAACATCAAAATTCGGATCGTTTGTAGGACCCACCAGTTGAAATCGTAGCATTTTGTTGAGTGGGAAGTTCCAAGCTATAACAACCCTACTCCATTCGGTCCTGAGAGTCATGTGGTTGTTTCGCTCTAAGTTCAATACAACCCGCAAGTCATTCTGCATGCGCCTAATAATCGCATGTTGATAATTGACTAACCCATTATCAGTTACAAATTCTGCTGGAATTATCTAAAACAAATTTTAAACAAAATTTAATGAAGTTACTAATGCACTACATTAACAAATTTTGTGAATAATTTGTTAATTTGTTTTTTAATTTCTTTTTTAATTTTAAACTATAACTTTGTTAAATTTTGTGGATAATTTGTAATCATCGAAAGGTTTGTATATTAAAGCATAAGATCTTACTAATCGTCCACTAGTAAGCACATATGGAAAAAGCCTTGTGTAAAAAGTAGAATCTTCAGTGATGTGTGCTCCATGACCAAGTTCATTCCAGTTACAATAATACAACAACCTGTCATCTACATAACGTATTTCAGCATTAAAGATAAAAACCAAGTTCAAATATATCAAAGTAAAAAACCAACAACTTACCAGTCTCATTATCATCATGACCATGCAGAAATGCAAGGCGTGTTGGAAAATGATCCTCATGTGTAATTTCAAAACCATCATTATCGAAACTCATAAATGCTATTGTATTAGAATTCTTTCGTGTAAGCACCACACGTTCACCAACAGTCAACACTGCTCGATGCACCACATCATTCCAACCTCCATAAAACTGATATCCATATCTACCATCACCACCAAGAATGAGGTCACGGCGTGCAAGAACCCGAAATGAAAATACATTACACTCGATTCGAATCTCATTGTTCTGAGGAAGTTCTTCCATGAAATCTCCATGAAACCACTAAAAAATAATTTAATAAATTATTCACATGTTTAATCATTAACTAAAATGTATTAGTATGAACATTAAACTAGTAAATTACCGGTGATACGTTATAATCTTCATTCAATATTTGTTGTGTGCACCTCACCATCCGAGTTCTTGTGTGTATACGTCCATAGCCTCCAATTTCACCTCCATCATCTTCATAAGCAGTAACATAAAAAGTGTCTGCTCCTTCTTTTATGAAATGCAAAGTTTTCAAGTTTTCATATCCGCTTTCTTGTAAGAAGTTCATCCAACGATTACCTGATAGCTCCCATTCATTTGTACCTATTGGTCCACTAAGGAAAAATTTCCTTTTAAACTTGTTGTGTTAACCAGATACACATGATTTTTATTGTTGTAGTAATGGTCATGGAAATAGTCTGGAAGTGTCTGCAAAATGATCAATTAATCAAAATCAGTACTTTAAAATATAATTTTTATATATAAAAAAAAAAGAAAAAAAATCATACCAGTGTTCCAATGTCTTCATTTGGAAGCAAATCCATTACAAATCGGGTAGTCATTTTTCTGGAAAACAATTACATAAAAAAACATATCACTGTTTTGATGACTTAAGCTCATACATGACTAAAACTAACTTATGCACATACACAACTGTTGATATAGTGAATTAAAATATAAGTCTAAACTAACTTAACATCATAGACAAGTATAAAAATGATACACCCATTTTAAGTCTAAACTAACTGTTGATATGGTGATGCAGTAGCTTTTAGTTTACTGTATCAATCTTTTAAATCAATGTTTTTGAATAAAAATGATACACACATTTGAAGCTCATACTCGACTAAAAATAACTTAAGCACATAAACAACTAAAATAAAACCTATTGGGTATAGTGATGCACATAAACAACTAAACTAATTTAACATCAACTGTTAATATAGTGATGCAGTAGGTTTTATCATTACGCTAACATTATTTTGCATCTAGAAATAAACTGCATTACTATTTCAACAACATAAATGTTTTAAATCAACTGCATTACTATTTCAACAACATCACTATATAAAAATGATACACCCATTTCAAAGATGTAACTTTTTTTTAAATCAACTGCATTGTGATTTTGATTGGACAAGACTACCAAGGTGAAATTAACAACTTGATATTAATAATTTTTTTCTAACCATTCTTATTACAAATGGCAGTTGTATTTTGATTTGACTAGACTTCAAAAGCAAGTTGCAAAACTTTAGGTAAGAAATATAATTGATCAGTTTATATGAAACTATATTGTTAAAGTTTTTGAATGTAAAAATCAATCTAGTTATAGGCCGATAGTGCTTATTTTATTGGGCCTAAAAAATAAACTTTATATTAGGCCGGATAATGTTGTATAATAGAAATCTTTTTTTTATTGAATCATAAATTAGAAACAAATCGTCCTTCTTCTCTCTCTCTGTAAAACAATGTCATCTAGGTTTCCTATCATTGATCAACTTGAAGAGGAGGCTCGTTTACGTAGAATGAGTAAGGTGCTCCATGTTCTTTTCGATAGGGAGAGAATGGCCAACAGATCTAATGAAAATGATTATGGTAAGAAGATTGAAGAACTGGAGGCTCATTTTAAGCACATGGATAGTACAATAAAGGAGTTTGAGTAGTTTGGAAACATCAGTGTCCTAACTGAACCATTGGAAAAACTCAAGTTGTCCCAGCAAGAAGATTTGAATGAAATCAGTTTTCTAATTAAAAGGCGTCAGGAAAGTGGACGTCGGGTATTGGAGAAGTGATGATGAAGAAGCTAAGGGAGTTGCACTAGGTTTATAAGTATTGTTATTTTGAGGTTGAATCAGTTTATGTAATGTTTTTATGTTAATCAAATTTTCTTCTGTTATCAATGTATAAATTATTGCGTCACATTATTAAAATTTACTACATCCTGTGTTATAAATGCACTGCATCATGATGCGCTAAACAAAATATCTGCATTTATTGAATATCTGGGAAGAGTAAATCACCATAAATAAGATGATTTCTTATTTATGTTCCTAAAATCATAGAAATGAATTATAGGACAACATACAATGGAACTGACTGTGGTGTTTTGTAAAAAGACACATGGAAACATATATGGGTCATGGAATTTTTTTGCAGTAGGTCATGGAAATTTTCTGCATTTTCCTTTGCAGATTGCCTTTATGCAGTCAATGCATTTTGTAGATTATGCAGTCAATGCATTTGTAGATTATGCGGTCAATGCATTTGTAGATTATGCAGTCAATGCATTTGCCTTTATGCAGTCAATGCATTTGTAGATTATGCAGTCAATGCATTTGTAGCTTTGCATACTATAGCCCATGTGTAACTATGATGAGAATCTTGGCACTAAGCTAGATTAGAATCTATACTATTTGAGAATCTTTAATGTATTGGTAATTATTTATAAAGCCAAATCAACCATGCTCATATTCCACACATCTTCTTTCTCATATCTGTATTTCTAAACATACTTTTGAAAAGATGAGTTCAAGCAAGAACATTGGTTCCAGCAAGAAACCAGGTATCCAACAAGTTATAAGTCATACCTTTTTATCTTGCTTTCTCATATCTTTTTTTTTTCCATGAATAATAAGCATTTCCAGCACAGAAACTGTTGACACCACAAATGAAGAAGCATCATGGTCCAATTATTTTCCACCATTGCAGACCATTGAGGAGCCACTAACCTCTGAGGATGATGAGGAGCCACTAACCTCAAAGCAGCTTGCCAAGCTTGCTTTTAATTCTAGGGTCAAAGTTCTGGGATTGCCAAACAAGGAAACTTGTGGCAAACTAGGTATCAAAGACTTTGCTGTGAAACCTACCAACCATGCAGCTGAGACTCCTAAAGTGAAGGGGAAGGGGAAGGGGAAGGGGAGTAAATGAGTGGTTTGGAACCACTTGAAGTTAGTAATGGTTGTGGTTGCAGTTTACCTGATATATGGCTTTAGTCCCCTAGAATAATCCTATGTAATCCTATGGCTTTAGTAACCCCTTTTATGAATGGTATGTTACTTAGTTTATACTTATTGTGCAGACCATCTACTCATTGCAGACCATACTAATTGTGCAGACTAACCATACTAATTGTAGACCATACTAAATGAGTAGACTAACCATCTACTCATTGCAGACCATACACATATTGAAGACAAATGTGCAGTGACTAACAATTATGCAAACTAACACTTAACATTTCTAAAAATTACCCAAACTAAAACATTTACATTCATTATCCAAACTTAACAGTTAACAATTCAAAAGATTACATTAAAAATTATCTAATCAAACACTGATGAAACACAAAAATCCTAACATCATCATAACTACTGCTGGTATGATTTAAACACAGATGAAACACAACAATCCTAACATCATCATAAATTGTACATTGTGAAAATGTTATTGTACTTTTTAGTAAGGGGTGTTTTAATTGGTTGTTTTTAATTTGGTAAAGATGCTTTTAATTATTTGTACAATGTGAATAAATTATTATACTTTTAAGTAATGGGGTGTTTTAATAAGAGTATTAATGAAATTCCTAAAGAAATATTACAAGTGTTAACTACTACTGGTATGATTTAAACTGCTGCTAGTGTATTATATCTACTGCTAGTGTTTTTTTATTTTTGTGAATAATTTGCTACTACAAACTAAAGTGCTGCTAGGAAAAAAGAAAGTACTGTTGAGCCAATGAATCTACTGCTTGAATATGCTGCTTAGTTTGAAAGTACATGGACAAAATCGTAATATCTTGTGTATAAATTCCCAATTGGCTTATTCAATCGCATTTGTATGCCCAAAACGATCTCAATCATAAACCCTAACATTCCCATTACATTCCCACCTAGAAATTCCTAATTTCAAAACCACAATTGACGATGTTAAACAGAAAGTTTGCTAACAATCACAATTTTATTGCTTTGCTGGAAAAACCCATTCCAGAATCAGAAGGGTTTACTGAAATAATAGATTTTCTAAATGCTTGCCCTATAAGTTATGCATTAACAGTATCCCCTACTATATATATTTCCATCATTAACCAGTTCTGGACTACTGCTAAGTCCAAAACAATTAACGAGGAAGTACAAATTCGAGCCTTTGTGGACAATCAGGAGATCATCATTACAGAGTATTCTGTTAGAAATTCTTTGAAATTAGCAGATGATAATGGGATTGATTGTCTCCCTACTCCACAAAATTTTGAAGGTTTAGAAAAGATGGGGTATGAAAAGAAATCAAATGACTTAAAGTTTTACAAAAGGCTTTTCTCCACTCAGTGGAAATTTTTGATTCATACCATCCTCCATTGCATAAGTCCTAAAACTACAGGCTGGAGTGAGTTTATCACTAATATAGCTTCTGCTATTCTGTGCTTGACTCAGAGTCAGTCCTTCAATTTTTCAAAAATGATTTTGGATGGTATGATTAAGAAATGTGGAAAAAAAGTAAATACTTTTTGTATCCCAGGTTTTTGAAACTTTTTATTGATGAGCAATTACAAAGAAAAGGGACTTATAAAGGCACATGGGATATACATAAGCTTACAAAGAAAGTTTTTACCTTTATGAAAAAGGATGGACTTGGATTTTCAGGTAAGGTTACACCACTTTTTGAAAACATGGTGAACATTAACCAAAATCAGGATGAAGGTGCAACAATCCCAGTTGTAACCCAACCAATAACCATTTTGCCTTCCACAACAGACACCAGAAATACCTATAACCGTAGGAGAACCAAAAAGGGTACTCAGCTAACTCAGGATAGCACTAGTATTGCAACAGATGAAGATGTCGCAGGGAGTGGAGGTGACGTGTTGGCAAGGGCTGCAACTACTGCTTCTAGCTTAGTAGCAGACCAGGATAGTGGTAACATCATTAAGACTCAAGCCAATGCAACTTCTGCAGTAGCAGATTCTCAGGAACCTGCTGCTAATGAAGGCAACCCCAGCCAACTGGACAATATGGGGGGCTCGAATGTTCAAACTGGGTTTGAAGTTGAGTTTACATCCAAGGATTCACCTCTCAAGGAAGGTAACACATCTCGAAGTGATGAGGATAGAAATGTTAATGATGATTTGACGGATCCTTTTGTACATCATGAAAACTCCTATGATTCACCTTTCAGGGAAGGTTACACATCCCGAAGTGGTGAGGATAGTAATGAACTAATCAAGGAATTGACAGATTTATGTACCAAACTATCCCAGGATGTTTTTGGCCTTCAACAGCTTACAGCTTCCCAAGGTGCAGAAATAAAGAAGTTGAAGCAAAGGGTTAGATACTTGGAGGGTATTCAGAGGTCAAGAACAGCAAAATATAGGAGGATGGTGTGAAAAACTAGAAGGGGGGTTGAATAGTTTTGCCAATTTTAAGTTAGTTTCAAAAACTTTTAGATTCGATATTATGTGAAATCGTATGAATGAGGAGATAGTATAGATCTATGAGTAATGCAAGTAAAGTAAGTAAAGTAAAGGATAGAAATGATACAACCGATTTATAGTGGTTCAGCTACAAGGACACCTTCCTTGCCCTACTCCACTCCCCAAGTCACCTACTCGAGAGTTCAAGCACTATGTCAAAAAACTCCTTTAACTTGGCAGAGAAGCCTTCACAACGTTGCTTACACCTTTTTCCGGTACAAAGCTAAATACCGAGTCCGTAACACGGAGGACCAAACCAACACTACTATAACACAACAAATATGTGAAATATGAAATACAAGATCTTCGCTACAGAAATCTTGTAGAGGAACAAACCAATCAAGGACCCCTTACTTGGATAACTTGTAGAATGCTCGTGATCTTGCCTTAGAGAAGGACCTATATGAGAATCACAATAGAAGAAAGAAGAACAACTCTCTAGATCAAGTGATCTTTTTTTAGAAGAGTGTAAGAATATATGAGAGAGTTTGTAAGAAGAGGGGTAAGTAAAAATGAAGAAATGGCTCTCTATTTATAGGCAAATTCTTGCCACTGTTGCACGGATCCAACGGATCCCTTGCTTGAGGGATTCGTATAGTGTAACTCCAGGGATCCGTGAGACGCTCCTCTTTGCCCATGGGTTTTTGGGTTATGGGTTATGGGTCATGGGTCATGGGTTATGGTTTGAACCATGGGTATCTAAGTAGATACAATGTATCTAATAGATGCAATGCATCTAGTCAGTGGGTATGGGTTAACTCCATGGGTTATAGATATGTTCCATGGGTATGGGTCATGGGTTGTGGTTTTTACCCATCCTAATAAACTATTACAACAAATGAATTATTACAACAATTTGTATTAAATGACTATATGTGGATGCTTTAAAAAAATAACATGTATCCTTATAGTTTTACTTATGATAACATTATATTTGTTATCAACAAAACACAAAGAGATCGCTAAATATTAATAAATGTTTTTACGGTTTATTTGAATTAACAATCTCCCCCTTTTTGTTGATGACAAAACATAATGTTATGATGAGTAAAACTTAAGATTAGATGTATGTTTTGAAAGCATAAGTTTTACTTCTTCTCCCCCTTTTTGTCAAAACAAAAAGTGACCCTAATGAAGAAATAAAAATGTGGAAAAATAGTCCACGAATCTCTAACTCCCCATAGAATGGGGCGTCAAGTGAGAATAGAAAAAAAAATACTTACAAAGAAAAGGTTAGTAGTAACATGCATAAATAATCTTGTGATTGACGAGAATCAAGATTGGGAGCCAAGGTATGTAAACAAGGCCTTGTAATAAAATAGCAAAGTGTAGTGGTATTTATGCCAAATACAAGCATGTAAAACTAAGAACAAGACTTGTTCTAAAAATGACTCAAAAGAAAATACTAAAAATAATAAATTGATTCCTTCCAAGCTTGCATATGGTTATGGATGGAAGTTTTGGTGAGTAATGATGTTGATGCGATCAAGGATGAGGTTAAGTATGACTCGCATTTCTTCCCTAATTTCTATTGCAAGATCCCTAGTGGATTGGCAATGTTCACAATGTAAGTGATGTGGGTAATGTGTGCGGAAGTTTTCCGGGTTAGTTTGTTTTGTGAGTTGCGGAAGTTGTGGTGGAAAAGTTGGAAAATACGGGTCAAAGTCTGGAATGTTTGGAAGTGGTGGTGGAAAAGAACCTAGATGTTCTTGTAACACAATGGGAGCTAATGGTGGTGAGGTTTCAAGGTCTTTGAATATTGTGTTTGGAGAAGTGGGAGGTGTTAAAAAGACTAGTTCTTTTTGCTTGGTTTGTTGGGATCTTGTTGGAGTCTTAAGGAGATCCAAAAGAGTGACCTTAGGTGGAGATTTGATGGGTGATGAAGTTGGTGTACTTGTTGGAGATGAAGGAGGTGCTACAAAGGAAGCATTTTGTGATGAATGAGTGGTTGGTGATGAACCATTTGATGATGGTTTTGCTAAGCAACAAGGCCGCATACTAATCCGTGCGGTTTTTCTAGATTTGGGTGGTGGTACTTTGGAAGGTGGGAGGACAAAATTTTGGATTTCTTGAAAAGGATTGTTTGCACTAGGTGATTCATCTATGTTGGAAGATCTTTTGGATGACATGATGATGTTTATTTCTGAGATTGAGAGTGATGAATATGCAAGCATTTTGGAAATCCTATTTATAGAAAAACATAATGCATTGTAATGAATGCTTGACCCAAAATGTGGATTAAAATCTAATGATTAGATATGAATATAAGGCATGTGATCATGAGAACACAAGAATTAAGTAACATACTCCAAAAAAAATATAAAAATAAAAATATGAAAATATAGAAGTTTTCATCCAAAGTGAGAAAAATAGAAGATAATTTTAGCTTCTGCCTCACGGATCCCACGGATCCTTCCCTTGAGGGAAACATCCAGCGTTAATGCTGGGATCCGTGGTACTAGTGACTCAGGCAGCTCAAAATTTTCCTTTTGGAAACATTTGTGCCTAATGTGTGCCTATATGCAAACCATTTGGAGTTGCGGTTATCTAGACTCTTAAAAAGGAAAGAAAAATAAACTAGAAGTGAAAAAGTACACTATTATGTGAGATAACCCGAGTGCTCCTAATTCATTGTGCTTAAATGAATGTACCCGAAAACACATATTAGTTATGTGTCCTCTTTATGTTGAACCCAGTTGAGCAAACGATCCTTTATAGAAACTGACTAAACAAAAACTTATTAAGTATTAAACGTAATTTAATACTTAATCTTAAGAAGAAGAACAATAAACATTCAATACCTCAATATTATTATTAATACGAATACTCTAACCAGTATTAGGGTTTTACAACCTTGAAGTGTATCGATCTTAGATATAAAACTTACGTATATCTAATCTAACCTAGGACCTCCTTTTATAGGCTAAGGAGTCCTTTACATAATACAATACGTAACCTACAAGATAAATATCTTTTCCATATTTATCTAATACAAAATATTTAACCGACTATACAAAAATAGCAGTGCTTACAATACATTAGCAGTGGTTCTATATTACTACTAGCCGCGGTTTATCATCAGCAGTGGATTCATTCTTCTGTCCGTGGTTTCATTAACTCTGTCCGAGATTCCAACACTTAGAATAATTCATGATCTGAGGAACCTAAAACCCAACAATCCTCCCCTAAACTTGATACATTCAAATAGAATTCTCAAGTTTCCTTTAAGCTCAAAACACCTGAATTGGAGGATGTATCCAAACACTTATCAGTTTTAAGAATTTGCTCATACTTCAGCAACAAACTGTATGCTTGATCATCATAGGGCTTCAGCATCTTTAAACCACCATGCTTCACCATCTGAGTAATAACTCTTGGATAATTATTCAATTTAGGATAATCACCTTCTACAAGCATATGAATAACTTCTCCAGACACAGTTCGCACATGAACTCCACAAGATTGATATAAAAACCATCTTGTAACTTGACCATTGTAGAGTCCTTTCCATTCAGGTTCATCATGAGTATGTTCAAACAAGAACTTCAAGTTATGATAAACCATTCTCTCATGATAGTCATCTGGACGTACATCACCAAATTTATTCTTGTAAAGCTTCCAAAGATTCATCAAATCATCTCTATCCAGATATTGAAGCATCTGTGAAAATTTCTCAAACTCAGAAACTTCATTACTGACTCTTTGAATTTTCCAACATCCTTCACTTCCATTAAGCACAAATGTATAAGAAATAATTTGATTACCATCTTCATTCACTTTTTTCATTCTTTTAGAACCAGATGTCTCCTTTATCTCAGATTTTCTCTTTTGTCTACTTTTGATCCACTCTTCTTCTTTTTCAGAATTCATTGGAATAAAATCATCATTATTAATCCTCATACACATCAGATAAAGCTCATGAATTCTCTCAAATGAACATTTACTAAGATTTTCAAAAATATATATGCCTGAATTCTTAATAATCTTCATTAGTACATTCCTCATCTCACCTTTTGTAGGAGGTTTCTTCCTTTTAACTTGCTTCTTTTCCTTACTGATCCTCCTTACCCATTCACCCAAGATTCTAGCTCTTTCATCAATAGATAACAATGCCCATTCTTGAGTAGTATACTCATCCTGTATTTGATTAGAAGCTTGAAGATAGTTTTGTGTTTCATACCATTTAGCTAACCATTTCTAAGTAGCCTCCTCCTCTTCTTGCTTTTCTTTTTCTGCAGCTGCTTCCTCTTCAGCTTGTATGCTTCTTGTATACTCTTCATCATAAGCAATCTGTTCTTCTACACTTTTAAACTTCAAAACTGGTGCTGCAATACCTTTACCCTTTCCAATGTCTAGTTGAACCATCTTCTTCTTCAAAGGCTCATTAATAACTAAACTTTTACCTTTGGGTTTGGTTAAAGTAGATTTAAGAGATAATGGAACAGATATAATGATGGGTGTAGGGTTAGTTGAGGTTTTACTTAGATTGATCAATGTACTTGCAACTTCCTTCTCAACTTCTTTAGATTTAGGTGGTGATACAGAGGTGGTTGTAACAATTGTAGAAGTGGTTATGATAGCAATGGGTAACTTTAAAGTGGGAGTGGTTATGATTACCTTATCTGAAACTACAGCAGTGGTTTCAAGAATACTATCCGTGGTTGCAGACACACTATCAGTGGTTGTGTCCTGCATCACATTATCTTCTACCACAGTCTTCAAACTTTCATGAACAGCTTCATTCCCATCTTTATCAGATACCAAAAATTGTCCTGTTTGATCTCCACTATCCACATCCTCATCCATATGCACATTTACAGCCTCCCCTGAATTTATGCCTTCACTCCTCCCCTGTTTGGGTACATTCTCCATATTCACAGTTGGAGAGGAGTTCACCTTCTTTTTCAACTTTCTCATATGCCTTAAAAGAGCAACCCCAGGTCTCCTCACTTTCTCCAAAACAAACATCCTGTGCTTCAGCCTCCTAATCTCTTTACCCTGAAACACAGCCAACTCTTGAAGACTTGATATTGTATCCTCCATTTTGGTACTTTTAGTCGTCAATTCATTTAAGCGTTCAAGAATATCCTCCCCACTTCGACCTGTGTTAACTAGTCCGAGAGGTGGTTCATTGGAAAAGTCATCATGTACCAGTTTAGGATCCGTCAATTCATTTTCATGTTCCAAACTATCCTCATCACTTCGAGCAGTGTTAACTGCTCTGAGAGGTGAATCCTTGGATAAAGTAAACATAGTACCAGACCTTGCCTGATCATCTATGCACCATAAGTGAGCCAGTTGGCTAAGGATTCCTCCACCTGTGATAAGTTCCAAGGAACTCTCCACATTAGGAGTTGCCAAAGGTTGGGTCTTAATGATGTTTCCACTATCCTGACCAGCATCTAAGCATGAATCAGTAGTGGAAGCCCTTCCAATCATGTCACCTCCACAACTTGTGACAGCCTCATGAACAACACCACTAACACCAGCCTGAGGTAGCTTGGTGCCCTTCCTCCTCCTAGTCCACAAAATTGGTTTAACAGTGGTTTGGGTTTGACTAGCAGTGGGTTGAAATTCACTAACAGTGGGTTCAAGTTTACTATTAGTGGGTTGAGGTGTACTAGCAGTGGGTGCAGGTTCTCTGGGTTGGGATTCAAGACCTTCATCAAACTCAGGATTAGTAGGCAAAGTAAGCATATGTGGGAATAAAGGAACATCTCTTATTTGAAAATTAGGATTCTGATTCCTCATATGTGCAAAGACCTTAGGAAGCATATAATGCACTTCATACTCCCTAGAATGCTCAACAGGTTCTTCTATTTGACTTTCCACAATCAGTTCCACAAACCTAGGATATAAGTAATATTTACCCTTCTTCCTAAGATTCTACACAAACCCTTCATAAATCATCCTAGACCAATTAAATTTCCTTCCCTCAGATAGACAGATAACAGCAGTAGCATTTTTGGAGAGAAAGTCATCAAATCCAGTGGTCTTATTACTTATACACATCAACAAGGTATGTATCAAAAACTTCCATTGTTGTGAAAACATGCCCTTAAAAAATTTTACCTTGTCTCCCCTGTGAGTATATCCTTGCCTCGCTAAACCTTCAAAAATCTCAGCATCAGAAAGATTAACTACACCATCAGCATCATCTAACTTCAAGACCCCTCGAATAATCTCCTCATCAACGAAAATTACATTCTCATCCACCACAGTACTAAAAACGTCCACCCCATTGACCTCCTCAAGCTTAGCATTACCCCATAATTGATGTATATAGGCTTTAAGGATGGTTGGTGCTACAGTTAATGCAAAGTGAATAGGACTGTGAATGAGGAAATCAATCATTTGATGAAAACCTTCAGATCGATTGTTTTTTATCAAATTAGCAACTAGGTTATGGGAGTTGGAGTATTGGTTTGGCATGATGATTGATGATGTGAGTGATGTGGGATTTGTGAATTGAACAGATGGAAGTGTTTTGGGTTTATGTAAAGCGCCAATTGGAAGTGATCTATCAGTGATTTGGGGATATAAATGTGTTTTCTCCAAAGTTACCAAACAGCCCCTCAAGTATCCAAAAATCAGCAACATGCTAGCAGTGGTTTGAAAACCTCTATCAGTGGTTTGAAAGACACTAGCAGTGGATACAAAATTACACTCCAATCAGTTGACCAAGAGATACAGCAATCAAATATTTTCCAAAAATAGTGATATCACACAAAAATATGAAGGATTACATCTTTTTTTTTTAAAACAAGTCAGCAAAAGCTCCAAAGTATACAACAATCCTTCATACCTGCATATCACAAACATAAACCAAACACTGTTAATATAGTTAAGGTAGCAGTGGTTAGAGAACTAGAAGTGGATTCAAAGATGATACTAGCAGTGGTTAGACCAGGACTAACCACCCAGTCAATAAGTCAACTTCCAGTCATTTATTTATTTCCCAAAGTCAAATAACTTCATTAATTCCTCAACCACTTATACCTTCCCCTTATTTACTTACACCTATTATAGAATCTCAATGCACAAGAAACACATACCAATTTCCCCCAATTTACTTCAAAACCCTAATTGCTCAATAAGTCTACTATCAGCAACAACAATCATGTCTAGCAAACCAGAAATCATCAATGTAACCTCCTCCTCCTCCTCCTCATCATCATCATCATCTAGTGATGATTCACACCCATTGTTTCGATACCCTCATCAAGATGAACCTCGACCTTCAAAGTCCCTCTTCCTCCCTTCATCTGAAGATGATAGTGTAGTGGATCCAAGTGATTCATCTAGGGGTTCTGATGACTCCACTGAGCGTCTAAAGCCAATCTTCAATAGATTGGTGAGAGAGGAAGCAGAGAGGACGGCAACAGGTGGAGAAAAGCCACAATCTTCACAACCTCAACCCCAACCAAGGCCACGTGCCAGAAATCCACCACTCCCACAGACAAGAGAGGTGGTGATTGGTCTTCCTGCTCCAGGATCTGGTACTTCAAACCATGGAAGGAAGGGAAAGGGCAAGGGTTCAGAGGTGAAGGGAAAGGGAAAAGGGAAGATGGAGTAGATGGAACAACTGAAGATTTCTCATATCACAAATGCATCCACCAACGTTTTCATCAATCCATCCTCCCATTTTCATCTTCAGCTTCTTCATTGTACTAGTCATGTATATCCACCAGCTTTTGTTATAGATGTTAGGGATGATCTTTTATTTCATTTGAAGTTGATTGTAAGATGTAGATTTTTTCTTGACTTAATGAACACCATCTCTATGATTATCACTTGATCTTAACGCCAGTACTACTCTTGCATCATACAATCTAGTGATTAACTTCCATAGCTCTGCAAAATGGTTAGGAAACACAAAGAAACAAACAGTGGTTTGAACATAACTAACAGTGGTTAGAACAAAAATAGAAATACTAAGATCACCTAATAAGAGTACAATTCTTATACAAACTTTTACAAAACAAGGTGAGAGTTAGAGATTAATCATTCCAATACTAACTACAAGGTACTGAAACCTCCCCACATCAAAAGCTTTAGTGAGAAGATCAGCAGCATTGAAATCAGTATGGATTTTTACCATTTGAATCAACCTTTTCTCATTACAATCTCTAATAAAATGATGCCTTATCTCAATATGTTTAGTTCTAGAATGTAAAACAAGATTTTTAATAATGCAAATTGTACTGTTATTATCAATGTAGATCTTAGTATGCATAAAATTGTACCCAAAATCTAGCAATTGATTTTGAATCCAAAGAACTTGACCACAGCAACTAGCAGCAGCCACATATTCAGCTTTAGTTGTAGAATTTGCCACTATTGTTTGCTTTTTACACTGCCATGAAATTAGTCTGTTTCCCAAAAACTGACATCCTCCAGTTGTAGATTTCCTATCCAAATTAGCACCAGCATAATCACTATATGTATAGGCCACCAAGTCAAAAGGTGAATCCTTAGAATACCAAAGGCCCAATTTAGGATGACCTTTAAGATATCTAAAGATTCTATTAACATCATTCATGTGTGATCTATTGGCTGTGACTTAAAATCTTGCACACACACATACTGAGAACATTATATCTGGCCTAGATGCAGTAAGATACATCAAAGATCCAATCATAGACCTATACAACTTCAAATCAACTTTGGGACTTCCATCATCTGGTAGTAGTGGTTTCTGAGTCTCCATAGGTGTACTAGCACTCTTCACATCCTGAAACCCAAACTTCTTCAAAATATGTGCTACATACTTATCTTGACTAATGAAAATACCATCAGTCCTTTGTTGAACCTGTAGCCCCAAAAAGAAAGTGAGTTCTCCCATAGAACTCATCTGAAACTTATCATGCATAAGTTTCTCAAAATCCTTGCATAGCTCCTTATTTGTTGAGCCAAAGATGATGTCATCTACATAGACTGGAACCAGTAAAATATCATCCTTGTGCTTCCTTATGAACAAAGTCTTATCAATCAACCCTCTTTTAAATCCATTGTCCATCAAATAAGTAGACAGGCATTCATACCATGCCCTAGGAGCTTGATGCAACCCTTCCTCACCCTGTAAACCTTGTCAGTATGATCAGGATCTTCAAAACCAGGAGGTTGATAGACATAAACCTCCTCATCAATTGTGCCATAGAGAAAGGCACTTTTAACATCAATCTGATACACCACAAAATTCTTGAAAGAAGCATATGCTAAAAATAATCTAATAGCCTCTATTCTTGCAACCGGAGCAAATACTTCATCATAATCCAAGCCTTCAGTTTGTGTGTATCCTTGAGCAACCATCCTTGATTTGTTCCTTCCCACTACATCCCTCTTATTTCTGAACACCCATTTTGTCCCAATTGCCCTCTTTCCATTAGGAAGGTCAACCAATGTGCAAACCTCTTGAAGGTTAAACTGTAGAAGCTTCTCTTGCATTTATTCTACCCATCCTTCTTCAGACAAAGCTTCTTCCACTCTATTGGGCTCCTTTTGAGACATAAAACAAGCAAACAAGCAATTTTGCAGATCTTTATGACTATTTCTTTTGTGAAGTGATCTTGCAAAGAAACCTTGCTCCAGAAAGGTTTTAGTGTTCTTAACCTTACTTCTTGTTTGAACTGGAGTATTCAAATTTCCAATTATTTGTTCCTTGGGATGAATCTTGTGAATCCTTGTGGTAGTGATTGGACTTTCATGAATGACAGTTTCCAAATTAGTAAAATCAGCATTGAAGAAATCATCCATGTCTTCATCATCAGTAGGAGTATCAATCTCTTCCAAAGCAGGCATGTTAGGATCATGTGGATACTCCTCTTTACCAAGTAATGGCTTTGCAGTTGGTCCAAAGAAAGTACTATCATCAGTACTTGCAGTCGGGGTTTCACTTGTACTGGCAGTGGTAGAAGTTGGCTTAGTAGTGCTGTTAGATATTCCTTTTCACATACACATCAAACCATAACACAAAGTAGCATATAGATGGAATTCTAGAGAGAGAAAGTTAGAGGTTTAGGGAACTTAGTGAGAGAAAGTGAAAGATATTATTATGAGCTCCAACTCTCTACCTTGGGAGGTAGAGAGTATTTATAGTCTTACATAAATCGCCACACTTTGGGCTGTGGATCAGGCATACAGTGGGTAAAGACCCGTCCGTCCTCCACGGTGTTACTTAACTAAATTACTACTTAACTTAAAAGAACTACGACTACGAGCTTTCTAACGATTACATATACTTGAGGTGACCGACTCTTTAATACCGGGAATTTCTAATTCCTAACAATCTCCCCCTAAGGGAGGTCACCTCAATCACGTACCAAAATTACATAGAATACAAATAGATATTACATTAACACTTGATCTTGCATTCTTGATGTAGTTCTTCGCACTTAAACTCGTAGTCATTGATTCTTCACAATGCATGTTTGGTTATTCGAAGTGGAGGTCTTTTACTGATCCACGTGATGATAATTTTGAGCCATCATTTGAGATCATCAGCAATCAACAATCTCTGAGACATCCATTGTGGTGTTGTGACTTTGGGACCGACATGCTCACATTCTGGATCATGATATCTTCTCATCAGAGTAGCGGAAGCTTTAGTTGATTCATGATATTGGCAGCAGCGTAGCAGAAGCTTGGTGTGTAAATATCAGAGTCATTGATGCACTAATCATGATTTCTTTGAGTTGAATGTGTTAAGTAAGCATGCGGCTGTGGATTGACCGCTTCATTCTGATCAGCTGCAAACGTCGGGCGTACCTGCATACAACAGTTAGCACCAAATCACACGAAAGTGTCTTTGATCACTTTCGTTGAATTGAGGTACACGGCCCACGGTTCCCCGTTGATCAGTACATGTACTGCCTGTGATCAGGTATAATTCCGAAGAATTTCCTTGACAGGGTTTCGCAGCTGTTCTAGCTGTTCTCAAACCGGAACATCTCAAAGAAGACAACACGGAGTGAGTGAACCAGCGAATTTTAATTCCACTGATTGATGAAAAGAGATTTGAAAAACAATCGTGTATTGCTCAATAGAAATTGTTTTTGCAATACATCGAAGGTTTTATTGAGAATCAATTATCAATCATAAAAATACCTTTTGGTTTGAAAAATGAGTACACAGTCAATGTGCTAAAGAAAAGAGTTTTTAAGCACAAAGACAGGTTTTTCAAAGGTATCCGTCAATCCATAACCTGAACCAGGATTGATTCAAGAAATTGAATCGCCCCATTGTTTATGTTCAGTTGTCACATGGTTGATCTATATAATAGATCTCACATGCCACCTACCAGGAGCTTGTTTGATGTTGGCTCCAGAAGGCTTTCCATCTTCATTGTGAATATGTAAACACATCACTCAGATGTTCTGGCAATACCACAAGGATAATGCGTAGGACTCTAGATATAATCTCTCTTTCCACATTGTGTGAAACAGAGAGTCTTCATTGAAAGTGTCCTAATGAGATTTATTGATGATCTCGTGGCTCTAGACTCAATTTGTGCATATTTGGATCCTGTGCCGGAGACTAGGGAGAGGGTCTCCTTCTTCAATATCAACCATCTCTAAGAGAAAGTCGATAGATAATGTTGGTTCCCCGTGAGAATGAAACAAGTCCTTTTAAGAGGAACTTGAGTGGTTTGGAAAGTTGAAGTGCAGTGCGTCACTGGGTCCATGCCGTCTTGTCTTCAATACCGATGTTACCATCAGTAGCATATGAAGTGAACCCGGTTTCTGCTCTAAGGTTGAATTAATGGAGGGCTATTTGTTTTCACCCTATTCTCATTCAATTCTTTTTAATTCTTCAACCCCTTCAGTGCTTACCGAGACTTCATAGCTAGAACCTTGTTGGGTTTATTCCAGTACTAGCTCAGTCTTAGTCCGCACTCTTCCCTTATCTCATTTTTCTCCTTTTATCATCATACCTAAGGACTTCTACACTAACTAGTGGATTGTCCCTGGGTAGATCCCTCCGGTTCTGGTGGATCATGGGAACCAATACCTAACCTTATCGTCCTTATATCACCGTACATAAAGTAAAGTTGGTCGGTCAATTTGGTATTGTTCGTCTGCCATTGGATCCAATTGAAAACCATTTGAAAATCAATTCAGATACTTATGATATATTATCAAAGCATTTTGTACCTGAATTGTTTTTGATATTTTTAGAACGAGAACTCCCCCTCAACATGTGCATCAAGTATTTGAAAATGTTTTTGCACACGGAGACAAGAGAAAGAATTAACTTCTTTTGATTACCATTTTCTAAAAGATATCAACATCACTTCCCTCAACAGATCAAGTGGGTATAGCATTTCCGAGAAGGATGAGGTTTCCATGAATTTGCTCCCCCTCAATATGTGCCTCGAGGTTTGAAAAGAGTTTTGCACATACTAGAGGGAACCTGCACATTGGGATGAATGATCACGTTTCAAATCAAAGGTTTAAGATAGATGCTCCCCCTCAACATGTGCATGAAAATTTGAAATCGTTTGTCGCATGTGGGAAGGATAGCATGTACATCCTTTTATAACCATTTACCTAATTATCAGTTTAAATCCAATTTAAATCACACATTCTCCCCCGATCACAATTATCAAATCATTTGAGATTTGTGATCTCGTATAGATTTAAATTGATTTTGAAAGCTTTTAAGGAGAATTGTGACTTGATTGTGAAAGTGTTTTAACTGATACGGATCGGATTTTGAGACTTTAAACTCCATTTATAAAACATGCATGTATATCTTTTGAAAACAATTTAATGCCAAATAACTTTTTAATTTAATTGAAATCATTCTCCCCCTCAATCAATGACATAGGTTGTTGATTGAGAGATAGAAGTTTTGACAAATAAGTCCTGATGATTATCAAAAATAGAGATTGAGTTATTTTTCAAAGCATTTAGTTTTCAGCAGATAAAGGTTTATAGAATCAGAGCATGGAATTTGAAAACATGTTAAAACATGGCTCTGTTCTTTCTTTTAAAAGCGGGTTATTGCCTGAAAATGACAATAAACCATTTCTCTTTCTCCCAAAAATATTTTTTGATTTTTTGATTTTTTTTGATTTTTTTTTTAAAGAATTCGAACAACATCTAAAGTCCCGTGTCATTCTTTGAATGACAGCACAAAGACCGTAGATATTATCGAACCGGAAGAAACATGACAAAAATGACAATATTTTTTGAAGAATTTTCGAATTTTTCAAATTTTTATGGATTTTGAAAGTTTTATATTTTTCTTTTTGATTTTTGAAGGTTTTATAATTTTGTATTTTGTTTTTCAAATATATATGTACAAGAGATAGATGAAGAAAGACCTTTACTCCTCGTCTTCCTCCTGAAGACGTTTGAGAGTTTCTGGTTGAAGGCTTTTCAAACCAAGTCGTGGAAGAATAAACTCAAAACGTTCTCTTGGAAGAGCTTTGGTGAAGATGTCTGCTAACTGATATTCAGACCTCACAAAATATAGTTCCACCACACCTTTTTCCACCTGTTCCCTGATGAAATGATGTCGAATGTCGATATGCTTTGCTCTTGAGTGTTGAACGTTGTTGCATGAAAGAGCAATAGCACTTTTATTATCACAGTACAGAGGGAATTTGTTGAATTCAAAGCCATAGTCAGATAATTGTGATCTCATCCATAAGATTTGAGCACAACAAGATGACATGGCTATGTATTCAGCCTCTGTAGAGGAAATAGAAGTACTCATTTGCTTCTTTGAAGACCAGCTCACAAGCTTATCACCCAAAAACTGAGCACCTCCTAACGTACTTCGACGTGTATCTTGACAACCTGCATGATCAGCATCTGCATAGGCCGTTAGTGACATACCGGTGTCCTTCGGGTACCATAGTCCCATATTGATGGTTCCTTGGAGATACCGAAAGACCCGTTTAACTGCTTCAAGGTGCTTTTTAGTAGGCTTAGCCTGGTATCTAGCACACATGCACACAGAGAACAAAATGTCTGGTCTACTAGCAGTGAGATACATCAGGGATCCAATCATACTCCGATATTTAGTTTGGTCAATCATGATCCCTGAGAGGTCCTCATCTAGTTTGGTTCGGTCAATCATGGGGGTGTCAACAGGGTCACTTGAATCAAATCCAAATTTCTTTAAAATCTCTGTTGCATATTTAGATTGATTTATGAAAATGCCTCCGGGACTTTGAGAAATTTGTAATCCCAAGAAAAATGACATTTGTCCCATCATTGACATTTGAAACTTTGAACTCATTTCATTTGAAAAACGATCACATTCCATTGGGTCAGTCGAGGCAAAGATAATATCATCAACATAAATTTGAACATGAATCAAATGTTTGCCTGACTTTCTGGTGAACAATGTAGGATCAACTGCTCCTTTGATGCATCCGGTTGATAGAAGAAACTTTGACAGTGTATCATACCATGCCCTTGGAGCTTGCTTTAAACCGTAAAGAGCCTTCTTCAAACGATAAACGTGAGTAGGATGCTCTTGATTCACAAATCCTTCAGGTTGGCTGACGTAGACGACTTCTTTAAGATCTCCGTTTAGAAATGTCGTCTTTACATCCATCTGATAAACTACCATGTTCTTACTAGCAGCATTAGCCAGAAAGATTCTGATTGCCTCGATTCGAGCAACTGGAGCAAAAGATTCTTCAAAGTCTATACCCTCCTCTTGACGATATCCTTTAGCAACTAATCGAGCCTTGTTCTTCAACACATCACCATGCTCATCAAGTTTTACTTTGAAGATCCATTTTAGAGCTATAATCATAGCACAGTCTGGAGCAGGTACTAACTCCCATACATCAAGACGATCAAACTCATGAATTTCATCTTGCATAGCATTGAACCAGCTATCTTCATTCATAGCAGTTTTAACATCTTTTGGTTCGATCTTGGATAGTACGGAGTTGAAGAAGCACCATAAGGCATCGGTTGCGAGTTGCTTCCGGGTTGATACAGGACGAGAGGGATTTCCAATGATGTTGTCCAATGGATGATTGTGAGTCCATTTTCTGAGGTGTTCATGTGGCATTTGTTGAGGAACTGAGGTAGCTGAGTCGATGTCTCCTGAAGAAGATGGTTCTGATGATGATTCGGGAGTAGCAAATATGTTTTCAAATGGAGCATCTTCAGGAGTCACAAAGGGATTAACTTCATCATTGATGCCAGAAACATTTCCATGATGTACATTTGAAGAATGATGATTTGTTGATGAGACTGAAGGATCAGCAGCAGGTGCTTCGTGACTAACAGATATTGAGACTGATGGATTGACTTCATTCACTGGAATATGAGCATCCTCTGTTGTAGGGATCAGCACCTCATTAGTAGTAGACTCATACAGTTCATCAAACATGGGATCAAACAATTTCTTTACATCATCTTCAGATGGAGGTACATATGGAGTTTCTTGAGAGGAGTTTGGAACAAGGGATGAACCAATAGGACTGTTTTGAAGTGCGGGTCCTGAGCTGGAGTGTCCAGGAGCCATTTGACCGGTCAGCTCATCAAACGTAACATGAATTGTTTCCATGATATTTCGGGTTCTTTTGTTGTAGATTCGGTATCCCTTTTTGTTTGATGCATATCCTACAAATACTCCAATGTCAGCTTTGGCCCTAAGTTTACCTAAGTCTTGACCCTCATTAGTTGGATAGCACAATGCACCGAACACACGAAGGGAAGATAGATTAGGTTTTCTGTTGTGGACAAGTTCATATGGAGTTTTTCCATGAATAGTGTGAATCAGGGAACGATTTTGTGTGTAGCATGCAGTGGCAATAGCTTCAGCCCAGAGAAACATTGGAACCTTTGAGTAGATCAGCATTGTTCTAGCAGCTTCAACAAGAGTACGATTTCGTCTTTCAACTACACCGTTCTGTTGAGGGGTTCGTGGAACACTTCTTTGATGGCTGATTCCAACGCTTTCATAGAATTCACTAAGTTGTTTGTTGACAAACTCAGTTCCATTGTCTGTTCTGATAATTCTGACAGTTTTGTTGAGTCGAACCTGCAGCTGTTTGATGAGTTTGATGATGATATCAGGAGTTTCATCCTTTGTCCTTAAGAACTTGACCCAGGTGAATCTAGAGTAATCATCAACTACAACTAACACATATTTCTTCCCAAAGATATTCTGCACCCTCATTGGTCCACATAGATCCATATGAATCATATGAAGAACTTCTGTGACAGAGTTAGTAGGTTTGGATTTATGGGCAAACATCTTGCTTTTTCCCAATTGACATGCTGAACAAAGATGATCCTTTTCATACTTTAGTCTAGGTAGACCTACAACTAAGTCCTTTCTGGAAAGATCGTTGATGGTGCCGAAGTTCAAGTGATTGAGACGACGATGCCATAACCATGACTTTGTTTTTGAAGCCTTAGATAACAAGCAGATTGGAGATGCCCTCATCATGTCATCGATAGAGATGGTGTAAAGGTTTGAGCCACGAGTTCCTTTCAACAGTTCCTTACCGTTAAGATCTCTAACAAAGCAGGTATGTTTTCTGAAGGCTACTTCTAGATCAGAATCACAGAATTGACCAACAGAGAACAGATTATGACCTAAACCTTCCACATTATACACTCTCGAGATGACACTATTACCAACAACATAATCTCCATAACCCATTATAGCACCGAAATGATCATTACCAAATCTAACAGTCCCGATGAATTTGCTCACGAAGTTCATGAGCCGCGACCGGTCTCCAGTCATATGCTTGGAACAGCCTGAGTCCAGGTACCACAGAACGATTTGAACGATCTGCAGTTGAACACAGACAAGAATGGATAACTGGATAATTGGGATCCCCATGCAAGAATGGGTTCCATTTGGTTAGTAGCAACAGTTGGAACACCCACATCAGAAATAGAAGCATTCATATCAGACAGTGAGGTAATGGAATCATTGTGAGTAGATGCAATACTAGTGTCTGTATTAGCCCTGTTTACAGTGTGATCACTTCTTAAGGGAATAGTTCTACCAGTAGGCATCCATTTTCTAGTGGGCATTATCTGATTGGTCTTATGACCAACAGGTATCCAATAAAAACCTATTCTGCTGAATGTTCTTCCTGTGGGTTTCCATTGTTTTCTAACTTTCTTTCGCTTTTGCCTTTTAGCCTTTTTAGCATGAATTTTAGCATTAACAATATTAACTGGACAATTAACATCATTAGGCAAAACATTGACATCACATCCATGATTAGAAACAGAATTCAAGCAAACATCAGAACAAGTTTTGCAAATTGTATCAGAATTCGAATTAATTACAGTACGCCTATGGCTAATACTAGAATCAACACGATTCGTTTTATTCGATTCAAACTTAAGGTTCCTAGATTGTTCTTCTACTTTCTTCCAGTGCACATTCTTAGCTTGAGAGGTCCTATCATTCCTTGTATTGTCTTGAGACTTTGACCTGCTCCCTTTAATGTCACTGATTACTCCTGTAGAGGGAATGGGAACATTAGTTTGTTTTACTACTCTTTGCACCACCTGTTTAGATGTGCTGGGATCTGAACTACATGCAGGTGCACTACGGTTCACTTTCTTAAAGCTAGATGTAATGAGATTAGTACTCCTAGAAGGCACATTTGAGTTCTCTTTCCTAGCATTGACAGATCTAGAATCTGAACTACTCAAGGGTACACTACGGCTCTCATTCAAAACATTGGGAGTAGAGTGCATATCATATTTGGCCTTAGGCATTGAGCATGGAATCAAAGGGTTAACTCTCTCACCTAATGTCTTTGGGCATATAGTGATCAAGTTTTCTAAGATTTCTTGAGATCGTTTGGCATATGAGCATGCATGTCCAATTGCATTATCATGAGGTTTCTCTAGCTTATCCTCTTCAACAATCTCACGCAGGCATTCTAAGCAATCCTTAAGGGATGAGAAATATGTTTGAATGGCAAGTTTGTTGTTCCTTAGGTGAGGGGGGACATATGTCACAGATAAAGCAGATTTATTACCAGAGTGAACCTTAGATACAACATTCTCCCCATTGATCATTGGCATTTTCCCTTTTACCTGACTCCTCAGATTCTCAATTTCCTTTTGCAATGAAGTTATTTGTTCGTTGTTTTTGTTACGAGTGACTTTAATTGATTCAAACAACTCATTGAAGTGACGTTTAACCTTTTCATTTTCTTCTAGAAAACTTTCGTTTTCCTTTTGTAAAGCATTTACTAGGTTTTGAAGATGAAACGTTTGAGAATTCTGAGAATCTAAAGAAGGAGGCATTTGGGAGCCTGTCATATTGTTTGTTTGACCCTTTAATTGAGAGATTTGGGCTTTCAACTTTCTGATCGTGTTACACTGAGCTAGAATCTGTTCATCTCGTTTGTTAATTTGAAAAACTGCATCAAACTCTAGAGCATCTGAAGATGTCTTGATATTTGAAGTTTTGACATTTTCTTTGAGATGTTGATATTTTAGTTGTAGATTAAAATACTCAACTTCTAGTTTAGAAAAATGTTTAACCAAATTGTCATGATCATCCAGTTCAATTTTCTCATTTAGTTTAGAATTAGTTTTTTCAAGCTCAATGACACGATCATGGGAGACTTTCAGGGCCACAGATAGTTCATGAAATTTGGAAGCATTAATAGAGCAATTTGAAGCAGTGAAAAAGACATCTTGAGCAACACATTCAGTAATAAGATTCTCATTTAATGTATGCAGGTTCTTTCTCTCAATCTCATTATATTTCAGTGCACGCTCATAGTCACTAACTTCAACAACCATTGCATCAAATTCCTTTTCCATACCCTTAATATCAGTTTCTACCCCCTTTTTAAGACTCTCAAAGTGCTCTTTTAGAAGTTTAAAGAAGGGCATGACCTCAGTTAAATAACATTCTTTCATTTGTTCAAAACCTCTTTCTCCTTCAGTTATACCAGTGGGTGTGATCCTTTTCTTGCAAGTTTTCTCAAAATCAACAAATAGTTGAAATATAACGTATTGGCTAATTAATGTCTTGCTTTTAGTGGCAATTGTTCTAGGTACAAGATGCATTGGTGTATTAGGAGGATACACAGTTTTCTGCTTATCTAAATCCATTTTCCAGAAGACTTGTTCGGGAGTCAACAATGTCTGAGTCTTAAACTTGTTCAAGGAAATCCAGTTTTCCTTCTTGTAGTCATGAGGAGTGATAATTACTTTCTTCTCTTTGCATTTAGGATCATTTAGTTTCTTATTCATCTTCTCCCTAGTGACTTCATCTAATTTCTTGTCATCCTCAGTGCACTCAATGCAACTAGGTATTTGTCTAGGTTTAAGAATCTCATTGCCATCATAGATAACACTTTGAGCTGCTTTTGCTATCTTTCCATACTCAGGGTTGGGTTTATCTATAATGGGAATGCTATGCTTATCGCTTAGAACTCTATGCTTAGTGATCATGTGAGCAGTCTGAATGGTGTTTCCTTGCATGTACAACTTGTTTTCAAGTTTGTTTTTCAAAGTTTTCAGATTAGAAAAATCTCTTAAGAGCTTTGATTCCTTTGCATTAAATTCTTGCTTAAGCATTTTCACATTTTCTTGAAGTTCTTGTTTTTGCTTAGCGGTTTTAGAAAGTTTTTCTTGCAAGGAATTTAATTCTTGTTTCAATACTTCTTCTCTAAAATTACTTTTTCTAATTATTGTACGCACTTGGTCATCCATTTCCTGCTCACGAGTGGTCAACTCAAATTTTGCACGTTGTTCATAAATAGCAACACGTTCCTTATAGGCATTTAGTTCAGAAATTATGGAATCATCAGGAGCACATGCAGTGTATTCATCAAAGACATAGTCATTGTTGACTGCAGAAGATGCATCACTTGGTACAACTTCAATTTCACTTTGTTTCACGTATTGATCGTATGGGACAATATTGATATTACCCATATTTTCAATATTTGATTCAATAGTTTCAGTTGGTTGTACTTTGTCATGCATCTGTTGCACATCAGCATCATCGTATAGCTTTAATACCTCTGAGATGAGTTTGTCCTTGGATGGGCCAGCTTGCGGTGAAGAAGAGATCTTGGGAGAAACCATTGGAGAGATGCTAGCCATAAAGATTGTGTGTGCAGTAGGTCCATCATCTACATCAGAGTCGTATGCATCACAGTCAGCGACTTGAAAGGCGTTCTGATGATTGTGACCTATCTCCTGAATAGGCTGCTCATCCACATCTGCATCATAGGTCTTGGCATTGCCCTCAGCAAGAAACAACAATTCCTCTTCATCCAACGCAGCACCATTGTCCTGAGCTTGTGCCAGCAACATCTTATCTCTGAAGTAATCAGCATTCTGTGGACGCTTTAGAGATGTGCAGTTCCTTGCAATGTGACCTTCACCACCACAGTTATAGCATTTGATTGGCTTAGGTTGACCTTGGTTACCATTTCTTCCTCGATTCTGGTTTCCAACATAACCTCTCCCAGCTCCACCTCTTCCCTGATCATACTGTCTTTCCTGAACTGGTTGCACCACGATCCTTCCATCTTTAACAGTGGCTTGATTATGTGGGTTAGATGCAGTTCTGAGGTTGTTGTTGGTTTGTGGGAGATAATTCATGTTTTGACTAATGAGAAGAGCTAGTTGATTGATGATGTTACCCACGCATGCATCAGCATCAGCTTGTTTGAACATGGGATCAGGAATGAGTTTGTGATTACCATTCCCCAAGGGTATGACTTGTGATGCTTTGGTTGTGATTCCGATGTTTGAGTAGAAGGCTGTTGAGTCATTAGACGAGCTTGTCTCTCCCTGGTTGGTTTTAAACTGATTGAGAATCAATTTTTCAAACATAGCATGTCTCTCATTCTGAAGGAGGAAGGCATAGAGTTGCTCATAGTTTGTGTTCTTCAGTCCTTTAGTGAGTTTCACAGCTGTGACAAACTTGTGCCATTCGGGATTCATGTTGTTCACAAACTTCGAGTTCAGCTGAATGTTAGGCATAGTCATTCTGATGTTCCTCATGTCATTCACTAACTTATGGAATCTCACATAGTACTCATAGACACTCTCATCTGGTTTCATCTTGAAGTGCTCAAATTCGTCATAGAGTTGGGATTCTCTGTCTTCCATAGTTAATTCTGAACCTGAGAGAAGCATCTTAACGTTATCCCAAACAGCCTTTGCATCAGTGTTATGATTGATCAGCTTGTAGATGTCTTTAGGAAGACCTTGAAGAACAATGTTTGAAGCCCTGATATCTGCATCGAATCTCTTTTTCTCCTTATCATCAAGCTCATCGTACATCTTAGGTCTGTCCATTCCGTAAACAGGAGTACCATCTTCATTAGTATCAAGTATGTCTCTAGTCGTCTCAACCCGATATGGTCCTTCATCAATGGATTTGAGAATGTTGACACCATTTTCCTTTCCAAGGCAATACAATCTGATTCGTTGAGCCCAAGAATCGTAGTCAGTTCTGTCAAGCATGGGTGGACGAGTATCTGAGCCAGCTGCTTGAACATTCTCGGCAACAGTGGAGATGACAATAGGGACGTTGGTAGACATGTTACCAGATTATACGGGATTTTATAACTCTATGATTAAACCGGGAAATAGATTCTTTCACGGGATTTTACTAAATCAAGAGAAAACCGTAAGCAATCACTCAAGTCGCTAGATGATAAAGCTCTAAGTCGCTAGAAACAAATGCACTAAGTCGCTACCAATTAATTCGCTAGACAGCCAAGTCGCTAGAATCCCAAGTCGCTAACAGAAAAGCAAGTCGCTAAGTAGTAACTCGCTACAGATCAAGTCGCTAACCAAATTTTGGCAGTAATCCGCTACACAAGTCGCTAGAAACACAAGTCGCTAAAGAGCAACTCGCTACTGACCAAGTCGCTGCAACAAGTCGCTACCCGTAGTGGAGATTCCACTACTTGTACTTTAACTCGCTAGCTCTAACTCGCTAGCACCAACACTGTAAGTCGCTACAAAAATGTGAAGCAAGTCGCTACCAAGAAACTATTCCGTGAACTAAGTCGCTAGCTTGAAAAACCATATAAACATCACTTTACAATCCAAAACCAACCCAACCAAGATGATTCAAGCTTACCAAATGAAAACCTAAACACTTTTGATGATTCTAAACATAAAAGTACCAACAAAATTCAAACTTTAACACAAGAAATCAACCAAATGATGCAAAAACCACTAAACTTTTTCAAGCTCAAAAACCACCTAAAAACCACTATAAATCCAAAGATGTGCAAGATATGATCTAACCATGGCTCTTGATACCAATTGTTAGATATTCCTTTTCACATACACATCAAACCATAACACAAAGTAGCATATAGATGGAATTCTAGAGAGAGAAAGTTAGAGGTTTAGGGAACTTAGTGAGAGAAAGTGAAAGATATTATTATGAGCTCCAACTCTCTACCTTGGGAGGTAGAGAGTATTTATAGTCTTACATAAATCGCCACACTTTGGGCTGTGGATCAGGCATACAGTGAGTAAAGACCCGTCCGTCCTCCACGGTGTTACTTAACTAAATTACTACTTAACTTAAAAGAACTACGACTACGAGCTTTCTAACGATTACATATACTTGAGGTGACCGACTCTTTAATACCGGGAATTTCTAATTCCTAACAAGTGCTTTCATTATACCTAGCCATGCTTTCGTTTGGCTTAGCAGTGCTTTCAGAATGCCTTTTCTTTCTTTCAATTTCTTCTACCGACACTAAGTTATCTTTCAACAACTCATCCTTATTTTGATGATGATCAACTTTTCTTTCAGAATTCAAGACATCATCATCAGTGGGACCTTGTTTATCAATGATGGGTGAGACAGAACCAGCTTTCCACTTTTCAACCAAATAGAATTCTTTTGGAGAATCAGCTTCCTTGGAATTTGTTTCTGCATCAGAATCCTTTTGTGTACCTGCATTAACATTAGTGGAAGTTCCTGCAATGATAGGCTCATAATTCATAGATTTGGTTAGTATATCAATGTTAAACAGCCAGTCTGGTCCTTTGGTCTCAACAATCCTAGTCCTCCTATTGTATACTCTAAAGGCTTTACTATTAGAAGAATAGCCTAAAAAGTATCCATCGTTAGCTTTTTCTTGAAACTTACCTACATAGTCTATGGTGTTCAAGATAGTAACAGGACACCCAAAAGGTCTTAGGAATGCAATCATTGGCTTCCTATCATGTAACAGCTCATAGGGGGTCTTGTTATGAGGCTTCACTACCTTACTTCGATTCTGCACATAACATGCTTCAGCCCAAAAGGTAGTTGGTAGCTTATATTCTGACAACATTGTTCTAGAAGCCTCAATCAGTGTTCTATTTTTCCTTTCAGGTACACCATTCTATTGTGGTGTTCTAGCAACACTAAGCTGTCTTTCTATACCTTTAGCTACACAGAACTGATTCATCACATCATTCATAAACTCAGTTCCATTATCACATCTGATTACCTTGACTTTATGGTTTACTAGATTTTCTATCTTAGTAATGAAACTCTTGAGAATCTCACTAGTCTCACTCTTAGCAGCCAAGAAGTATACCTAAGAAAATCTACTATAATCATCAGTGATAACTAGGCAGTACTGCTTATGGTTCAAACTTTTAACAAAGGTAGGTCCAAATAAGTCCATATGAAGCATAAACAGTGTTTGTGTAATGGTGTTAACAGTTTTGGATTTACAAGAAGCTCTATGTTGTTTTCCTTTCGGACAAGCCACACAAAGTTCCTTACACTCAAAAACCTTAGAAGGTAACCCTCTCACTAAGTTGCCCTTTACAAGTTTATTAATTGTTTTGAAATTAAGGTGACCCATCCTTCTATGCCACAATATAGACACATCAACTGATGCCTTAGCAAACAAACAAGTTAAGGACCTATTAGGAATTACATCTTTAAGATCAAAACAATATATGTTCTCTTTCCTAGGTATCCTTAACTGCACAAATTTCTCATTAGGCATAGTAAAATCAAGTGACAACACCACACACTCATTTTCCCCAAAAAGTACCCAGTTTTTCTTATCACACATTTGAGAAACACTGAATAAGTTGTACTTTAATCCCTATACCAGATAGACCTTTTCAAAGTCTAATTTTCCTGTTCTGATTGTGCCTTTGCCAAGTATCTTTCCTCCCTTTGGATCATTTCCAAATGCCACATATCCTCCATCAAAAGCTTCAAAATCCTCCAGGTTGCTCCCATCCCAAGTCATGTGCCCAGAGCAACCACTATCAAAAATTCCTTTGTCTTTTATCTCATTTTGTAGATTGCCCTGCACATGAATTTAAACAAATTAATTCCTTTTGTGGACCCATGCCAATACTCACTTGGGTCTGCCCTGTGCATCAACATAATCAAATTTCTTTAGGTCCATTGATGCACAACTGACATGATGTAAAACCTTGGTCTTAGGCTTCCATTGCCAGCTAGCTGAGGCCTTAACAGTATAAAAATGGTTTCCAACCACTGTGTCAGTTATCACCTTTGGAACTTTTAAAACTGCTTTTGTATCAGTGGTGATATTTTGCTTAGCAGTGGATTGATTTTGCATAGCCGTGTTTACATTTTGTTTAGCAGTGGTTGGAACCCATTTGGGTGCAGCAGTGATTATTGATTTTGTTTTACCATTCCTAATTAACACTTCCCTAGGAATCATATTTTTGTTAGGATGAGGGATTGTTTTCTTTGAAAAGTTTTGATGATTTACCCTCCTCCAATGATTCCAAACTTGTGGTTGGTTTTTATAACAGTTTCTCTGTAAGTGCTCAAAACTACCACATGCAAAACAAGCCTTCTTAACACATTGAAACTCATCTCCTAATCTGTTTGAAATTATTCCATTGAAGTTTCTTTGATTCCCCCTAGGTATATAATTTTTTATTTGTTCCCTAGGTATCTCCTTGTACTCTACAACTTTACTAGAAATTTGTGCTCCAAATCTAGGCACAAGGTTGACTTGTTTAGAATCAACTTTCTTAACACTTTCTATCTTCTTAGGTTGTGTTGATTCAGATCTAACTTTGTCTGAATCTGATTCCCAATCTTCAATAGTGGGAGCATCAGATGACTTATCAGAACCTATCTTAGTTGATTCAGTCTTACTAATCTCTTCTACAGGTTTGTTAAAACTGAATTCACTACTAAATGACAGTTCTTTTATAGGTGGTGCATGTTTCATAAGAGAGGGTGGTGGCATATTGTTGTAACCTATCCCAGAACCCTTTTTCATTAATTGACACTCTATTGATTTATGAACCAAATCAGAAGCAAATTGTGTTTTAGCAACCCTAACAACATGTTTTTCTTTTTCTACTAGGGCTTCTTGTTTTACACTCTCTGCCTCTTCTAGTTTCTTTTTAAGCATTTTAATTTCTTTGTCCTTAAGATCAATTTCACCACCTAGTATATTAATCTTATCGACATACTCAAACTCACATTTAATACAGAAATTAAGTTTTTCTTCAACACTCTCAAGACCAACTTTATAACCTAAGTTATCAAGTGAAAGTCTATCTACTTCTTTTCTCAAACTCGCAATAATAGCCTTTTGTGATTCTAAGTTATCTTGACATGATTTAAAAGAACAAGTAGAATTTTTAGAATCATTAGATACCTCAGAATCTGAACCAGAAGATTAAGCATAGGCCATAAGAGCAAAGTTATGCTCTTTAGAAGCTTCCCTAGCAAGAAAAGCTGCATTGGGACCTTCTTCAATCTGATCACTCCAGTCATAATCACCAATACCATCTTGAGCAACCAATGCTGAAGAAGAAGCAGGCTCTTCAGTGGTCTTCTTGATGCCTTCAATCCTCTTGGGAGCTTGACATTCCCTAGCAAAGTGACCCTTCTTCTTGCAGTTAAAGCACTCCATCTTGCTTTTGTCAAATCCAACTCTTCTTTGACCATCATATTTGACCTGTCTTCCAGTCCTCCTCAAGAACTTCCTAGCTTGCAGTGTTAACATTGTCATTTGCCATTGAAGATTTATTTCTTCAAGATCATCAGGATCAATTTGATCTAAATCTTGATTCAAAACAGTAACACTGGTAGTTAAATCAGCCAGAAAAGAACAAATTGCACCATCACTGATATTATCACCAACAGTGGTATTGTTAGCAGTAGCCGTGGTTACTTCATAAGCAGCAGTGAAAACATCTTGAGAATTTAAATGCCCTGAAGACACAAAAGCAATGTTTTGTGGTGATGAGGATGATCCAGCTATGTTCTATTCAGACTCATAAACTTTCAGGTTGTTGTAGAGATTGTCCAAAGTCATCTTATCAAAATCATCTTTGTTTCTCCACACAACAGTATGCACAGCCCAGTCAGGTGATAAACTTCTGATGAACTTCAAATTGATATCTTCTTGAGCAACTTTGTAGTCTACTAACTTCAGTTGGCTAATGAGTTTTTGAAGTCTGTTATAAGTGCCATCAAGTTTTTCTCCACTAAGAGCAGTGAAGTTTTCAAGCTGATGCTTGAGCATGTTCTCCTTGATTTCTTGGTAGCTTCATTACCAGCAAACCTTGTTTCAATAGCATCCATTAACTCTTTAGCAGACTCATAGTGTTGAAAGTCCAAAGCATACTCATTAGGTATTCCCATGGAGAGAATACTATGAGCTTTAATCTCCAGCTTCCTTTTAGCCTTGTCAACCTCACTAACAATGGCTATCTCTTTACCATCATCACCCTTCTTAGGAAGAGTATCACCCTTTTAAACGACATCCCAGATGGTGTAATCAATCATACGAATGTATTGCCTCATTCGAATTCTCCAAACTTGGTACTCACCCTGCTTGAGCATGGGCACCTTTGATGCAGTAACCATATGAGTTTCGTCAGACATCTTAACTTACTTGAATAAAACTTAACTAAACTTCTTCTTGGTTTCAGTTTCTAGATCACAAGCTCTGATACCACTTGTTGATCCCAGTTGAGCAAACAATCCTGTATAGAAACTGACTTAACAAAAACTTATTAAGTATTACGCGGAATTTAATACTTAATCTTAAGAAGAAGTACAATAAACATTCAACACCTCAATATTATTATCAATACGAATACTCTAACCAGTATTAGGGTTTTACAACCTTGAAGTATATCGACCTTAGATATAAAACTTACGTATATCTAATCTAACCTAGGACCTCCTTTTATAGGCTAAGGAGTCCTTTACATAATACAATACGTAACCTACAAGATAAATATCTTTTCTATATTTATCTAATACAAAATATTAAACCGACTATACAAAACTAGCAGTGCTTACAATACATTAGCAGTGATCCTATATTACTACTAGCCGCGGTTTATCATTAGCAATGGATTCATTCTTCTGTCCGTGGTTTCATTAACTCTGTCCGAGGTTCCAACACTTAGAATAATTCATGATCTGAGGAACCTAAAACCCAACACTTTAGCATTCAAAAGACATGAGATGCAATGAAAACGAGTTTTTACTTTGTCTTAATAATGAAAAAGCTATTTGTCCTAGACGTGAGAAGTGGCTTTTATGAAAGTGATACGGGAAGAGGTATCCTTTTGGAAAAACATTTTGAAAAGAGATTTCTTTGTGTGAAGAAAATGTTTATTCTTGAGTGAAAAGAAATAGATATGCAATTACGTGTTTGCAAAAGGTACTTGCCTAAAAAATAAGAGAAAACTATGAAAGTACGTGTTATAAGTAAAACCTATCTTGGGTTTTGAAAATTCCCGTATTGCTTGTGAGTTGTGTGTGAAATAGATATCCTAGACTCAGAAAGAGGAAGGCTAGTGTTTAGATACCTTGTAGAGTTTAAAAACTAATTACGATGATTGTTCCAGGAGACCAAGACCAAGACCTAATAGGTTGAATTGTTCCCGCTTCAACAGTTTGGTGAGGACGTCGGCTATGTTGTCTTCGGATGCTACCTTCTCAATAGAGATATTCCCCTTTTGAACATTGTCTCTTAAGAAGTGATGACGAATCTCTATATGCATGGTGCGAGAGTGCAATACCGGATTCTTGCTTAAGTCGATGGCACCTTTGTTGTCACATAGAATTTCTATGTCACTTAGGTGAATGTCGTAGTCAACTAACGCTTTTTTCATCCATAGTGCTTGTTGGCATGCTTTGCCGGTGGAGACATATTTGGCTTCGGTTGTTGATATGCCAATGTCGTTTGCTTCTTTGAGAACCAACATGTTAAACAACATCCCATAAAAGTACATACCCCACTTGTACTTTTTCGGTCAACATAATCACCTGCATGGTCAGAATCTGCATATACAATTGTTTCTACCCACGTACCCTTAGGATACCACAATCCTAATTGAGTCGTACCCTTAATGTATCTAAATATTCTTTAGACGGCTTCTATATGTGATGCTTTAGGAACTTCTTGAAACCTAGCACATAGACAAACACTAAACATGATATCCGGCCGACTAGCCGTGAGGTAGAGAAGACTACCAATCATGCCACGGTATTTTGTGTTATCAACGGATTCGCCGTCTTCATCTTTTGTGAGTTTAGTGTCGGATGACATTGGGGTTCTTATGGGTTTTGACTCTTCTAAACCAAATTTCTTTAACATCTCCTTTATGTATTTAGATTGATTAAAGAAGATACCATCTTCTACTTGTTTGATTTGTAGACCAAGAAAGAAACTAAGTTCTCCCATCATACTCATCTCGAACTCGTCATGCATGATTTTATAGAAATCATCACACATGTCTTGACAAGTAGATCCGAATATAATATCATCTACATATATTTGAACAATGATTATATATGACTCTCTTTTCTTTGTAAAAAGTGTGTTATCAACTAACCCCATGGTGTAGTTTTTTTTTATTATGAATGACTTGAGTCTATCATACCAAGCTTTTGGAGCTTGTTTAAGACCGTAAAGAGCTTTCTTTAACTTATACACATGTTTAGGATTTTAAAAATCGATGAAGCCCGGAGGTTGAGCTACATAAACTTCTTCATTAATAAAACCATTTAGAAAAGCACTTTCCATTTGATAAAGCTTAAGATCATTAGCACAGGCATAAGCAAGAAGTATTCTTATAGACTCTAATCTAGCCACGTGGGCATAGGTCTCATCAAAGTCTATTCCTTCTTGTTGATTATACCCTTGGGCAACAAGTCTAGCTTTGTTTCTAGACACTACACCGTTTGCATCGAACTTGTTTTTATATACCCATTTAGTTCCTATTATGGTTTGATTACTAGGTGGAGAGACGAGTGTCTAAACATCGTTATAAACAAATTGATTTAACTCTTCTTGCATAGCCATTACCCAACTTTCATCTTTTATGGCTTCTTGTGTATTCTTAGGTTTTATGGTTGAGACAAAACAAAATAAGCTACTTTGGTTTTGGACTTGAGACCTTAAGGTTCTTTCGTTTAACTTTCATATAACCTTAGTAACGTGTAGACATCCAGTGGATTACTCCATATCTATTTAGTACTTTCTCCATAATATCATTACAAAAGTGCGTCCCTCGATCACTTATGATGGTTTTAGGGATCCCAAACCTGGAGAATAACCTTTTCAAAAATCGAATGACACTTCTAGCATCATAGGTTTGAAGAGATTCAGCTTCGGCCCACTTTGAAACATAATCGACAGCTACCAGAATATTACTTTTGTTTTTTGATGGGCTGAAAGGTCCCATAAAATCAATCCCCCAAACATCAAATACTTCACATACCATAATGTTGTTAAGTGGCATCTGATTTCAAGAAGAGATGTTCCTTTCCCTTTGACATGCGTCACAATTTCTCACATGTTTTGCGGAATCCTTGAAAATGCTAGGCCAAAATAATCCTGCCTCATAAATCTTTCGAGCAGTAGTATCAGCCCCGTAATGCCCTCCAGCTAGTCCGTTGTGACAGTGTTCCAGAATTTGTTGTTGTTCATCTCCGAAAACACATCTCCAAATTATACCATCTGGGCATGATTTAAATAGGAAAGGGTCATCCCAAAAGTAATATTTCAAATCTGAGAAGAACTTTTTCTTTTGATCATAAGTTTTGTTGCTAGGTAAAACTCTGGCCGCGAGGTAATTAGCGAAGTCCGCATACCATGGTTCGGGACAAGGATCCTTAATTCTTACTGCCATAAGATGCTCATCAGGGAAGGAATCACGAGTAGTTTCTATGTCAAGCTCTTCAAGCTTAGGGTTTTCTAACCGAGAGAGGTGATCAGCTGCTAAATTTTCTGCCCCCTTCTTATCCTTGATTTCAATTTTAAATTCTTGTAGCAGCAGTACCCATCTTATCAATCTTGGTTTGGCATCTTGTTTATTGAATAATTACTTCAAAGCAGAATGGTCAGTGTAGACAACAGTTTTTGACATTACTAAATGTTAGCCTTAATAGTATTATTAAAAGTGATGGTCATTCACGTTTAGGAACTTTGTAACGCGTGTTAGATATCGTGATAGAATAGTCAACGGGCTCGTGGATTGGGCTAAGATAAATGGCTAATAGTTAAGATAAGCTAGCCTTTTATTAAGTGTAATCCAATCCAAGTCCACGAAAGCCCAAAGAAAGTCCAAGCTAAAGCCTTTAGGTTTTTATGCCTCTTGTACTATAAATACCCCTCAAATGGTCATTTGAGGGGTGTGCTTGAGTATGTGTGTGTGTGTTTTTCCCTTGAAGCAATATACAACTTATTGTTTTCTTTCTTCTCTCTATCTCTCTAAACATATACACGAATTCTATCATTCAAGTCACCAAGTTCTATTCTTTCCTTTATCTTTCTCTACGCATACTGTTTGTATAACGTGGGTGTTTGTGTGGTAAAGGTTGTTATTGTGATAAGGTATACATGATAAAGGGGTATAACAATTGGTATCAATCGCCTAACAATGGTTTAGGAGTGTTTGTGTTTGTTTTGAAGGGTTACGCGTATAAGCTCACGTTTTACATATTTGAAATGCTTAAAGCTTTCATTTTTTCACCAAAAAATTCAAGATTCTTGTGGTTTAAGGTTTATTTAGTGTTAAAGTTTTAGTTTTTCGCAAAAAGTTTCAAGCTTTACGGGTTTAGATACGTTTTTAAACTCGTATTTGGTTCATTGGTCATTTCTACTCGTAACTTTTCTAAGCACTTTGGGTGAAAAAGGTCAACATTTTTGTATTATTGGAGTGTTTTTAAGGATATCTGTGCAAGCGAAATCATTTGAATCGTTGGAAATTTCTTACGAGTAGAAGTCAAAAAGTCAAAACCCTAGTTTTCTACTCGTAACTTTTCTCAGCACTTTGGGTGAAAAAGGTCAACATTTTTGGGTTATTCGAGTGTTTTTAAGGATATATGTGCAAGCGAAATCGTTTGAATCGTTGGAAATTTTTTACGAGTAGGTCAAAACCCTAGTTCTACTCGTAAGAAAGTCAACTACTCATAGTTTTCTACTCGTAACTTTTTGGTGAAGAATCTTCGAGCTATAACGGTTACTCAGTGCTTCCCTCACTTGGATAAGTGTGTGGAACACTTCGACTTTCGGATATCTTTTACGCTGTGACACTGTAAAGGATTTTTGGTTTTTAACCTAAGTTTACGCATAAGCATAAACTCTTACGAGTAGAACTCTACGCATAAGATCACACTACGCGTAAGGTTTACGAGTAACTTTTTGTCTACGCATAAGCTTAAGTTTACGCGTAAGATACTTCCTACGCATAAGATCCTACGCCTAAGCCATCCTACTCGTAACCACATCCTACTCGTAACTACATCCTACTCGTAACCATATCCTACTCGTAACCATATCCTACTCGTAACTTCTTTGGTCTACGCCTAAGCTCTTTCTACGCCTAAGGTTTTAAAAAAAAAAAAAAAAAAAAAAAAAAAAAAAAAAAAAAATCAAATTTTTTGGCGGGAAAACTTGAGTAAAATTTAATTTTTTGAGGAGACTAAACGTTCAATTTTTACGCGAGATTCAAATTTTGGTTTAACTGTGAAAATTTTGGTAAAAAATTCAAATTTTTGGGCCTAAATTCAAATTTTTCGGGTCAAATTTGGCGTCAAAAATTGTCATAACTCAGATTTTTCTTACGACCTTAGAATTGATTTTTATAGTGAAATTCAAATTTTGGGCGAAAATGTTTTAAGAACCAAGGTTACGAGTACAACTTTCAGAAACACCTCAACCAAGCTTAATCTTCATCAACCACAACTCCTTTATCGTTGAATCGATCCTACATCAACTTTATCATCACATACCTTCATCAATGGCAACTGACAAAGATCGTCTCAAAACTGCTTTCACAAATGCTATTGCTGGATTCGCCAATACATGGTTTTCAGAGTTTAATACGCAGTTTGCTCAACCATCTATGCATATGAGTCAAGAAGGACACATGGTTGATGTTATTGGGAATCAGAATGGATTTACTACAGGCATACAAATGGGGAATCAGATGCAATATGCAGGGCAGTATGTTGGACATCAAGGGGGTCAGATTGTGAATCAGAATATGGGATATCAAAATGGGAATAACTGTTTTATGACTTCGGTTCAGAATGCTACCTCCGAACCTCAAAGTCAAGATTCAGGGTATCGTCGGTTCAGCATGCTACCTCCGAACCTCAAGTACAGGGTGTTGTTAGCAAAGAAAGAAAAATTGGGAATAGAGTTGACTGCTGAGGAATACGAATTTCTGTATCCAGGACGGGCAGAGAAAACAAATGATAATGCAAGCTACTGTCTTACAGTCAACCAGCAGGACACAACATCAAGTGCTACTTTTGATACACCTCCAGTCTATGACACAGATTCACTCAATGAGGTACCAAATTATAGTAATGTTGCTAATCAGTTTACTCATGATGAACAACATTCTGTGACATCAGCACCTACTTATGATACATACCTGGACAATCCGAGTTGTAGCAATACGAACTCTGAAACTCCAGATGTGAATCCTAATGGAGGCTGTGTGGCACAAAATACTGCGACTGATGAGGAAACCCGTGCTTATTTTGAATCATTACTTAATACTTGTGGTATTGAAATTGAGAAAGTTAGTAAGGTCAATCGCGAGGTTAAGGCCGCGAATCAGAAATTCACCACTGAGCTTGAGAGTTACAAAGAGAACGCCAGAGCCTATGAATTTCATACAAACAAAATATCAGAATTAGAAATTGGTTATCGAGATTCTGTTTTAAGAGAAAAACAATTGCAACTCAAGTATGACACACTTGATGTGAATCTGAACTTGAAAATCAAATCTTTAAACAAGGAAATTTCTGAACTAAACAACCAACTTTCTAAACAAATAGCACTGTGTTCTGATCTTGAAAAAGAGAAGAAACAGTTGATTGCTGATTTTTCAAAACGAGAAGATTCTCTTCTTGATGAAATTCTGGATAAAAATAAAACTATAAAGAAATTGGATAATTTGCTTCTTACAACGGGTCATTCCGCTAAATCAAACAAGATGCTTTCTAATCAAGTAAATCCAATTTTTCATACTACACATAAAATGGCTCTTGGTAACAACCCTTCTTCGTTCCTCAAAAAAGCTCAGAAATCTCAGAATGTGTTGAATAATGGACAACCATTGCATGAACCCATAATTGTTCGTGATTCTCTTGAAACGTTGGAACTATCTGAGGAGAGTAGATCAAAAATGCAACAAAAGAATCCAGATCTTAAACCGATTGATTATAACAAATGGAACAACATTAATGGAATTACTTTTGTTAATCAAAAAGAAAAGTCAAATTTTTCCATCACACCAAGTGTTTCAAACAAAGTGTCAACACCTGTTTCAAAATCAGTTTCAAAACCAGTTGTAGTTTCCAAGTCTCTTTCGAAAATCGAACAAATGTCTTCAAACAATCCTTTTAACACAAGTGATGCGAGAAGTATTTTGGAAAATGTGAAAACTAGAATTGCGGATCTTCAAGAGACTGTTAAAACTAAAACCAATATTACAACAAACATCTGGTTTAATAGTTTTGATATTGAACAGAAAAAGTTTTTTGAAACTCAAATTGACCCTCAGCTGAATAACATCAACTCAAGGGTAATTCATGCTGAACAAGCACTTTTGAAAGAAACGAGTGACTTTGTCAAGGACCATAAATCCCTGATAAAGCAAGCTAATGAATGTGTTGAACACATCAAAGTTTTGGAAAATTTGAATGATTCTCTCTTCGAAGATGTTATGACTACCGATATCATGTCCATTATTTTACAAACATATTCTGTTGAAGATCATGAAAGACTCCAGTCTGAGACATCCGCAATTGTTTGAAAATATGAAAAAGCTCTTGAAAAACTTGAAAAACAAAACGTGTCCTATTTTAAACAGCTTGATCGAAAATCCGAGGAATGCAAGTATGACAAACTGTCGTATGAGCGTGCCTACAAGGACATGCAAGAGCAAAATGATCTTTTGAGGGCTCAGCTGGACAGTCTAAAAGGAAAGGCTATGGATACTAAGTAGGGGTGAGCATGGTTCGGTTTGGCTCGGTTTTTGTATAAAACCGAAACCGAACCGAAAAATTTCGGTTTTTGATTTTTAGAAACCATTCGGTTTCGGTTTTGTGTCGGTTTGGTTTTTCGGTTGTCGGTTTTTTTCGGTTTGGTTTTTCAGTTTTTTCGGTTTCTATACGATTTGTCGAGCTTGAAAGGTACACTCAAACAATTGAAGGGTGTGTAAACGAAAAAAGAATGATGTTGGAACAAGTTCTTCAATCTTTTAACGTATTGCACCATCTTCAGCAGGAACAACCATTAACATTCAAACTTAATGTGTTCTTGTGACATTTGTGTACCAATTTTTTTTACCTTGAAGCATATTTGTGTTATGTATATTGTTATGAAATAAAATATTAGCAGAGTTATCACACGTTTGAAATGCATCATTGACAACGGTAATGTAAAAGGAAGATATCAAGATAAAGTACTTATATTATTTATGAACAACAAGGCAAGATATATTATTTTGACTTCAAATGTCGGTTCGGTTTCTATTGGTCGGTTTTTAAAGCTAAAACCAAACCGAACCAAAAACTTCGGTTTTTTCAAAATATAAAAACCGAACCGTCGGTTTTTCAATCGGTTTCGGTTTTTTTGGTTTCGGTTCTTCGGTTTTTTTCGGTTTAGGTTCGGTTTTTCGGTTTCTTGCACACCCCTAATACTAAGTTTGCAAAACCATTGACTGAGGAGATAACAAATGTTCCCAAACCGGTTTTCAAACCAAAAATGTCTATTTCTCAGTTTCCTCCAAAAGTCAATGAGAAAAAAGATTTGTCAAAAACAGTCACTCCACAGACTTTGCCTATTAAAAAGAGAATTATCAAAGGTTTTGAAAAACCTGTTTTTGATAAAGAAAATGTGATTACACCTGGCATTTCTAAGACTAGTACACGGAATGTGACCAAAAATCCAGTTAAAGAATCTGTTGGTTCTAACGACATAGTCAACAATCACTATCTAGAAGAAGATAGGAAAAAGGCACAGACTCGAAAAGATGGAATTCTAGGTGCAACATCTAGGGTGATGAATTCTACAAGATTTCAAGGCACTGCTAGTAGTAGTAAACCATTACCTAGGAACACTCTTCAAAAGACTAGGGATTGGCTTGCATCTAAGAGTAGTTGCGCAAAAGAAAATGCTATGCCCTTAGAAAACAACACTAGGAATTCTAAGTCTTTTTCGAACAAGAATCAATTTCCAAAAGACTGTAGTGACAAAGTTAAAGCTGCTGTTTTAAACAAGAATATTGAATTTGTCTGTACTACATGTAAAAAATGTATCTTTTCAGCTAATCATGATGCATGTGTCTCACAATATCTCAAGAAAGATAATTCTCGTGCAAAGGCACAATCCACTAAGAAACCAAATGGAAACAAGCCCGTTGATAAAAAGATAAACAAACAGACACCTAATAGGACGATCTCTTCAGGACGTAGTTTTTCTAAAAATGAGTCTTCCGCTGCATCTGATAAGAAAACAACTCCTAGATCTTACCTTAGGTGGATTCCCACGGGCAAAGTTTTCAACAAATTAGGTCTTAGATGGATTCCCACAGGAAAGATTTTTGATACTTGCACCAACACAGATAATCGTGAAACTCATCAAGTTAAGGAAGTCAAAACCACTACAACCGTTGATAGTGATCACCCTCACCGTGAGGAATCATGTACTTCTAACACTGTTATTTGTGAAAATTCTTCTTCTGTGGATGCAGGTACTTGTAAAAGTGTTAAAGGTTCATATACCCCGTGTGGTAAAGAAGAACTTTATGCCAATTTCGCATGTGGAAATCCTTTTCTAGTTCCACTCTTAACTCCACTTTTACTTGTCCCAACTTAATTTCTCTTTCTTCAAATCTTCTTTGTAAATATTTTTTGAAAAACAAAATACAAAATTTGAAAAACCAACAAAAGCAAAATAAAAAAATAGAAAACTTTCAAAAAAAAATACAAAAACAATAGAAAATCAAAAATCCAAAAATATTCTTCTCACGACATGTCTCTCGTATAATCAATATTCTGTACGTTTCTAGAAATGTCATTCAACAATGATACGGGAATGTACAGATGCTTGAGCGAGAGTTCTTTAACTGTTTTCTAAAACATGTCGTTTCTCAAAATTTCTTCAAAAAAAAATTAATGGCTTTCGTATACATCAGTACGAAACCCGGACCGAAATGATGACTTTTGATTACTTTCAAATCAAAACTCTTGCTTTTATAGAAAAAAATCAAGTGTACGTTTCAGTGCACTACATTTAAAAATGGTGAGAAATCATCATCATCTTGAGCACCTTTTCAAGATTGTTCAAAAAGTTTTTTTCAAAATCTTTCAAAATACTTTGTGCTCAAGATAACTCCCTCTAAAAACCCTTTAATTGTTTATGCTTTATTAAAGGGGGAGTATAAATAAAAAATGTTCCAAATTCATGCTTAAATCAAATCCGTTTGTCTCCCCAAAAGATTCTAAAATGTTGTTTAATCCGATGATATCAAAAATATCACCAATATGCTATTTTTGAGGGGGAGGAGACGTGATTAAAATGTGATAAAAAAAAGTTTAATGATTGTGGTTTGAATCTCAAAATGAGCTCGACTCAGTTGAAACCAATGAATTGACGAGGAATCATGTACCATCTCGAGAAACTTTCTATGACTTGACCAGGACGGGTAATAATTTCAAGCTAGTTCTCTAGTGATGTAAACGTGTCTCGAATTGGTCTTGTTCATTTAAAGTCGATCAATTCAAAAAGTGCGAACTCTACCCTCTATGTGCAGATTTCCGTCAAAACTTATAAGCACATGTGAAGGGGGAGTGTTTCTGAAAATATAAAAACTCTTGGAGTGTCTCAAACATGTTTTCAATCATAAACACTCTGAGAGATTTTCAAAGAAAATGGTTTTATGGCAACAATAGGACAGTCATGGAGTTATAAGGTGACTAAGGATAGGAAATCCGTCCTATGATCTGCCAGAGCCGGAGGGATCTACCCAAGGACATCACATATAGTTAGTATTAGAAGTCCTTAGGAATGATTGAAAAAAGGAGTAATGTGAGAAAGGAGAAAGAAGGGGTTGAAGAATTAAAAAGAAATGTGAAGAAAGGGTGAAAAGAAATAGCCCTCCATATTCAACCTTAGGGAAGAAACCGGGTTCAATTCATATGCTACTGGTTGTCACTTAGTGTCACCGGTATTGAAGATTAAAAGTCGTCATGGACCCAGTGACGCACTGCACCTAACCTTCTAGCCACTCAATTCCTCTTAAAAGGATTTGTTTCATTCTCACTGGGAACCCTACATAATCTATCGACTTTCTCTTAGAGATTGCTGATATTGAAGAAGGAGACCCTCTCCCTAGTCTCCGCTCAGGAAAACCAAAATGCACTATTGAGTCTAGAGCCACGAGATTCATCAAAAGATCTCATAGGAACACATGACATGACATCGCTTGTTGTTCATCAATAAGGACACAAGTGATATATAATAGAGTCCTACGCAGATCTTAGCAATCTGCCAGAACATTTATGAGAGGTTTCACAATTGTGATCCTCAGTGATTGAATGGAAACTCCTGCCAGGGTCAACATCAAGCAACCCTGACAGCAGGTCACTTCGGTAATTCTCCGTGGATTACGCTTAGTGTGTCTCAAACGGTCTACAGTCGTGGGGTGATGCTTCGGTGTACCTCAGCGACTCATCTGAACTGTAGGTGTATTTCGGTACATCGCGTTATCTCACTTGTGGGACTCCAGTTCAGGAACGGCCTCTGTGAGAATTAGAGACGTGTTTTCACACTATGCTGTTAACACCCTCGAAATTCAAACTTGTAAGTGCCGGAATCCGCTTATTACTAACAATGTTTTATGTTTTCTTCTTATGGAAGCTCCGGAGCGGATGGATCGTGCAGACTCGCCACATGCTCATACCAACAACACCTTAAAGTTCTCATCAAAATCAAAGGCTACTCAAAGTTAAAGATGATTCTTCGTCAATGTCAAATAATCTCAAAGTTTAAAGACTCGAGAACTACATCATTGGTAACCAAAAGAAAAATAGAAGTGTGAGCATGGTGGAGAAAGACGTGGAGATACCTAACCAACGAAGTTGACAATGGCAGACAACCACATTAACTGATCACAAAGCATGAAGGAACAAAGAATCAAGACTATTCTATATCTACACGCAAAGTCCTAGCTCAAGAAAAGTAGAGACCTAATCAAGTGGAGCATCGTTTGAATGACCACCCCTTAGGGGGAGATTGTTAGCCTTAATAGTATTATTAAAAGTGATGGTCATTCACGTTTAGGAACTTTGTAACGCGTGTTAGATATCGTGATAGAATAGTCAACGGGCTCGTGGATTGGGCTAAGATAAATGGCTAATAGTTAAGATAAGCTAGCCTTTTATTAAGTGTAATCCAATCCAAGTCCACGAAAGCCCAAAGAAAGCCCAAGCTAAAGCCTTTAGGGTTTTATGCCTCTTGTACTATAAATACCCCTCAAATGGTCATTTGAGGGGTGTGCTTGAGTATGTATGTGTGTGTTTTTCCCTTGAAGCAATATACAACTTATTGTTTTCTTTCTTCTCTCTATCTCTCTAAACATATACACGAATTCTATCATTCAAGTCACCAAGTTCTATTCTTTCCTTTATCTTTCTCTACGCATAATGTTTGTATAACGTGGGTGTTTGTGTGGTAAAGGCTGTTATTGTGATAAGGTATACGTGATAAAGGGGTATAACACTAAATAAGACCTAAATTTATCAAAGGCATAAACCACAGCAAGGAACTCCTTCTTGGTGGTCGTGAATGTTCTTGTGCCTCATTTAAGGTTTTACTAGCATAATAAATGGGTTTGAATTTTTTGTCCACCCTTTGTCCTAAAACAGCTCCTACCGCATAATCACTGGCATCGCACATAAGTTCAAAATCATTTTTCCAATAAGGAGCAATAATAACAGGGTCAGTAGTCAATTTTTCTTTCAAAATATCAAAGGCTCTTTTGCACTCATCGTTAAAGTCAAATTTTGTATCTTTCATGAAAAGTTGGGTCATAGGTTTAGCAATTTTGGAAAAATCTTTTATAAATCTTCTATAAAACCCAGCGTGCCCAATAAAACTCCTAATTCCCTTTAGATTAGTTGGGTAAAGGAGTCGAGAAATAACGTCAACCTTAGGTTTATCGACTTCGATCCCGGTTTGTGAAATTTTATGCCCCAAAACAATCCCTTCTTTTACCATAAAATGACATTTCTCCCAATTAAGGACAAGGTTGGTTTCTTCACATCTAGCAAGCATTTTAGATAAATTATTAAGACAAGATGAAAAAGAGTTACCAAAAACCGAGAAATCGTCCATGAATACTTCCATAAAATCTTGGCACATATCTGAGAATATTGCTGTCATGCACCGTTGGAATGTGGCAGGGGCATTGCATAGTCCAAAAGGCATTCTTCGGTAAGCGAATGTTCCGTAAGGGCAAGTGAAAGTAGTCTTTTATTGATCCTACGGAGCAATTGGAATCTGAAAATATCCTGGAAATTCATCAAGGAAACAATAGTATTCATGTCCAGAAAGCCTTTCTAACATTTGATCGATGAAAGGAAGTGGAAAGTGATCCTTCCGCGTTGCGTCATTTAATTTTTTGTAATCGATGCACACCCTTGAGCCAGTAATTGTTCTTGTAGGTATCAGCTTGTTATCTTCATTAGTAACCACGGTCACAAATAGCGTAAATTAGACCTGCATCCAGGAGATTAATGATCTCGTCTTTTACCACATCTTGAACTTTTGGGTTTAATCTTCTTTGTGGTTGCACTACTGGTTTGAAATCATCTTCCATAAGTATCTTGTGAGGACAGTATGAAGGGTTGATCCCTTTTATGTCAGAAACCTTCCATGCAATAGCTCTTTTGTGCTTGCTTAAAACCTGTAATAACAATTTCTTTTCCTCGTCAGATAATAAAGAAGAAATCACCACAGGAAAATTAGGATCATTATTAATAAATGCATATTCTAAATGAGACGGGAGCTCTTTGAGCTTAGGAGCAGTATCAGCTTTTCCCGGGATGTTGGCTGAACATAACGTTTGGTTGTCCACAGCAATTTCTTCCCATTCGTCTTCTTCATCGTTAGACATGTCATCATTGTCTTCAAATTTCATTGATTTCAAAGGGTCAGGCTGAAAGCATTCCTGAGCATGTTTCTGGACATTAACTTCGATTAGGTCGAGGTCGTCAAGGTTGTCGTCAGTGAAAGAAGCATATCTCATTGATTTTTCTAGATCGAAGGTAATCTTAATATTTCCAATTTCCAAAGAGATCTTCTTGTTAAAGACATCAATCATAGCGTGTGTTGTGGCAAGAAAGGGTCTTCCAAGTAAAATGGGTACATCATCCTCTTCCATTTCAAGGACCACGAAGTCGATCGGGAAGACAAATTTATCAATCTTGACAAGGACATTCTCAACAATTCCTTTAGGATATTAAGGTGTTTTATTTGCCAGCTCAATGCACATTCTAGTTGGTTTCAGGCTCCCCAATTCCAGACGTAAGTAAAGCGAGAATGGTGCAAGGAAAAGTGATACCTCCGGTGGTACAAGGAAAAGTGAAGCTCCCAGGATCTTCTTCTTTGAGAGGCATGTCTTTTAGTACCGTGGCAGAACACCTTTGATTCAAGGTAACCTGCGTCCGATCAGAAAGTCTTTTATGAGTGAGGAGGTCCTTCATGAATTTAGCATATTTGGGCATTTGCTTAAGAGCTTCAACGACAAGAATGTTAATGCTGAGTTGTTGTAATTTTTCCATGAATTTATGAAATTGCAATCATTCTTGCTCCTTCTTAATTCTTCCTGGAAATGTTATGGGAGGAACGTAGGGATGACCTTTTTCCAAAGTTGGTTGAGTGTCCTCTGTCTCCTTGTTGCTGTTTTGAGGTATATCTTCATTCTGAACATCCGAGCTTGAGGGATAAGCTGGTTCTTTATAGTTTAATCCACTTCGGGTTGTTATAGCATGGGCTAGATCCCGAGAATTTGGTTCAGTTGTACAAGGAAGTTCCCTTTCATCTCTCATTCTGAATGATTCTGCGAGCTTTCCGACCTGATTCTTCAATCTTTTTATAGCAGCTGCTTGATTTCTTAGTGCATGGTCGTAATCTTTCTTGATGTTCCATACCAATTTTTCACTTTCTTCTTGCTTTCTGCTAGATTCCTTTACAAGCATTTTTACAGCTCTTTCGAGATCCGTCACTCTTCCTTCAACTGGTTTATCAAACTTGTGTTTAACCATCTTTACTTCTTCAGTAAGGGATTGCATATCGACCTCAAATTCCTCCAAATTCTTGATTACTGATTGTAGCTCGATTGGGCTTTCATTCCAATCTTCATTCCAGGATGAAGAGTGAAGGGCAACTTCTTCAACTCTAGTCCATCCTTTATCAGCAGTCATCAAAGGGATAGGTTCTTTTGAGTCTAACAATTGCCGAGTTTTGATATTAAGCCCGTTGTAAAATATTTGCAGTTGCTCGTGTTTGTTGAGTTTATGCTCAGGGCATTTGAGGATGGCTTCATTGAATCTTTCCCAAGTTGTAAATAGCAGTTCATCATTTAATTGGCAGAACCTCCTAATTTCATCAACTTGCTGAAGCATTTTTGCAGGGGTTCGGTATTCTTTAAGAAAGGCTTTTTTGAATGCATTCCATGTTGTAATAGATCCAGAAGGTAGCTTCTTCAGCCAATCTCTAACTCTTCCCTTGAGGGTGAAAGGGAATGCTCTCATCATAATATGGTCTCTGAAGATGCCTGGTGCATGGAACAAATCAGCTATTTCACATACTTTAGCGATGTGCTCGTGTGCTTCTTCATCCTTGTTTACATAAAAGCAGCATCTCTTTAATTCTTCCAGACATAGTCCCCAGGACTCGAATCTGACATTTTCTTCAAGAGCTGGAATAGTGATTCTCTGTTTAACTTTAGAGGTGGTGAGATAATCATTCATGGTGAGAGACATAATATCAGAATAAAAGAAAAAAAAGACTTAAATAAAAAACCTAAAATAATTCCCCGGCAGCGGCTCCAAAAACTTGATGCAGGTTTTACTGACCAGGTTTTAATATTTATAAAGTCTCGTTATACCTATGGTCTACCCTAATTCACTAACGGCCAGTGTACCCGGTCGTGTGTAGTGTAGTATTCGGTAAACCCGGGGTCGTCCCAAGAGCTATGTGTGCGGATTTAAACTAAGTCTAAGTGTCACAGATTTTAATAGATTTTATGGTGGAAATGATTAACTACTAAAACAAGCAAATAAAGAAAGCAAATAGAGGCGAGGGTTGTGATCAATGGGGGAGAAGTGTGTTAACCTAGTTATTCATCCTATCAAGCTAATTTCATGTTTAATTACTTCCAATTACTTCAAGTGGGGTCAAAGTCATTAGGACAACATTTGGTCAGTTCGTCCTAACTTATCAACAAAGGGTTCCACTAGAGATGTCAGGTGACCCGTCGAAAGTCCAGTTGTTCTTAGTCCCCTAAGCCAAGTTATTAAGTACCTCTACAAGCAAGATTTGTAACAATGAGTGCCCGGGCGCTAGTATCTTAAACACTCATCCCTAACTTCTTAAGTTCATCCAAACGGTAGGTGATCAGTTGGTCAAATCGCACAAGCGAAGAAGGGTCTTCATTTGGTCATATCTTACCCTTCCCACTCAGTCTACCTACTTAGGGTCAGTTGGTCATATCTCCTAAGTAACTAGCCACTACCGCCATTCAAAACTACCGAAACAAGGGTAGCTACCAATAAACTATGCAAGCATACACTAGAAATAATTATACGGAAGTAATGAAAACATAAACAAAGCAATTAAGGAATCATAACTAGGCTAACACCAGAGGTTCTTAGCCACTCATATTAACTAAAACAATCGATTCAATGTTTAACATTACGAAATACATGAATTGAAAGTAAAGAAAAGGTAAAATGCTAATGGTTATCGTAGGGGAGTGATTTCTCCCTTAGAGATGGCTCTGTATGCTCCCTAAGATCTGCCTTCAACCTTCTACTCACGTTCACTGATGTTGTGTGTGAAAATGGGATGATTAGAAATGCTGGAAATCGAGTGCTATTTATAGGCCAGATCTGGTTACGGTGTAACTTAAGTTAAGAGTTACGCCGTAACACCATTATCTTCGTAATTTGAACTAAAAATGCTGGTTACGGCGTAACATCTGGAAGGAGTTACGCCGTATCTTCAATAAATCCTTGTTACGCCGTAATTGAGACAATAGTTACGGCGTATCTTGCAGCGGCGCGGAGCCTCATTTGACCTAGTTAGTTACGTCGTAATCTTTGGAAGGAGTTACGCCGTAATCTTCAGTTGAGTTGGTTTTCTGAGCCACGCTTCTGTTACGGCGTAATGTGAGAGGGGAGTTACGCTGTAACATATTCAAAATGAGCATACTATGATATATCTTCAATAAACTCTCCAAATCCGCGTCTCTTTAGCTCCGATGCTCGTAATCTACCTGAAAGTGAAATATAGAGGAAAACAAGCGTAAATCCATATAAATGATGTAAAATACGAGCATTATCGGGGGAAATTGACACTTAATATTCAGGACTATTTGATGTTATCAGTTGCATATTCCAAATAAAAAGTAAAAATTCGGACGTGAAAATGCATAAGATAGTTTAATTAAATCTAGATAAACGATTACTTCGTTTTTACAGGTGACTAATGACTTGGAAATTTACGGGTGGCTACAGTCACACAGGTCATTGTGATGCTTTTTCAAAGTCTCATTTTCTTTAAGTAATTTAGCCACATAAAGTTTCAATTCGATGTTTCTTGTTTTAATAGCATCGATGTCATGTTTAGCCTCGACTACATTACTTTTTATATGCATATCTACAATCCGTTTTTTCAAAACGTTGATCGTAGAGTTTTTGGCTTGTAGCTGATCTTTTAGAGTGTTTATTTCAAAAAATTCATGAAATTCAGGAAATTCCGAATTCTTACATGGTTTGTTAGTTTGAAAACTTTCTTTTGTATGTTGTATTGCAATTTCAAGTGAAATGCAATGTTTTTCAAGTTGTGAGAATCGGTTTGGAAGTTCATTATAAACCTCTTTATCAACCATATCATTTGTCTTGAAAAACTTAGCCTCAGACTCAGCCTCAAGCGAAGAACATTTCTATCGATCATTCAGTATCCTGATCAATTTCTCCTCCTTTATGATCCATATTTGTTGAATCAGGAGTGATATTGCTATCAACCTTTTCCAACATATATGTGTCACAATTGGATTCAACTTGATCAGTATGTTGATGATCATTAGTAAGGACATTATGTTATGCAGTTAGATGTACCTCAGAACATGACACATTGCCATTTACTGGTGTGATATCTGCATCCATATCATGTGCGATATGAGGCACTGAACTACTGCTTGTATCATGCTTATCTGAATTTGTCCCACTGCATTTGATGACATCTGATCCAACATCTGATGCTTTACTTGAATTAACATTAACATCTCTTGATTGCACCCGACTCTCATTCACTATGTCATACTTGAGTTTGTGCTGTTCTTTCTCCTCAATGTACTTCTTAACATTACCCATGTGTTGGAGTAATGTTTTTCTAAACATGCTAACTTCCATTCCATTGTAATTAGCAAAGCACATTTTTGTCATTTGATAGTCATAATCCCAAGAGTATTGGAAGTTGATGAACGATTGGAGTTTTTTACTGATCACTTAAAGGGCAACCATGGATCCAATTTCTTGAAATTCTGTTTCTTTGTTGAGTTGTTCAAGTTGCTCTAAGTTCAAGAACCATGTGCCTGTGAATGTCTGTATAACTTGACTGAAAAATAACTCAAACGCTCGTTCAAATCCTCCCTCGAATCTAGCTCCTTCTAAAAGTACCTTGATATGTGAATGAAGTAGTCAAAAATGTTCCATGCAACTATCCTTTGCATTATCTTGCAATATTTGTACTTGGTGCAACTCTCTTTCTCTGATGAATTCATGCATAAAGATTTCAGATTATCATTATCCGACTCAAGCATGTTAATCCATTCTACATAGTTAGGAATCTTATGCTCATCAATCTCGTCGTACAATTTGAGTACCTCAGATATAACTGAATCTGAAGGGGATTTAACAAAGTTAATAAGAGACCGTGATACAGTGATAAATTGAACGTGTTATGATAACAGTTGGATCAATACAATGATTAGTGATTGTATGTTAAAAGTGATGTTGGTATGTTAGATTAGGTTAAACGTTGTTTAATTGTGATTTGGTTTTGTTGAAATAAAGTTTGAGTCAAATCGCAGTCCAAGAAGAGATTTAGGCAGAGTGTCTCCTAGACAAAACTCAAGGTTTGTCTTCAAAATTAACAAATCGCAACAGCTCAAAATGCAGCCTCCTAAATCGTAGAAGTCTAATCTCACACTCAAACCGCAGCTCTCAAAACACGGTGACCCAAACCGCATAGCTCAAAATGCAGATCTCAAATCGCAAGATCAAACGCAGGCTTCAAATCGCAAGACCAAACCGCAGAGCTCAAAACGCAGTGTCCCAAAACGCAATCCTCAAATTACAGAGACCAAGTCACATTTCTCAAATCGCAAGGTCTTAAACTGCAAAAGTGTCAAAACAAAACTGCTAAAGGACAAAACTGTCACTCTCAAACCGCAGAACCAAACCGCAACAGACAAAACGTCACTATCAAAACGCAGAACCAAACCGCAACAAACAAAAACATCACTATCAAACCGCAATCCTCAAAACGCAACCAATAAATGCACTCCGAGGGTCAAATCGCAGTCAAGAAAAAAATGACCTTTTTCACCTAAAAACACCTAAAAATCACCCTTATGAACGTTTTTTCTTGATTTCTTTAGCACAACTTGATCCTAGAAAGGTTATAACAACCATAAAAACACTAACTTTAACACCACAAACGTGAGAATCAAAGAGAGCCAAAAATAGCAGCATAAACCTTCCAAAAACCAATTTTTTGATCTAAACCACCCAAGAAAATGCACATACAACCTAGCTAATCAAACCATGGGTTTTGATACCAATTGTAGGATATTTGATATCATAGCACAAGGTCGGATTTAGAGTTAGGCCGATTCTAGAGATAGAAAGTGTGATATTCTAGTCTGAGAAAGTAAAGTTGTATGATTAGCTTCAAATGAACATCCAACCGTCTCCCTTGGTGGGAGAAGGCTTATATACATGACATAAAAATGCTCCTACTTGGGATGTGGAGTGCATTTATTGGTTGCGTACGAGCTAACCTATGCTAGACATAACTTGGGGTGACCGAGTCTTTCATATGAATTTTCGTAATCCTAACAATACTTTTAATGAACAATGTCACACCCTGATGAGTGTGTAAATACTCATCATTTTTGTTCCTTCTACACTGCAAAAACAGTCAAAAACACTTTGAAAAGTCTTGAAAAGACAGAAAAAATATTTAGACTGTATTTTATGCATAAACTGTCAAATCTAGTCCCTGGTTATTCAAAACAAGTTAATTTTTCATAAAAGGCCCTCAGGGATTTTCAAGTTGTCAAAATTAGCCTTATAAAATTCAATTTTGCAAAATGGCAACTTTAGTCCCTGAAATTTCAAAGATTGACAGAAATTACCCCATGACATTTTTAATTTGAAAATTATTATTTTTGGTCCTTGGGAAAATTAAACTTGTCATAATTGGTCCCTATGATGAATATTGGATAATTACAGTTTCGGTCCCTTGGTTTTTGTGGAATTGCAGTTTTGGTCCTTGTTATTAATACCAATACACATTGGTCCCAAAAACAATCCAAGGTCCAAAACCCTTACCCGGTCAATCCAAAACCCAACCCGGTCAAAACCTTAACCCCACGACCCATGTTTCCCTCCTCCTTTTCACACCTTGTCTACACTCTTTCCCCTTTCCCCTTTCCCCTTTCCCTGTTACCAAAACACTCAACCCCTTGTCTCTCCTCTTTACCCAAATCACCACATCCCCAGGAAACCCTCTCACCCTCTTTACCCAGTTAACCCCAAATCCCGAACCCACTACTAAACCTTCCCTCCTTTCCATAATTGCCACCATGGCAATCCATGTCAAAAAGACACTAAGGGATGGTTCAGATTTTCTCTCACGTGTACCTAATTCTTGGATGGCCTGGATTGAATTCAAGAAGCACAAAGTGAAGCTTGGCTTGCTGCTCTCACAGAAGAAGCACAACAAAAGAAATTGAAGACCCTATCTTAGTTTAGTATAAATAGATGTTGTAGCCAAAGTATAAGGCAACCCCTAGTTTTAGTCTAAATTCAGTTTTTTTTTAATCCAGTTCTAGTTCTTTTTATTTAATCAATGAAAAACTTGTTTACCAATTCTGTCTTATAAATAGCTTGATTACTGTTTACTTAAATGCTGATTATGTTTTAAGTTTTCTTTTACATTGTTAGCTCTGATTCACAAAAGTAAGAAGCTCAATTCAGTTCTTCAAAGTAGTTGTTAAGCAAATAGTCTTAAGGGGTGTTTGTTTTAAGTTAGAAAATGGTCAAAAAGCTGTTTTTCACCCATTTGACTGGTTGAGTCAAAGCTCCTTTTTACAAGTCATGTAAGCTTAGAAGGTTAGAATCTATTTTTACCAAGTTGTCTATAAGTTTAATTAGCAAAAAAAAAAGGCCCTCTTTTTCTGAATTCAGGCCTGGACAGGACATCTTATAAACTGCTGTTCTCGTTTTGTCGTTGACTTGGAAGCTTGTTTCTCAGCTTATAAATAAGCTCCAACAGGGACCCTTGGGGCTGTTTTCAGCCTGCAGTTGCAACAGGTCACCCATGGTTTTTCATTCTAGCTTATCAAGGTTTTCTTGACTGCTTTTTAGTTATAATTTAGTGCATTTAGGTGGCATAGCTTAGTATAATTAATCTTAGCTTATTAGGCATTCCCTTAGAACTTATTAGGATAATCTTAGTGCTTATTAGTTGACTACTATTACTTATCTTAAACCTATTTTAGCTTAGGATTCCCCTTAATGTAGCTTATGTGCCAACTGTTTTCCCCCATAGTTAGGTGTTTTTAGCTTATTTTAGATAAGTTGTATTAATCTCTTAGCTTATTTCTCTTCCTAATAGTGCTTTTCCACTGCTTATCTTCCTTATTTTTGCTTAAAAGCTGCATATAGGGGTGTTTGTTTTGCTTTTCTGTCCCAACTGGGGGTAATAAGCAGTCATAACTGCTTATTCCAGAATTTTCACAACAAAAGTTTTTACAAAATAACAGTGGTTTGATCTTACAAACAAGTCCCAAAAAGAAAAATCTAAAAAAAAAAAAAAAAAAAAAATCATTTGCAAAAAGTGGGAGCCAAGGGATTCGAACCCTGGTCTCCACACTCCACTCTCAACACTCAACACACCACACACGTACCAACTGCCCTTTGGACTTGTCTCAGTCATATCATGCATCATTAAATACATAAGGATTGTTTGCAGTTTGGGCTTTTAAGCAAACACAGCTTATTTACAGCTTATTTCATAAAGCAACCACCATCTTTCCTATTTTTCTTAGGATCAGCTAACATTAAAGTACTTTTTGTGAATTTTTCAAAATTTTCTAAATTAGTTTAGTATTTTTAATTAATTAATTAGATTGAGTTAGTTTTTAATTCATAGAAATTAATTTAAAAGTCAAAAAAATACCCGGTCTTTTTCTAAAATTATTTTTTGTCAAATAGAACGTAGGAAAATTAATTTCACACCCGTATCCCTTAAATTTCAAAATTTTTACGTTTATGGCTCGGGTTGCTTGCCCGTTTTTACGTTTTTATGTTTTAGCACCCTAGGACTTAGTTTAGTTTTGTTTTATCATTCCTTAGGCTTAGTAATAGTTAATTTGTAGTTTACTAGGGTTCCCGTGCCTTAATCACTTTCCCATTAATTAATTTGTAGAAAAACGTAATTCAAACCAAACAAATCATTAAAAAGCCATTTCAAGTTCAAATCACGAAACTAAACGATTCCTTCAATTTCACACCTCGTTGGGACACGACCCGGGAAATCACTTTCCCGGTATCACTTTTATCACACCCGTAAGATTTGATACGTTAACCTTTTTCCTAAAAGGTTGATTTGTCGAATTTTACGGTTATTTTGATATACGTTGATATTGTGTTTGTTCACCACTAACTTTACGCGAATCAAATTTTGGCGCCGCTGCCGAGGAGGTGTGTTGCGACAATATCGTGAAGTTTTTGGCGATTAGTGACTTGAAGAACCTTCCTCGTGAAGTTATTGTTTTTATAAAAATACAAAAATACAAAAATGTTTTTCTTTTGTTTCTATATATATAAAAGATAAAAATACAAAAAGATTTGTCGTTTTCTTTGTTTAATAATAACAACAATAAAAATTTACCATTGAGAACCAAGACAGAGTACTACCTAACTGGGGGTACGACCATAATAAGTTCCCAAACATAAGATTAAAACTTGCTTTTGTATCCTTGTGAGTGGTGTACCTTTTTTTTAAAGAAGCCATTCATATTGTGATTATTGGTTTAAGTTCACTGTCGTTTTGCCTCGATATTGTTTTAATTGGATTTGTTATTATCTTTTACTTTTCAAAAAACAATAAAACCCAAAAAGATTCTTCTTTCCCCATTTTCATAATTCTCTTGTTTCCTCGAGTTACGTCTAGTGCATGCGCACTCGTTCTTCTAGATCATTGAGCCCTTTTCGTGATCTAGCAGAAATTCCTAGAAGACGTTCTCATAGACGTGCTGCCCGAATAGTCGAACCCGAGATTCGTACTATTCCAAACAACAATATGGCAGACGAACGAACTATGGCGGAAATGCTCCAGGCACCCACCGAGGGTTATGGAGATGTCATCGTTTTACCACCAATCAATTCGGATCACTTTGAATTGAAGACGCATTTGATCCAACTTGTGTCTACGAATCAATTCTACGGGTTTGATCGAGAAGACCCGTATGTACACATCCGTTGGTTTAACAAGTTGACCTCAACTATCAATTACAAGGATGTGCCACAAAAAGTGATCAAACTGATGCTATTTCCGTTCTCACTTGAGGGGGCAGCCCGGATTTGGCTGGAAAAAGAACCCCCTCGAACCATCGAAACTTGGGAGGATCTTGTTCAAAAGTTTGTCAATTATTTCTTTCCTCCATCAAAGACGACTAATCTTAAAAATGAAATTTCTGGATTTCGTCAAAATTTCGATGAAAACTTTGGAGAGGCATGGGAGAGATTCAAAGATCTCCTCAGGAAATGCCCCCATCATGAATTCACGGAGCTTCAGCAAGTTAATATCTTTTATAATGGGTTGAACGGTAATGATCAAGATTCTTTGAACGCAGCCGCCGGTGGCAATATCTTGAATCGTAAGCCTAAAGATGTGATTGAGATTTGCGAGAAAAAATCAAAAGTTCCTATTTCTCGCAACAAAGTCAATATTCCGAACACTCCTGCTTCTTCATCCGGTAACTCTTCCGAGTTAGCCGCTCCGTTAGCCGCTTTAACGGACGTCATCCGTTGTATGATGAAAGAGGTAAAGGAAATCAAAAGCGAAATTCATAAGCCGGAACCAATCAAAGCCGTGAACAAGGTGTGTGAAACTTGTAGTGGTCCACACGCGTATTATGATTGTCAAGCAACCGATGCTTCTTTTTACCAAGCTCCCGTAGCTTCTGTAAACCACAATCAATACCGACCACAAGCTGATCCTCACTACCGTGCACCTAGCAGTATGACACCACCTGGTTTTCCTCCTGTGCAAAACCATGGCAATCAAAATCGCTTTGTTCCGAATCAAGGACAAAACTTCAATAACTCTCAAAATTTCAATCAGAACCGGAACAATTTCAACCAACCATATCAAGCTCCAAATCAGCAAAGTTATCAACAACCTTCTCAAGCTCCCCTACCAAATGACTTCATGAAAATTACTGAGTCAAGCATACGTTCAATGCAAACTCAGATCAATAACATGAGAGTTGAGCTAAAAAAGGAAATTGATACCACAATGTCTCGGCAGACAGATGAGTTGAAGAATATGATGAGCAGTTTCATGAACATGAATATGAACAAAGCTTCGTCATCTTCTAGAGGACTCCCAAGCAATACAGTTCCAAATCCAAATGCCGAGTTGAAAGTCGTCACCACTCGTAGTGGTAAGACGCACAATGGACCTTCGACTCCAATGCCTCCTCCACCAGGAGCAATGAGTCAAGTTACCAAGGATACAACGGACAAGGTGCATTTCTCAAGCCCACGAAGTACCGCACACGTCCCACCTTCGGTAGTCCAAGCTTTAAGTCCGGAACCCGAAGTTCCAAAGACAAATTCTGAGCCAGAAATGACTTCCGTCCCGGCTCAAAAGTCTAGTCAGCTTCCTAACCCATCAAGATTGCATGATGAGAAGCTCAAAGACAAAACCAAAGAGCAAATGGAAAAAAATTTCCAAATTTTCAATGAACTGCACTTTGATATAAGCTTCGTTGATGCTCTCGTTCTAATGCCCAAATTTGCATCCACGCTTAAAGGCTTACTGAGCAACAAAGATAAGTTATCTGAGATGGCTAAAACCCCTCTCAATGAGCAATGCTCAGCGGTCCTTCTCAAGAAGCTTCCCAAAAATCTTGAAGACCCCGGCAGGTTTTTAATCCCGTGTGATTTCTTGGGGATGGTTCAATGCTCCGCCTTGGCCGATCTTGGCGCAAGCATTAACCTCATGCCACTCTCAGTATGGAAGAAATTGTCTCTTCCTAAACTTACATCCACTTGTATGACACTCGAGCTAGCGGACCGTACCAAAACTCGTCCACTTGGGATAGCCGAGGATGTCGTGGTGAAAGTAGGAAAGTTTCACTTTCCTACTGACTTTGTTGTAGTAGACTTTGATGCAGATCCTAGAGTTCCCCTCATCTTAGGGAGAGCTTTCTTGAGAACGAGTCGTGCTCTAATTGATGTATTTGCTGAAGAGTTGACCATACGGGTTGACAACGAAGAACTCACGTTTAATATCAACCAGAACTCCAAACCTCTATCCAAACATAGTGTTGCCACAATTGATCAAAAATCTGAAAGAATCAATGCAACACTCTCAAATTTCACGGTTAAGAGGAGTCACCAAAAACGTGCTGAGCTAAAAGCTTTGAAAATCAACCCTGGTTCAAACAAATGGTTTGAAAGTTGTACCAAGGAAGTCAAGAGTGTTCTTGAGGATGATGATCTAGAATCGGAGACTTTATCGGAAGTGGTGGAAATTGCTAGCTCTAAGAGCACACCACTTGTCCCACCTCCGGAATCAGTTTATCGTATTGAGTTTGTTAACTCTGTGAATGAAACCAAACTCTCTTCAGTTTCATTTGGATTGGATGATGATGTTTGTGATCCAATGGGAGACATTCTTCCCATTGAAGAATTGCTCAAAAATGATCCATCATCCCCTAGTCTTATTATTTCCGACTCTTCCATCCCTTCTCTCACTCCGGATGAGGAAGATGACAACTTTTGGAATGAAGTCGATGCCTTTCTTAGTGATGAATCGATTCCAACAGGAATTGATAATACTTACTTTGATTCGGAGGGGGACATCCTTTTTCTGGAAAATCTGTTGATTGAATAACCGTTTCCAACCCTCCCTACCGGAAATTCTGTTGACAATCACCACACAAACTTCAAGACTAAGCTTAAAAATGTCAAAAATGGTGATTTGCTTTTTACTGATGAGGAATGGACTTGCATTCTCATGCACATCTTTATTCCATTCTTCACAGATGGTGTGGTTGCTCTTTCCCTTTTCTCTTTCGGGAATGAGGACACCATCTTTGACCCCGGTATCATCCTTTATAGTTTCTACTATTAACAATACCGCGGTTGTATCTCGTCGGTGTGGAACTTTCTGATGTTCATATGTTTATTAACACTGTGAACGAAAGTCCGATCGAGATTGGTTTTCCACGTTGCTTCCCCAAGAACAAATGAATACGGGGTCGAGTCAAGCTAGCGACTCGGGAATCAAAAACAGTAGCACACTATATGGGTTTTCACCCGTATTTCTGACTTCTTTCTATTTTCTACCACCCTAGTGTGGGGGAGTTGCCCCCCGCTGTTGTATATAAGTTTCATGAAAAAAAAAATCAAATTATAGCCGTAGTATTTCCCTTTTACGTTCTCAGTTTCGGCATAACAGCCGGTACTTTGAATATTGAGGGCAATATTCATTTCTAGTGTGGGGGGGAATTCTCACGAATTTTATCATGTAATTATACCACCCAATTCCCCCATTTTTGGCCAAAAAAAAAAAAAAAAAAAAAAAAAAAAAAAAAAAAAAAAAAAAAAAATTGGAGCAAGAGTTTTGCACTTACTCAGCTTACGGTTATCAGTCCGCCATGTCTAATAAACAAAAGGATTGGCTAATCCAGGAGCAAACGGCTCTTGGTAAAGATATCTCAAATCCGTTGATGGCTTGCAATTTGCCCAAAATTGTATGGTGTTCAGCTCACCATATCTTTAATTAGTGAAGAGTTAGCTAGCCAGCAAGTTTATGGCTTGTGGTAAAGGCAGTTGAAAAACCATAATTGGTAATCGACTCACAAAAGATATTTTATCTAAGAGTTGGCTAGTCCAGAAGCAAACGGCTTCTGGTAAAGACAAATCAAAACCGTTGAAAGCTGGTGATTTGCTCAAAATCATTTGGTTATCATTGTACCAAAGTTCTTACTTGAACTAAAACAATTGGCTACTCCAAAAGTAATGGCTTTTGGTAAAGAGATTCAAATCCATTAAGTTTTCTCAAAAGATTGCTAGGGACTAGCAATGTTTTAGTGTGGGGGATTGATGAGTGTGTAAATACTCATCATTTTTGTTCCTTCTACACTGCAAAAACAGTCAAAAACACTTTGAAAAGTCTTGAAAAGACAGAAAAAATATTTAGACTGTATTTTATGCATAAACTGTCAAATCTAGTCCCTGGTTATTCAAAACAAGTTAATTTTTCATAAAAGGCCCTCAGGGATTTTCAAGTTGTCAAAATTAGCCTTATAAAATTCAATTTTGCAAAATGGCAACTTTAGTCCCTTAAATTTCAAAGATTGACAGAAATTACCCCACGACATTTTTAATTTGAAAATTATTATTTTTGGTCCTTGGGAAAATTAAACTTGTCATAATTGGTCCCTATGATGAATATTGGATAATTACAGTTTCGGTCCCTTGGTTTTTGTGGAATTGCAGTTTTGGTCCTTGTTATTAATACCAATACACATTGGCCCCAAAAACAATCCAAGGTCCAAAACCCTTACCCGGTCAATCCAAAACCCAACCCGGTCAAAACCTTAACCCCACGACCCATGTTTCCCTCCTCCTTTTCACACCTTGTCTACACTCTTTCCCCTTTCCCCTTTCCCTGTTACCAAAACACTCAACCCCTTGTCTCTCCTCTTTACCCAAATCACCACATCCCCAGGAAACCCTCTCACCCTCTTAACCCAGTTAACCCCAACTCCCGAACCCACTACTAAACCTTCCCTCCTTTCATAATTGCCACCATGGCAATCCATGTCAAAAAGACACTAAGGGGTGGTTCAGATTTTCTCTCACGTGTACCTAATTCTTGGATGGCCTGGATTGAATTCAAGAAGCACAAAGTGAAGCTTGGTTTGCTGCTCTCACAGAAGAAGCACAACAAAAGAAATTGAAGACCCTATCTTAGTTTAGTATAAATAGATGTTGTAGCCAAAGTATAAGGCAACCCCTAGTTTTAGTCTAAATTCAGTTTTTTTTAAATCCAGTTGTAGTTCTTTTTATTTAATCAATGAAAAACTTGTTTACCAATTATGTCTTATAAATAGCTTGATTACTGTTTACTTAAATGCTGGTTATGTTTTAAGTTTTCTTTTACATTGTTAGCTCTGATTCACAAAAGTAAGAAGCTCAATTCAGTTCTTCAAAGTAGTTGTTAAGCAAATAGTCTTAAGGGGTGTTTGTTTTAAGTTAGAAAATGGTCAAAAAGCTGTTTTTCACCCGTTTGACTGGTTGAGTCAAAGCTCCTTTTTACAAGTCATGTAAGCTTAGAAGGTTAGAATCTATTTTTACCAAGTTGTCTATAAGTTTAATTAGCAAAAAAAAAAGGCTCTCTTTTTCTGAATTCAGGACTGGACAGGACAGCTTATAAACTGTTGTTCTCATTTTGTCGTTGACTTGGAAGCTTGTTTCTCAGCTTATAAATAAGCTCCAACAGGGACCCTTGGGGCTGTTTTCAGCCTGCAGTTGCAACAGGTCACCCATGGTTTTTCATTCTAGCTTATCAAGGTTTTCTTGACTGCTTTTTAGTTATAATTTAGTGCATTTAGGTGGCATAGCTTAGTATAATTAATCTTAGCTTATTAGGCATTCCCTTAGAACTTATTAGGATAATCTTAGTGCTTATTAGTTGACTACTATTACTTATCTTAAACCTATTTTAGCTTAGGATTCCCCTTAATGTAGCTTATGTGCCAACTGTTTTCCCCCATAGTTAGGTGTTTTTAGCTTATTTTAGATAAGTTGTATTAATCTCTTAGCTTATTTCTCTTCCTAATAGTGCTTTTCCACTGCTTATCTTCCTTATTTTTGCTTAAAAGCTGCATATAGGGGTGTTTGTTTTGCTTTTTTGTCCCAACTGGGGGTAATAAGCAGTCATAACTGCTTATTCCAGACTTTTCACAACAAACGTTTTTACAAAATAACAGTGGTTTGATCTTACAAACAAGTCCCAAAAAGAAAAATCTAAAAAAAATAATAAAAAAAATCATTTGCAAAAAGTGGGAGCCAAGGGATTCGAACCCTGGTCTCCACACTCCACACTCAACACTCAACACACCACACACGTACCAACTGCCCTTGGGACTTGTCTCAGTCATATCATGCATCATTAAATACATAAGGATTGTTTGCAGTTTGGGCTTTTAAGCAAACACAGCTTATTTACAGCTTATTTCATAAAGCAACCACCATCTTTCCTATTTTTCTTAGGATCAGCTAACATTAAAGTACTTTTTGTGAATTTTTCAAATTTTTCTAAATTAGTTTAGTATTTTTAATTAATTAATTAGATTAAGTTAGTTTTTAATTCATAGAAATTAATTTAAAAGTCAAAAAAATACCCGGTCTTTTTCTAAAATTATTTTTTGTCAAATAGAACGTAGGAAAATTAATTTCACACCCGTATCCCTTAAATTGAAAAATTTTTACGTTTATGGCTCGGGTTGCTTGCCCGTTTTTACGTTTTTATGTTTTAGCACCCTAGGACTTAGTTTAGTTTTTTTTATCATTCCTTAGGCTTAGTAATAGTTAATTTGTAGTTTACTAGGGTTCCCGTGCCTTAATCACTTTCCCGTTAATTAATTTGTAGAAAAACGTAATTCAAACCAAACAAATCATTAAAAAGCCATTTCAAGTTCAAATCACGAAACTCAACGATTCCTTCAATTTCACACCTCGTTGGGACACGACCCGGGAAATCACTTTCCTGGTATCACTTTTATCACACCCGTAAGATTTGATACGTTAACCTTTTTCCTAAAAGGTTGATTTGTCGAATTTTACGGTTATTTTGATATACGTTGATATTGTGTTTGTTCACCACTCACTTTACGCGAATCACACCCCCAAATTACGTGTTTTGCAGCGGAATGGAATACCTTGGGGAGGACTGTCATAGCATCAAAGTTACAGTTATATCGAACGACCTAAAGTGTCGTTTGGAAAATACATCATTTGATTAAGTAAAATAATCAGAGTTTACAAAATGTAGGTCCCAAATTAAATCAATATGCATGGAAATAAATTTGATACAAGCCAAACGATGTTTTTAAAGTTCATAAAACCCAAGTGAGACGCGTCTTCACCGCGACTCTATGATGTGTCCATATGCATGCCATGAAGTGAATGCCTTAGATACCTGAGAATAAACATGCTAAAAAGTGTCAACACAAAGGTTGAGTGAGTTCATAGAGTTTGTGTTGAAATGTAAAGCCTTTCAAAATCGTTTATGCAGCAAAGGCATTGTAAATCCACTCAGTTCCAAGTTCCGCCCATACAAAACTTGCAACCTGTGTGTTTACAACCCATTGCCAAAACATGGAATGACAATCATGAATATGCGCATTAAGGTAGTTAAAAGTATAAATATCACCACAAGGGTCTTCCAACAACTCGTGTTGGGATGTTCCTCCAACGACTCACGTTGGGCTGTATCCATATAAATGGCCTTCCAACATATAAATGTTGGGATGTTCCTCCAACGACTCACGTTGGGCTGTATCCAAATAAATGGCCTTCCAACATATAAATATTGGGATGTTTGTTTAAGTCTAGTCACTTCACGCACCAAGTCTAAAGTATAAGTAATGTTGTTTGACAAAAGATTTTAAATGTTTTGATAATTAAGCATGTATCTTGCCCCAAATAGTTTATAAGAATTTAAACGAGTAAAAGCGGGGTATGAACTCACGGTAATCCTTAAAAGTTTATAGTACTTAGGAAAGTAAATGAAAATAGTTTGAGCATGTATCTCCCCCAAAAGTAATTCAAAACGTATAAAAGTAGGGGCTATGAAACTCACCTGGTGCAATGTTAATGATGACAAAAGTGGGTACATCGAAATGAGGCGCAACCTCTAACCGCGACCTATTATGAATGATATGTTCTAATGTAAATCATGAAACAATGCCGTGCATGCAAATCCACATGTAATCTATACCACTTGTACGCTATTGAAAATATAATTTATCGTTGAAATATATGTTTATGACATCTCGTCATGTTATAAAATTCTTTACAAGTATTTACGTTGAAATGACATCCTACGATAGTCGTTTAGTGATTTATCAAGAATTTATAGCTTTTCGTCGCAAAATAATATAATTTGACAAGTCATGAAAGTGACTATATGGCCTCGAAAAGCTAGTCGTAAAATGGTGCACATCGAGTGTTAGGAAACAAACTCAACGGTTTTGGGAAGCTTGTATCAATATCTCAAAGTTTTAGCATTTAAGTTTTCATCCTAGAGGTCTCGATCACGGAGAAAAATATAGGTTAAGTATGGTACTTGTGTCCAAAATATCGTTTAAGGGTGGTTTTCGGCAAAGTTTAGGTGACCGTATTTTATTCGTTACAACTCCGCTTGACGAACGGTTGGACATTTTGGAAAATATGCTTGGCGAACTTACTTTTACTAGAAGACATCACGTTATAAAAAGTACTCCATTGATGTGAGAAACGACCCTCAACATGGTCCTTCGTGGCCATAATATTTGTCTAATAGAAATATATTAGTTTTTCTTATATAATAAAGTTACGGCAACTTTGTTAAATCGCGTGTAATTTAATTGTTACAAGTCCGTTTTCTACGTTTTATATGTCCTTAGCTTCGTAAAGTATACTAATCTCAAATTTTTGATAAGTCGACACATTTTATAACGCTTAAGACTCATTTTTGACTCGTAAAAAGTCGAGACAGCATGCTGAATTTTCTGAAACAATTAGTTTTCGTCGTCAACTTGAAAAATTCATAACTTCTTCGTTATAACTCCGTTTTAACCCGTTCAAGCGGCCACGTTTTCGTTTTAAAGGGTATTTTCTGAATATCTAGCCCAGATATTTTTATCAACTGTCGAGATTTCCAGATTTTCAAAATATGGGCAGACTCTTAATAATAGTTGTCGAAATGAGTTTTTCTCGCGCAAAACCTATTCTAACCAATTCAAAACAACTTCGAAGCTATTCAAATCCTACCATACACCTTCTTAGGGTGTCATGAGTTCCTAGACATCACCAAAAGTGATATGTTTCAAGGGATTCATTATAGGATAATTATATTACATAATAAGTAATAAAAATAACAAAAGTGGTATAAATTCATATGTAACATGCATATTTCTTGCAAAAATGATGAAATAACAATAAGATGAATATGAAAAAGTTATGAAGATCATGAAATGCTTACTTGAATGATTATGTGAAGAAGATGGTAAAAATTTTAATTAATCTTTAGGTTTTTATTCCAAAACCTTGAAATAGATCACTACTAATATTTGATAATCACTTGTAGCTTGAAAATTTATGGCTTCTCTTGGTTTTCTTGGTATGGCCGAATATTAGGGAGAGTCTTGAGAGAGTTTGTGTTTGTTCTTCACCTTCTACTAGGTGTAAGTATGTGTTTGATAAAAATAATATCTAGTATAATATCTCATAAAGTGTATAGGTGTCCATGTAAGTAGAAGTATTCAATTTGGCTACTAAAATGACCAAGAGTGGCCGGCCATAAGGCTTAGGAGGGGGGGTTGATGTGGATTTTTGATGTATTAATGTATTATTTGTAATGTATAATGTATAATTTGTAGATATTATGTGAAGTGTTTTGAGTATAATACAATATATGTTAAGATATTTAACAAATTTAGAGTATGAGTCACCCTTTGGGTCGACATGTATAAAAGAAAAGGACTAGATGCATTAAGTAATAATCAAGTGTTTTAATGTTGAGTAAATGTGTAGTTAATTAGGAATAAGTGGTAACTTGTGTAAATATTTGAGCTTGTAGGGTAGCGTTAACTAAAAATATATTTTAACGGGTCAAAATAAAATATATTTAAGTCATAAAAATTATAAAAATACATTTATTACAAGAATTGAGTGAATAAATATTTATCGTGTTTAATTTACGAAAACCGTCGTAAATATTTATACCTAACAATTTATATACAAAATAAATTGAAAACATCGGGTAAATTAATAATATAATTTTTATAGTCTTAAAATAAGTATAAAAATATATTAGGGTTATTTTTGGAAGTGTCGGATCAAATGTTTCAAAATATTGTTTACGCGATAGCGTTTATTTAATAAGAAAATAAACGTTTAATGTAAAATGCAAAACCCATGCATAAATTGATATGAAATGATGTTACTAATGATGTGTAGACTAAATCTAGTTTATATGAAATGTCCTGAAATTACGAGTTGTCACAAACAAATTAACGAATAATACACAGTTAAAATACACTCAGTTTAGGCGGCTGCCCAAATCCTTTGTCACTAACATTTTAATGGCCAATCGTGATTTTCTCAAGCATTGTTTGTAACCGCTAATTGTATTAAGATTCGTTACCTTCCAAGCTGACTCATTCTTTTACACGTTTTCCACACTTCATATCTTAAGCATAGTCGAACATGTGTGCAATTTATTTATATTTTCAGAAAACGTGTGCAAGTATCTATTATCAGATGATCTACATATATGGATTCTGTTGAAATCATAGTAACAAAACTTTTGTTTTGTTTTGTTTTGGTTTTTTTTTTTTTTCTCTTTGAAGGGGTTTGCCAGAAAGCTTGTGTATTACCAATAAAAGCTTCAAACTACTGGCAGGAGAAGGGATCTGGTGAGAAGAAATAATTAAAATAAGAAAAGTGAAAAATAATTATAGCCAAAAATTTAAAATAAGGATAAAAATTTGAAAAAAAATGCATTCATTTTTATATGTGCACATCAAAAATGTGTGATTGTGGTTAAATCTCATCACTATCATTTTTATTATTCTTCTCATTTGATCATAACTCTGACTATTAGTGACATATAAAATACGGATAAATGGCTGAGGTTTCATTTGTTCGAATATATTTAGTAGGTGACTGTTTGACTCATATATACGCGACTAATCAAGGTTTGGTGGCTATTTTGGACATTTTTCTCTAGCTACCGCGAGAGGCAATACTCGTTTCATAAGTTGTAAGACATACATTTTAACTGAAAATGAGTTTTACTTAATTTGTCACCAGCCCATCTATCTCCATTACTATCACATCTCACATTTACAACATGTATCATCATAATATTCATAAGTAAATCAGGATATCAAGTTGTTATCAGTTGGATGTAAACAATCAATTTTAGGTACATCAACATAACAAATAAACATATCCAGCACATGATGCATAAAGAGTAACATGATGTTGTTGGCCTATATTTCTTGAATTGGATCTCGGAGATTGCAACTAAAACACATTTGGAAGAAAAGAAACAAAAGATAGAAACCTACCCATCACCATTAACTTGTAAACCCATGTGTTTGTGGACCTAAATATAAATTTCAATTGGCAAATATTGGTGATACTTGTGGTGCACAAAATCCAAAAATCAGTAAGCGTTTATTTTCGTCATTGATTTGCTTGATGTTGACAAGAAAGGCATCTAAGGCTCATTTGATTTGTAGACGGGTTTATGATTTAATTTTTAGAGTAAACTCCAAAATACATTCATGTGGTTTAACCCGTTTCGCACCATACATCCCTCTCACAAAAGTTTCAACAAATACATCACCACGTTAGTAAAAGTTAACCTATATACATCCCTCAGTTAAAATAACTACTAACGGTGCAAATTATTTCTCCGTTATCTCCTAACGAGATAGATAATGTTTACACCGTTAATCCTCTGGGTTAACGGTATTTGCACCGTTAGTCCTTTTTTAAGTTTACTTTTGTTTTTATGTTCTTTTCCATTTTTTTTTACGTTTTCGTCCACTTTTTATGTTTTCGCCCGTTTTTTACGTTTTCGTCCGTTTTTTTACGTTTTAGGCCGTTTTTTTACGTTTTCGTCCGTTTTTTAATCCGTTGTTAAACGTTTTCGCCTTTTTTTTTTACATTTTCTTCTGTTTTTTTACGTTTTCGGTTTTTTTATATGTTTTCGTCTGTTTTTTTTAATGTTTTCATCTGTATTTTTACGTTTTCCTCTTTTTTTTTACGTTTTCATAAGTTTTTATCCATTTTCATACACTTTTATTGGTTTTCGTCTATTATTCTACGTTTTCGTCCTTTTTTCTTATGCTTTTATCCGTTTTAATTCATTTTTATACATATAATATGTATGAAAACGGATAAAAATGTATGAAATGGATAAAAACGTAAGAAAATAGATAAAAATGTTTGTGTATCGATTTTAAATAATGACTTTGACCCATTTCTGGTCCGAATCATCAAAAGTGTAAAGCACGAAAGTTGTCCGGAATGATGTTTTACATTAAGACTCGCCAGATTTTAACCGTAAAATTCAAAATAACGGACGAAAACGTAAAAAGGACGAAAACGTAAAAAAAATAGACGAAAACGTAAAAAAACATACGCAAACGAAAAAAAACATACGAAAACGCAAAAAAACGGGTGAAAACATAAAAAAACGGGCGAAAAAGTAAAAAACCGGATGAAAAACGAAAAAAATGGGCGAATACGAAAAAACTAGCGAAAACGTAAAAAACGGGCGAAAACGAAAAAACTGGCGAAAACGTAAAAAAACGGGCGAAAACGTAAAAAAGGACTAACGGTGCAACTACCGTTAACCAAGAGGACTAACGGTGTAAACATTATCTATCTCGTTAGGAGATAACGGAGAAATGGTTTGCACCGTTAGTCCTTATTTTAACTGAGGGATGTATATAGGTTAACTTTTACTAACGGAGTGATGTATCTGTTGAAACTTTTGCGAGAGGGATGTCTGGTGCGAAACGGGTTAAACCACAGGGATGTATTTTGGAGTTTACTCTAATTTTTATTTAGATTTAAATTTAGTTTAAGATTTGGATTTGAATTTGAATTTGATATATAGATAGAAAATATATAAGTTGTTTCTTTTATATATTGGGATTTAAATTTATATATATATATATATATATATATATATATATATATATATATATATATATAGGGAAGGGATCTAGTAAGAAGATTAATTAAAATAAGAATGGTAAGAAGTAATTCTAGCCACACATTTTAAATAAAGAGGGAAAATTTGAAGGGACATGCATCCACTTTTTTAGGTGCATCTAAAATGTGTGGTTGTGGTTTCTTCTTATCCTTCTTATTTTAATTATTCTTCTTATTTGATCCTAACTCTATATATATATATATATATATATGGGTAAAGATCAAATAAAAAGGCACGTATTCGTAGGAAAATAAATTTTTTTAAATTTAAGAAGATCGGATATGTTGGTGCATGAAAAAGTTATGAAGGAAGCTTTTTGTAAAAGTGAATATATTTTTCGAAAAAAATTATGAAATTATATGTTTGTGCATTAAATTGCTTTTTTTGTGCATCAAAAAATTATTTTTGCACCCAACTTCTTTTGACTTTTTCATCAAAATAACATTGCGCATCTAACTAAAACAAGTTGAAAATTTTGTGCATCAAAATGTTTTTGTGCATTAAATAAAACGTATCAAAACTCAAATTTATAAAAACTTTTTTCACAAAAGTTTTATGCACCAACATGCCTGATCTTGTTATATTTTTTTAGAATTTTTCGAGAATTAAAAAAAAAATCTTTTCATTCTTTTTACAGATGTTTGTCTTTTTATTTTAACTTTACCCTATATATATATGTATATATGTATATATGTGTGTGTATATATATATATATATATATAGGGATCAGGTGCGGATTGCTTTTTAATTAAAGATGTTGAGGATAATATCACAGCAGTGTTTTTTTAAAAAATATAAAAAAATCTGAAAAAAAGAAAAAGAAAGAGTAGTAAATTATTAAGAATCGTTGAAAAACTTTAAAAAAAAATCGTTTTCATGGTTAAAGGTCTTGTGATATTAGCGTCTGATCTTGACTTTTGTAAAAAAAGTCAATATCTGATCTTAATATCACATAAACTTCTTTTTAAATACAAATTGTTAATATCACAGTAAATGTTTTTTTGATATCGCAGTATTTTTTTTTCCTAATATTATTAATATCACCGTTCCTTTCATAATAAAAAAATGTTAATATCACGGTTCCTTTTTAATATCGCAATGAAATTAACAATAATATTAAATTTAATATTACATAAACGTTTTTTTAATAAAAATGTTAGTATCAAAATAATTTTTTTTATATCACATAATTTTTTTTAATATAATTGTTAATATTACCATAACTATCATATGTTTTTTTAATATATTTTTTAATATCACTGTAACTATCATATGTTTTTTAATATCACGGTTCATTTTTACATGTAAAAAAGCTTAATATTACGGTTGGTTTTATAATATTACTATTTCTTAATATGCTTCATATCACAGTAGGTCTCATAAAAAAAATGCTCAGAAAAAAAAATGAAAGAAGACAAAAATAGCAAGGATCGCTGAAATAGAAAAAAATCGTTTTCATGGTCAATTGGTACCATATACTAGCGTTAGATCTTGACTTTTTACAAAAGTCAATATCTGATCTGGAATTGACGGGCATATCTAATCGGCACATGATCCTCACTATATATACATATATATATATATATATATATATATATATATATATATATATATATATATATATATATATATGTGTGTGTGTGTGTGTTAATGAATGGGCGCCGCAATTTATAGTTTTGTAAAAACTAAAACAAGAAGATAAAAAACAAAGAGAGAGAAAGAATACAAATAGTGAAAAGTACACATTGTTAGGAAACCAACCTCTCATGTGAGGTGTTCTGAAACCCCAATGACATGAGTATCAACTCAAATTCAAATCATCTGGCATCAAACCAAGCATCTAATTTCTACTTTCAACTTAAACTTTTTGCATAAAAACCACTAACCAAACGGACCCTACGTCTATACATGGAATCATGGGATTACTCGTAATTTATGAACCTCATATTATTCCTATAACCCAAGAAGCCAAGAGTGCTAACTGCCATGTACTCTATATAAGACTATCCTTAATGGGTGGTCGATCATGTGGCCGGTCGTCACCTGGGATGCGTCCCCCCCAGGGAACCCCCCACCCCCACATAACCGCGTTTCTCATGGGAAAAATGCACAACTCGGTCGTATACTTGACTGAGTACTCCACTTGTTTATTAAATTGTTTGTGAGTGTTGTATGCGGGTGTTTATTTATTAAATTGTTTTGTGGGGTATTTTTTGTGATGATCGTGGTCACCTTATTAAACTAACTTAATAATGCAAAATATCTTAGAATCAAAAAGCTTAGTTGGCGATGAGGTGACAGTGATGATGACAGTCATCTTCGGTCACAACTCACTATTACATCCAGCCTAATATGGCTTGTATTGTTAGTAACAGTCAATAGTAATAAATATGTCTTACGTTTGTTGATTTACAATGGATTGGGGGTATCATGGCATTCCTTCGGGGGCGTCAAAATCGGTGCCACATCAGACTTGGCGAGGTGTCTTGTGATGATACCTTGTTTTTTTAATGGAGATTTTTGTTTCCATTTAAAAGTAGCCATGAGGGCATTGGATATAATGATTAGGAAGATTTATGGTTATTAAAAATCAAAAAACACATCTATTTGTGGTATAAGTTCAAGTTACATGTATTAAGAGCGAACGGTGTGGTAGACGTAGAACCACGTCATTTCGATGTGTCAACCGAAACGGCGCCGCCCTTCTGGCGCCACTTCACCACTTGCCCCTCCCTCCTCCGCCATTTGAAATGTGGAAATACTAACGCAGTGTCAAATGCATTTCTTCCACTTGCGACTCAAAATGCGAGCTTATGTTCTCTAAGCATAATAGGGATAGACTTTGGTTGGAGGGAAAATTTGCATATAGTTGACTATATCTTATTCATTCGAAAAGGCATGAAGAATCTTGTTACGTTACTTTCAAATTATCCAAAAGACGACATAGCAGACCCTGTATAGTGTTATCTCTAAACGCTTCTTGTTCAACGAAAACATAATTTTGTTCTCCAACATACTCCTAATTAAATATCAGTAGGAGGATTGAAGTGTGATGTCTCTACTGATCAAATATAAACATGTTGTCGATCGATTAAGATAATCTTTACAAAGGAAATTTTTTATATTTTCAGCATTCATGAGTTCCATATACAACCCCCCCCCCCCTAATTGAAACACCAAGCAACTTAGCCTCAATCATGCCTGAAATACTTTTCATAGAGAACCTACCCGAAGCTTTTGCTTTCCAATGCCGAGAGTTGTAGCAGTCTGTTTGTCATGAAAGGCCATTAAAATAATGTAAAAAAGAAGGGTGATTATAAAAAATACACCATGTAGGAGGACTCTCAAATCCCAAAAACCTTGGCTGATGGCACCTATGTTTTTTCAACAATCACCAATATTATAGTCTTTATTAATCTCTAAAGCATATAAGTAGGGGAATTTTGTAAGGTATTGGTGGTCATGCACATGGTCTATAACACATGCACCACGAAAAATAAATAGATAAAGGTCACACATACCAAACCCTAATACCAAGATCTCCTAATCAGATATATAACCTATGCTAAACGCGTATAAAGCAATTTATAGAGTTACTTACTTGTTCCTGCAATATGTAAGCTCAAATTCTAGTATGAAATTAGCTGCCTACACGTAATTGTCTTATTCTTTCTTTGTGATACTTGTTCGATCGATCCAAAGGTTCATTGGGGGGAATCACTTTGTTGGTTGCATCAGATTTCCACCAGTAATGCACAAGTATAACTAGGCGTAGATCCTATACATAGTTGGAGAGTGTGGGTATTTTCTTGGAATCGATTGGAGATTTACTTAGGGTTTGGATGACTCTAATCGACTGACCGAATAGAGAAAGAGAGAGGAGTCGAGTTTTAGGGTTTAGAGAATTGCTTACGAGTCTAGTTAGTATGCCTTGTATTTATAGGATAATAGGAGCATTCCTAACACATCTATGACTCCTTGTAGTTAACCATAAGTACACAAGTTTGATCATAAATCAAACTTATTCCCTCTTATCCATAGGAGGTCGGCCAAACCTATACACCCATTAGGCTTGTGGTTTTGCTTTTTATGTACTTTATATATTTATCCCAGATAAATATCTACACCTTGGATATTTACCGTTGATAAATTAGAATATTCCATATTCTCATTCCTCATTATTTCCATTTCATTTCGTATCTCTGACACATCGACATTTCTATTATAGAGTACCATTTGGAAATTGTAAGACGTGCCCGTTTTATTTTTAAAAATATGATTATTATACGTGTAAAAATGATATTTATAACACTAGACGATTACTCGCGCAAAATGACGTTGTATAGCAGCAAATAATTATTTTTGCGAACTTATAAGTAGTAGAGATATCGCAAGTATAATTATTTCCGCTGTAAAATATTGTCGTATGCACAAGTACTCGTCTAGCGACGAGACTTTAGAAATGACAATATAGTAACCTCAACATTAATATTCTTTGATTATTAAAATCCATTAACTTAACTATGAATTACAACGAAGAGATAGGATCAAATGAGAAATATAATTAAGATAAGAAGAATGAGAAGAAACCAGAACCACAAATATTAGATGTATCCATAAAAATAGATGCATCTCCCTATTATTATTTTTTTCTTATTTGAAATATGTGGCTACAATTCTTTCTCACTCTTCTCATTCAAATAATTCTTCTCACTAGATCCATACTCGATTAACGAAATGAAAAATAAAATTATGGTATTAAGATAATTTTTTTGAAGACTATTAAATATAGAAAGTCATCCCTTTTATATGGGAGGTGATACTCACATCACATTTTTTTATGCATGCACCACAATTTGTGCATTACAGTATTGTACAGTACAAACTGTAATGCACAAATTGTGGTACATGAATCAAAAAATATGGTGTGAGTATCAATTCCTGATAAGGTTTTAAAATGTACCTTTTTGAGGGGTCATTTAAGCCCTTATTTGATCACTTTTGTATCCGTTATTACTTAATATCGTTCCTTTTCACTTTTTAGGTCTCTTGAAGGAAAATAGCTGGAATGACACTTATTCGGACGAAAAGGCGCGAATATACGAAGAAAATGGCCAAAGTCAAGAATCGATACACTCAACCTGCTGAAACTGAAGGGGACGGCGTCAGGTTATACTTGTGACGCCGTCGGAACAAGTCTTGTGACGATACAGTAGCCAAATTGCTTATTTTCAAGTGATGGCATCAGGTTTTAAAAGAGTAGGGCGTCGCAGCTCAGACGACCTAGATTTGATCCAGACGGCGTCAGAGACTCAAGGCGACGGCGTCACGGACATAAGGTGACGTCGTCACAATGATAACGTGGCCAAGACGAAACCCTAATAACGGCGACCCGACGGCGTCACAAATTAAAGGGTGACGCCGTCGCAGTTGTAACCTTATATATAGAATCCAAATTTTTCAGTTTTCAGTGTGTAGTTTTGTGGAGTAAAAAACATAAACCGAACCAAGGCTGTCTTGTACAGTATTTTTGGGTTCCATACCCTATCTTACATCAAGATAAGTGTTTTAATTCATTAATTTAATTATGTCTTCAATTGATTGTGTGTATGCTTGCATGTTCCCCATGTCCGGCTAATTTACTTGTGTGTTTGCTTAGGTAATACGAAACTTAGTTATTGAATATTTATTGGTTGTCTCTTATCTTAATTGTGATTGACCTAGTATTGCGATAGGTCATTCGTTGTGTTGTTAATGCTTGATTAATCTTTGTTGAACCTTAGTTTATAATCACCTAGAGTAATTGTAGGCTATATATCCAAAGAATACCTTAGAGTTAAAGTTTATAAATCTTAGAGATTTTGTAGTCATTAACCTTTGGTAGCTTCAAAGAGTTAGGGATAAACGCATACCCTACGACCTTAGAGACACAACGCGATTAAGAATAAGGACGTGACAATTTAACCATCAATAGGAGATAACTAGGGAGTAATAAAGCCTAAGCAAATACATTTTTAATCATCATACGAGCACACAACAATAGACATAGACTACATTCACCTTAGCTTAGATAATTAGATAAGTAAAAGTAATCGGTAGGAATACCAACCCCCAAATCCAAACCCCGAGATTCGTGACTTTCAATTTCCTAAAAAAAACATAAAAAGATAAAAAATAATCTTCCTCAACCCCAACCTTAGCGTAGTAACTTCTCATTAGCATTCCTATTCCCCGAGAGAACGATATCAATTCCCGTGGCTTTCCCTAATACTACACTACAACGATTAGGTTCACTGCCTAGGGTGTTGAAAAACTTGCTCGACGAAAAGGAAGTTCCTTTGACCCCGAACGCGCTGTGTAAGCGTATCAAGTTTTTGGCGCCGCTGCCGGGGAATAGAATAGCTAGTTAGGAGTCCACCTCGTTTAGGTTTCTTTGCTTGATTCCTATCAAGTAGACTTTTTTTCTATTTTTAGCTTCCTCATAGTCTATCCCCCTTCTTCGTGACCTTTGTTAGTAATCACATCACTTTTCATCATGGAAGGTGATAACCAACCACCACTCATCAACCCACCACCAAGTGACCCGCCAAGAGGCCGTACTCTTGGTGAATACTCGAGACCAAGCCACCTAGGCTATAGGAACACCATTGAGCTTCCCGACCAAGCCCAAACTACGGCCTTGCGATCCGACACCATCCGGTTGGTGAAAACGGATGTACATTCCATGGACTTCGTTCCGAAGATCCTAATCAGCATCTTAAGGATTTCCTTAAATTGTCGATTCCATCGACCTCGATGCTACTACTCGGGAGACCACGCGTCTGCGTCTCTTCCAATTCTCTCTACGGGACCAAGTTAGTAATTGGCTTGAGCGACTTCCCGCCGGCTCCATCTCAAGTTGGGATGATCTCACCTCTCGTTTCCTTGCTCAATTTTTCCCACCGGGGAGAACTACTAAGCTTAGGAATGATATCTTGATGTTCCAACAACGTCAAGGTGAATCTCTCTACGAAGCATGGACTCGATTCAAGGACTTACTCCACAGAGTCCCTCATCACGGCATTTATCATTGGTTTCAAGTACAAATCTTCTACGATCATGTAAATTTCCCCACTAAGCGATCCATTGACCAAGCAGCCGGTGGAAAACTTAGTGATCTCACCGTGGAAGAATCGTGGGGTATAATAGAGGACCTTGCTCTCTATGACAACGAAAGTTGGAATGACCCCCGTGAGTTGCCCAAAACCGTAAAGGCGATTTCCTTGCCTTCCCTTGACTCACAACCTTCCGACCGTAGGATGCTCGAGCTTGAAGATCAAGTTAAATTACTAATGAGCTCCTACGAAAATCCTAAGTCTTCACACCAAGTGAACAAAATCACTCTACCTTGTGAATTGTGTAGTGGTTCCTATGACACTCGAGATTGCACAAGACTCCCCGAACAAGCTTTTGTGGCTACGCCTCCACGCGTACCGACGGAGCAGAAGAGAAGTGGTACACTTTCAAGCCCGAACAAAACAACTTAGGAAATTCTTACAACCCCTCATGGAGGAATCACCCTAACCTTAAGCGGAACCAAAATTCAAGCACACCCCAAAGCTCATCTAGTCCACCCAATAGGTTCAACCCTCCAAACACCGGGAACCCCACTAGTCTTGAGGTAATTGCATATAGGTTCATGTCATCTCAAGAAACTCGATTGACTAAGCTTGAAGCCGATTTTAAGCGACGACAAGGCGAGATGACAAACAAACTTGATGCCCTCTTAAAAGCCTTTAATGACCGGGAAATTGGAGCACTCCCAAGTGATACTATAAAGAACCCAAAAGTGAGTTCGATTTCATCGACGTCATGTTCTTGTTCACCATGGGAGAGTGCGCATCCATGCCCCTCACACCCAACGGTTCACTCGGTAAACGCTATCAACAAGGGTTTCAAGCAATCCAAAATGAGGTACCAAGGCCCCGCACCATTGGTAGAACCTACTCTTGAGAAACCCGTCAACCAAGAACCCAAACCTAATCTAAAGGAGGAGTACAAGGAAGTCCATCAAGAAAAACCGGTTCTTGAAGTCTTAGCTCATGCACCTTATTATAATGCCAAAAAAGAAAAATATGAGCTAGAGCTTAAACTTGGAAAACATGGGTCCGCTTTTTTGCGAAATAATTTACCTAATATAACTGTGATTATTTTATTAAATCAAACGATGTATTTTTCCAAACGACACTTTAGGTCGTTCAATATAACTGTGATTGTGATGCTATGACAGTCAATCCCCAGGAATTCCATTCCGCTGCAAAACAGGTAATTTGGGGGTGTGACAGATTGGCATCAGAGCTTCAGTTATAGAGAACTAGGTTGCATCATTGACCCTAGACTATAACTACATTATCATAGCATCTCATCATTTCATCATAAGTGCATGTTCACTTTACATGCGGTTTATACGTACATTTTTTTCGAGTTATTTACTTTCATTTCATATCGATTGTCACATGGATGCCTTTAAATGCCCATTCCATTATTCTTTCTTCATACTCTAATGTGGAGAATTCCTTGTCATTCCCTATCACAATTTTCACATCAATCGACTCATCACCGATAACGTTGATTACCGAGATAAACCTTTAAGTAGGACGAAGTCACTCTCACTCCTTTGTTTCACCACTAACATGTCGAGTTACACTTTATTCACACATTAAGTCACTAAACCATTATACATTTGAAGCACTTACAACACCTCATAACCCATCTTTTTGGAACTCGTCGATCATTTTGAAAGATAACCTCAAACTTATCATTCTTATCACATTTCTTTAGAGCGTTTATTATTAACATCGGATTTTGCTACGTCTCACATTTCCTCTTGTTTTGAAGAAGATATGGCACCGAAGAAAGCCACAGCTGAAATGACCCAAGCGGCTATTCAAAAGTTGGTAAGGGATAGTGTAGCAGAGGCATTAAGGATTGAAAGGGAAACGGTGGCTGCTGCTGCTGCCGAGGCCGCGGCTGCTGCTGAAGCCGCAAGGCTTGCTGCTGCTACTGGAAATGCAGGAGGATCCGGAGTTAAGAGCTGTTCTTACAAGGATTTCAAAAGTGGAGATCCCACCAAGTTTAAAGGGACTGAAGGAGCCACTGCCATGGTGCGATGGTTCGAGAAATTGGAGTCCGTGTTTTTGCTGTGTAATTGCCCGGATGATAGTAAGGTCAAGTTTGCTACAAGTACACTACTCGATGGAGCATTGTCGTGGTGGAACTCATATGCTCAACCGATGGGAATGGAGAATGCTTTCAAGCTTACTTGGGAGCAATTCAAGGGTTTGGTTACTAAGAAATTTTGTCCTCGTACAGAAGTGAAATAGTTGGAGACAGAATTCTATGAACTAGTAACAATTGGGTATGATATTGACACTTACATTCGGAGATTCCAAGAATTGGCCGCGTTATGCCCGTCTATGGTTTCGGATAACGAGAAGTTACTAGAGGCTTTTATCAGGGGACTTCCCGAGGTTATTCAAGGAGATGTGACTTCGTTTGATCCACAAACAATCGAGGAAGCTATTAGGGTGACTCAAAAGCTCATGGCCCAGGTAGTGAAGAGAGATAAGTACACCAACACCAACCAAAACAACAACAACCCCAACAACCGCACCAACTACCACAATAACCAAAACAACAACAACAACGACGATAACCAACTCAACAACAACAAAAGGAAATGGGAAAATGACCAAGGAGGTTACAACAACAACCAAAACCGTAACACCAACCATCATCAACAGCAGAATAGAAGGCAAGAAGCGGGAATGGTTTATGTCGCTGCACCAATGAGAGGTAGAGGGTATGCTGGAACACACCCACTATGTAATCGATGTAATTTTCATCACTTGGGTCCTTGCCCTGCCCAGTGCCACAAGTGCCAAAAGCCGGGACATTTAGCCAAGGATTGTAAAGGTAAAGCCGTAGTCACATGCTTCGGATGTGGGGAGCAAGGACACTATCGAAATCAATGTCCTCAAAACCAAGGTCAACAAGTTGAAGGTGCTCATGGGAATGCATACATGTTAGGAGGAGGAGAGGCTCGTCAAGGTATCAATGACGCGGAAGACTGAAGAAGTTCGGAAACTAACAGTCTTGTTTTTCTTTATGTACCATGTTGTACTAAGTTTATGTTTTCCATCGTATCCGAATCTTTATAACTTAAGATGTACTACTTTTGCTAAACCACTCGTTGTAAAATATTCTCATCTATCGTACTTTATTTTCTTTCCGATTTGTTATTACTTACGAGAATTTTTCTTCTTTTTACTTCATCGACCATTTTAACGACACGGTTTAAATCCCTGTAAACATTGAGAGTTATAACAACTAAACCGAACGTCACGTCATCGTTCCTTAATTATGCATAGCCTAGCTAACTATGTCTAATTCTGGAGGGATCACGTTATGTTGGGAACGGTTATTTATAAATCTTAGTGCAAGCAAAATTTTCGCATGTTCCAATTCAAAGTGTTACTTATGAGAGATTCATCCGATATTTTCCTTACTATGATGTTTTGTACACTCTCAATCATCGATAGCCGTAACGACACTTCTCCATGTCTTTTCTCCTCGATATTCATCACAAACTCAAAGATTCGATAGACTAACACGAACTGAATTCAGGGACTGAATTCCTTTTTGGTTGGGCGAATGTGACAACTCGCAATTTCAGGTCATTTCTCGAAACAATTCATGCCTTATAATTTCAACATTTATCGTAAACTAGGTTTGCGTGTTTCAAATTCGCGTAACCTTTATGGTTTAGCGGCGAATTCATGATCATAACATCACGTACATTTCATATGGACTAAGTTTAGTCTACATTTCATTAGCATCAATTTGCATCATATTAGTTCATTCATGACATTACATTTCACATTTAACGCGTAATTTTTATATTAAATAAACGTTATCGCGTGAGTTATTATTTTGAGCATTTAATCCGTTATTTCAAAAATGATCCCGGTATATTTTTATACTTACATTTAGTCTATAAAAACTATATTTTTACTTTACCTAGTGTTTTAAATTTATTTTGTATATAAATCGTTAAAGTTATATTATTACGACGTTTTTCTTAAAAACTACTCGATAATTATTTTATCACTCAAATTTTACAAGGAATGTATTTTTACAATTTTTATTATCTCATTACATTCTATTTTGATCTATTAACAATTACTTTTACCTAAAAATTTCCATTTACCTTTACTTATACATTTAACTACACATTACTTACACTTTTCTTAAAAATTGTTACAAGTATATATTATATACAAGTAAAAAAAAAAATAAAAAAAAATATATGTTTTACCAAATCCCTCCCCCTTGGCCGACAAGGGGAGGGTGGCATTAATGGATTGGCATGGTTCTTGATTGTTGAAAAGTTTACATATACATAAGTCTTACTCTTTCATTTTTACACATTCATGTATCTCAAATAATTCACATAGTTAGATAAAAGTTTTTCTTCTCTCCTTGGGTTCTTCCAAAACCGGTTCTACATCAAGAGCAAAGGGATCATCATTTATTTTTCTCAAGTCCAAGTGTTTTAACAATCTAGATAACATTCTTTATTAGGTTTTGAAATAAAAACCAAGAGTGTTTAGGTTTAACCTTGTTCTTTGCACCTCATCATATACTTGTAAGCATATCATTTATATTTTTCATATCTCCTTTTCATTTCATAAGTATCTCTTCATTTTTGGAGCAAGCATGCATGATTTGTGTTGTTTATACCATTTTTACATGATTTTTAGATATATATATATATATATATATAAGGTCATCCTATAATTATCCCCTTGGTATACTTTGGTCTTGATGATGTTTAGGAACCCATGACACCCTAAGAAGGTGTATGGTAGGATTAGATTAGCTTTGGAGTTGATTTGAAGGGATTAGAATAGGTTTAGTACGAGAAAAACTATTTTCGATACGTATAAAATATGTTCTGTCCTTGTTTTGATTTTCTGGAAAATCCGACTGTAGGCACGACTTTTTGGCCTTGATATTTAGAAAATATACTTTAAAACGAATCCGTGGCCGCTTGAACGGATAAAAACGGAGTTATAACGAAGAAGTTATGAATTTTTAAAGTTTGACGACGAAATATATATTTTTCAGAAAATTCAGCAACCTATTTTTGGTTTATTCGAGTCAAAAATGAGTCCTAAGCTTTACAAATTATTTCGACTTGTCAAAAATATATTAGTATACTTTGATACGAAGCTAAGGACGTATTATACGTAGAAAACGGATTTGAAACGACAAAGATATGCACGTTTTCATAAAATTTCCGTAACTATTATTTTCTGAAAAACTATATTATTTTTACGATACAAGTGTTACGGTAGCTGAAACGACCATGTTGGAGGCTGTTTTTAACCTTGATGTGGAACTTTTTGGAACAAAATGTCTTCTAATAAAATTAAGATCACCGAGCATATTTTTCAAAACGACAAGCCGTTTGTATAGCGGAGTTGTAATAAATTAATTACGGTTGCTTAAACTTTGCCGAAACTCATTTTTAAACAACATAGTAGACAAAATCACCATCTTTAACCCTTATTATCTTTATGTCCGAGACCTTTGTGTCGAAAACTCCTGAACTGAAACTTTTAGATATTGATACAAACTTTCTAAAACTGTTGAATTCGTTTCCTAACGATCGACGCACACCATTTTACGACTAGTTATTCGGAGCCATTTTTGTCATTTTCAAGAAATTTTCGACGACATTGTTTTGCGACGAAAAGTGCTAATTTCACCATAAATTATTACGAAACCATTGTAGGATGACATTTTGACGTAAATACTTATAAAATGATTTAAGAATGGTCAAGACGTCAAAAGAGTATTTTTCGACGATAAGTATTATTTTTCAAAACTCGCAAATGGTATAAATAACATACGAAATGCATGCATAACATTACATTGCAACTCATTACATATCATATCATTCGTAATAGGTCCAGATTAAAGTATCACGCTATACCTCAGTGTACTCACTCTTGTCATCATACCAGTTTATCAAGTGAGTTTTCATAGCCCCGTCGTACATGCTTTTAATTATTTTCAAACCTACGGGGGAGAATACATTGCACAACATTTTTATTACGATACCAAGTATGTTAAATTCATTTACATTGCTTAAGTTACCGCATTTGCCAATTGAAAGTCCCCATTACCTGAACATGAACCGTTAATCTTAGAAGCGATGGTGAGTGGATAGATCTATCGAGGGTGACGCCTCCATCCGGGTTGGTGAATCCCAACTAGTAATACGGATGCATCTCATTTAATAACATTATTGAGTTGTCTGGCAAACACTCTTTTGGGGCCTACATTATGAACAGTCTCGTTTCGGTGTCATGGGCTTAAAGCAATTGTAACATTTTTACGTGACATAATTGTCATGCCTGTAACATTTTTACGTGACATAATTGTCATGCCTGATCTATACTTGCGTAGTCGTATAAAACATTTACATAAACCTATGATTTCTCACCAACATTATTGTTGACCGTTTTAGCAATGTATTTTCAGGTAACTAAGGCATTATCATCATGACATGGTTTAGGAACCACCTTTTGAGTCGCGGCGTCGACTTATAACATTGTACATTATGGCACTTTCTTTCAAAACCATCGTTTGGACTTGTATTATATTTATATTTCCGCAAACTTTGTAAACTTTTGGGACCTATGTTGTAACTCTGATTATTTTATTAAATCAAACGATGTATTTTTCCAAACGACACTTTAGGTCGTTCAATATAACTGTGATTGTGATGCTATGACAGTCAATCCCCAGGAATTCTATTCCGCTGCAAAACAGGTAATTTGGGGGTGTGACAGATTGGCATCAGAGCTTCAGTTATAGAGAACTAGGTTGCATCATTGACCCTAGACTATAACTACATTATCATAGCATCTCATCATTTCATCATAAGTGCATGTTCACTTTACATGCGGTTTATACGTACATTTTTTTCGAGTTATTTACTTTCATTTCATATCGATTGTCACATGGATGCCTTTAAATGCCCATTCCATTATTCTTTCTTCATACTCTAATGTGGAGAATTCCTTGTCATTCCCTATCACAATTTTCACATCAATCGACTCATCACCGATAACGTTGATTACCGAGATAAACCTTTAAGTAGGACGAAGTCACTCTCACTCCTTTGTTTCACCACTAACATGTCGAGTTACACTTTATTCACACATTAAGTCACTAAACCATTATACATTTGAAGCACTTACAACACCTCATAACCCATCTTTTTGGAACTCGTCGATCATTTTGAAAGATAACCTCAAACTTATCATTCTTATCACATTTCTTTAGAGCGTTTATTATTAACATCGGATTTTGCTACGTCTCACATTTCCTCTTGTTTTGAAGAAGATATGGCACCGAAGAAAGCCACAGCTGAAATGACCCAAGCGGCTATTCAAAAGTTGGTAAGGGATAGTGTAGTAGAGACATTAAGGATTGAAAGGGAAACGGTGGCTGCTGCTGCTGCCGAGGCCGCGGCTGCTGCTGAAGCCGCAAGGCTTGCTGCTGCTACTGGAAATGCAGGAGGATCCGGAGTTAAGAGCTGTTCTTACAAGGATTTCAAAAGTGGAGATCCCACCAAGTTTAAAGGGACTGAAGGAGCCACTGCCATGGTGCGATGGTTCGAGAAATTGGAGTCCGTGTTTTTGCTGTGTAATTGCCCGGATGATAGTAAGGTCAAGTTTGCTACAAGTACACTACTCGATGGAGCATTGTCGTGGTGGAACTCATATGCTCAACCGATGGGAATGGAGAATGCTTTCAAGCTTACTTGGGAGCAATTCAAGGGTTTGGTTACTAAGAAATTTTGTCCTCGTACAGAAGTGAAAAAGTTGGAGACAGAATTCTATGAACTAGTAACAATTGGGTATGATATTGACACTTACATTCGGAGATTCCAAGAATTGGCCGCGTTATGCCCGTCTATGGTTTCGGATAACGAGAAGTTACTAGAGGCTTTTATCAGGGGACTTCCCGAGGTTATTCAAGGAGATGTGACTTCGTTTGATCCACAAACAATCGAGGAAGCTATTAGGGTGACTCAAAAGCTCATGGCCCAGGTAGTGAAGAGAGATAAGTACACCAACACCAACCAAAACAACAACAACCCCAACAACCGCACCAACTACCACAATAACCAAAACAACAACAACAACGACGATAACCAACTCAACAACAACAAAAGGAAATGGGAAAATGACCAAGGAGGTTACAACAACAACCAAAACCGTAACACCAACCATCATCAACAGCAGAATAGAAGGCAAGAAGCGGGAATGGTTTATGTCGCTGCACCAATGAGAGGTAGAGGGTATGCTGGAACACACCCACTATGTAATCGATGTAATTTTCATCACTTGGGTCCTTGCCATGCCCAGTGCCACAAGTGCCAAAAGCCGGGACATTTAGCCAAGGATTGTAAAGGTAAAGCCGTAGTCACATGCTTCGGATGTGGGGAGCAAGGACACTATCGAAATCAATGTCCTCAAAACCAAGGTCAACAAGTTGAAGGTGCTCATGGGAATGCATACATGTTAGGAGGAGGAGAAGCTCGTCAAGGTATCAATGACGCGGAAGACTGAAGAAGTTCGGAAACTAACAGTCTTGTTTTTCTTTATGTACCATGTTGTACTAAGTTTATGTTTTCCATCGTATCCGAATCTTTATAACTTAAGATGTACTACTTTTTCTAAACCACTCGTTGTAAAATATTCTCATCTATCGTACTTTATTTTCTTTCCGATTTGTTATTACTTACGAGAATTTTTCTTCTTTTTACTTCATCGACCATTTTAACGACACGGTTTAAATCCCTGTAAACATTGAGAGTTATAACAACTAAACCGAACGTCACGTCATCGTTCCTTAATTATGCATAGCCTAGCTAACTATGTCTAATTCTGGAGGGATCACGTTATGTTGGGAACGGTTATTTATAAATCTTAGTGCAAGCAAAATTTTCACATGTTCCAATTCAAAGTGTTACTTATGAGAGATTCATCCGATATTTTCCTTACTATGATGTTTTGTACACTCTCAATCATCGATAGCCGTAACGACACTTCTCCATGTCTTTTCTCCTCGATATTCATCACAAACTCAAAGATTCGATAGACTAACACGAACTGAATTCAGGGACTGAATTCCTTTTTGGTTGGGCGAATGTGACAACTCGCAATTTCAGGTCATTTCTCGAAACAATTCATGCCTTATAATTTCAACATTTATCGTAAACTAGGTTTGCGTGTTTCAAATTCGCGTAACCTTTATGGTTTAGTGGCGAATTCATGATCATAACATCACGTACATTTCATATGGACTAAGTTTAGTCTACATTTCATTAGCATCAATTTGCATCATATTAATTCATTCATGACATTACATTTCACATTTAACGCGTAATTTTTATATTAAATAAACGTTATCGCGTGAGTTATTATTTTGAGCATTTAATCCGTTATTTCAAAAATGATCCCGGTATATTTTTATACTTACATTTAGTCTATAAAAACTATATTTTTACTTTACCTAGTGTTTTAAATTTATTTTGTATATAAATCGTTAAAGTTATATTATTACGACGTTTTTCTTAAAAACTACTCGATAATTATTTTATCACTCAAATTTTACAAGGAATGTATTTTTACAATTTTTATTATCTCATTACATTCTATTTTGATCTATTAACAATTACTTTTACCTAAAAATTTCCATTTACCTTTACTTATACATTTAACTACACATTACTTACACTTTTCTTAAAAATTGTTACAAGTATATATTATATACAAGTAAAAAAATAAATAAATAAATAAATATGTTTTACCAAATCCCTCCCCCTTGGCCGACAAGGGGAGGGTGGCATTAATGGATTGGCATGGTTCTTGATTGTTGAAAAGTTTACATATACATAAGTCTTACTCTTTCATTTTTACACATTCATGTATCTCAAATAATTCACATAGTTAGATAAAAGTTTTTCTTCTCTCCTTGGGTTCTTCCAAAACCGGTTCTACATCAAGAGCAAAGGGATCATCATTTATTTTTCTCAAGTCCAAGTGTTTTAACAATCTAGATAACATTCTTTATTAGGTTTTGAAATAAAAACCAAGAGTGTTTAGGTTTAACCTTGTTCTTTGCACCTCATCATATACTTGTAAGCATATCATTTATATTTTTCATATCTCCTTTTCATTTCATAAGTATCTCTTCATTTTTGGAGCAAGCATGCATGATTTGTGTTGTTTATACCATTTTTACATGATTTTTAGATATATATATATATAAGGTCATCCTATAATTATCCCCTTGGTATACTTTGGTCTTGATGATGTTTAGGAACCCATGACACCCTAAGAAGGTGTATGGTAGGATTAGATTAGCTTTGGAGTTGATTTGAAGGGATTAGAATAGGTTTAGTACGAGAAAAACTATTTTCGATACGTATAAAATATGTTCTGTCCTTGTTTTGATTTTCTGGAAAATCCGACTGTAGGCACGACTTTTTGGCCTTGATATTTAGAAAATATACTTTAAAACGAATCCGTGGCCGCTTGAACGGATAAAAACGGAGTTATAACGAAGAAGTTATGAATTTTTAAAGTTTGACGACGAAATATATATTTTTCAGAAAATTCAGCAACCTATTTTTGGTTTATTCGAGTCAAAAATGAGTCCTAAGCTTTACAAATTATTTCGACTTGTCAAAAATATATTAGTATACTTTGATACGAAGCTAAGGACGTATTATACGTAGAAAACGGATTTGAAACGACAAAGATATGCACGTTTTCATAAAATTTCCGTAACTATTATTTTCTGAAAAACTATATTATTTTTACGATACAAGTGTTACGGTAGCTGAAACGACCATGTTGGAGGCTGTTTTTAACCTTGATGTGGAACTTTTTGGAACAAAATGTCTTCTAATAAAATTAATATCACCGAGCATATTTTTCAAAACGACAAGCCGTTTGTATAGCGGAGTTGTAATAAATTAATTACGGTTGCTTAAACTTTGCCGAAACTCATTTTTAAACAACATATTAGACAAAATCACCATCTTTAACCCTTATTATCTTTATGTCCGAGACCTTTATGTCGAAAACTCCTGAACTGAAACTTTTAGATATTGATACAAACTTTCTAAAACTGTTGAATTCGTTTCCTAACGATCGACGCACACCATTTTACGACTAGTTATTCGGAGCCATTTTTGTCATTTTCAAGAAATTTTCGACGACATTGTTTTGCGACGAAAAGTGCTAATTTCACCATAAATTATTACGAAACCATTGTAGGATGACATTTTGACGTAAATACTTATAAAATGATTTAAGAATGGTCAAGACGTCAAAAGAGTATTTTTCGACGATAAGTATTATTTTTCAAAACTCGCAAATGGTATAAATAACATACGAAATGCATGCATAACATTACATTGCAACTCATTACATATCATATCATTCGTAATAGGTCCAGATTAAAGTATCACGCTATACCTCAGTGTACTCACTCTTGTCATCATACCAGTTTATCAAGTGAGTTTTCATAGCCCCGTCGTACATGCTTTTAATTATTTTCAAACCTACGGGGGAGAATACATTGCACAACATTTTTATTACGATACCAAGTATGTTAAATTCATTTACATTGCTTAAGTTACCGCATTTGCCAATTGAAAGTCCCCATTACCTGAACATGAACCGTTAATCTTAGAAGCGAGGGTGAGTGGATAGATCTATCGAGGGTGACGCCTCCATCCGGGTTGGTGAATCCCAACTAGTAATACGGATGCATCTCATTTAATAACATTATTGAGTTGTCTGGCAAACACTCTTTTGGGGCCTACATTATGAACAGTCTCGTTTCGGTGTCATGGGCTTAAAGCAATTGTAACATTTTTACGTGACATAATTGTCATGCCTGTAACATTTTTACGTGACATAATTGTCATGCCTGATCTATACTTGCGTAGTCGTATAAAACATTTACATAAACCTATGATTTCTCACCAACATTATTGTTGACCGTTTTAGCAATGTATTTTCAGGTAACTGAGGCATTATCATCATGACATGGTTTAGGAACCACCTTTTGAGTCGCGGCGTCGACTTATAACATTGTACATTATGGCACTTTCTTTCAAAACCATCGTTTGGACTTGTATTATATTTATATTTCCGCAAACTTTGTAAACTTTTGGGACCTATGTTGTAACTCTGATTATTTTATTAAATCAAACGATGTATTTTTCCAAACGACACTTTAGGTCGTTCAATATAACTGTGATTGTGATGCTATGACAGTCAATCCCCAGGAATTCCATTCCGCTGCAAAACAGGTAATTTGGGGGTGTGACACTTCTTCGTGCTAGATTTTTACGGTTGTTCTTTTGGATTAGTAAAATCCCGTGAAAGAATCAATTTCCCGGTTTAATCAAAGAATAGTAAAATCCCGTAGAACTTGTAATCATGTCAAACATCGTACCTACTATCGTTTCTTCTGTAGCTGAGGACGTTCAAGCAGTTGGATCAGATACTCGTCCACCTATGCTTGACAGAACTGATCATGACTCATGGGCTCAACGAATCCGATTGTACTGTTTGGGAAAAGAAAATGGGGTCAACATTCTCAAATCAATTGATGAAGGACCTTATCAGATTGAGACTACAAGAGACATAATTGATACTGCTGCAGACGGAACAATGATCTTTGGATTGGACAGACCAAAAACGTATGATGAGCTCAGTGATAAGGAGAAAAAGAGATTCGATGCTGATATCAGGGCTTCTAACATTATACTTCAGGGTCTTCCAAAAGATATCTACAAGCTTATCAATCACAACACTGAAGCCAAGGCTGTTTGGGATAATGTCAAGATGCTTCTCTCGGGTTCTGAATTAACTAAGGAAGACATAGAATCATAGCTGTATGATGAATTTGAGCACTTCAAGATGAAACCAGAAGAGAGTAACTATGAATATTACGTGATATTTCACAAACTTGTGAATGATATGAGGAATATCAAAATGACTATGCCAAATATTCAGCTGAACTCAAAGTTTGTGAACAATATGAATCCCGAATGGCACAAGTTTGTCACCTCTGTGAAGCTTACTAAAGGATTGAAGAACACCAACTATGAGCAACTGTATGCCTTTCTTCTTCAGAATGAGAGACATGCTATGTTTGAATGAAGGATTCTTGAACAGTTCAAATCTAAGCAGGGAGAAAGTAGTTCATCAAATGACTCTACAGCTTTTTACACCAATGTTGGAATTACCACAAAAGCTTCTCAAGTCATACCCATGGGTAATGGTAATCACAAGCTCATCCCTGATCCAGCATATAAGCCTCCCGACTCAAACACACTCATGGAAAACTTCATCAATCAACTGTCTCTCATGGTTAGTCAAAACATGAACTCTCTCCCACACACCAACAATAACCTCAGAACAGCATCCAACCCACACAATCAAGCTACTGTCAGAGATGGGAAGGTTATGGTGCAACCTGTTCAAGAAAGGAAGTATGAACAGGGAAGAGGTGGAGTTGGTAGAGGATATGTAGCAAATCAGAATCGTGGAAGGAATCCAAATCAAGGACAAGCAAAGCCAGTCAAATGCTACAACTGTGGTGGTGAGGGACATATTGCTAGGAACTGCACATCTCCAAAATGTCCACAGAATGCAGAATACTTCAGAGACAAGATGTTGCTTGTGCAAGCTCAGGATAATGGAGCAACTTTGGATGAAGAGGAGTTGTTGTTTCTTGATGAAGGAAATGCCAGAACCTATGATGCTGATGTTGATGAACAGCCAATTCAGGAGATAGGTCATAATCATCAAAATGCTTTTCAAGTAGCTGATTGTGATGCATTTGACTCTGATGTCGATGGTGAACCTACTGCCTAAACAATCTTCATGACTAGCATCTCACCTATGGTCTCTCCAAAGGTCTCTTCACCACAACAGGCTGGCCCATCCAAAGATTCAATCATTTCAGAGGTATTAAAACTATATGATGAAGTTGATGAGCAAAAGATGCATAATAAAGTACAATCTCTTGAAACTTATGAATCAGATATTGATGATGAGGGTAATAGCAATATTGTCCCATATGATCAATATGTGAAGCAAAGTGAAAGTGAGATTGTACCAAGTAATGCATCTTCTGCAGTCAATGATGACTATGTTTTTGATGAATACACTGCATGTGCCCCTGATGATTCTGTTACCTCTGAACTGAATGCCTATAAAGAACAAGTTGCTATTTATGAACAACGTGCTAAGTTTGAGTTAACCACCCCTGAGCAGGAAATGGATGACCAAATGCGTATAATTATTAGAAAAAGTAATTTTAGAGAAGAAGTATTAAAACAAGAGTTAAACTCCTTACAAGAAAAGCTTTCTAAAACTGCTAAGCAAAAACAAGAACTTCAGGAAAATGTTAAAATGCTTAAGCAAGAATTCAATGCTAAGGAATCAAAACTTTTGAATGATTTTTCCAATCTAAAAACTTTGAAAAACAAGCTTGAAAATAAGTTGTACGTACAAGGGAATACCATTCAGACTGCTTACTTGATCACTAAGCATAGAATCTTAAGCGATAAGCATAGTATTCCCCTTGTTGAGGAACCAAATCTTGAGGTAGTTAAAAAGGCTAAAACTCCTCATAAGGTACTATATGATGGTAATGAGATTCTTAAACCTAGGCAAACACCATCATGTATTGGAAGCACTGAAGAGGATAGAAAATTAGATAATGCATCTAGGGAGAAAATGGATAAGAAACTTAACAATCCTGCATGTAAAGAGAAAAACATAACGATCAAACCCCATGATTACACTAAGGAAAATTGGATCTCCCTTAACATGTTTAAGCCTCAAACTCAATTAACCCCAGAACAGATTTTTTGGAAGAAAGATATGGATAAACTAAAAGCTAATGTACTTGTTGAAACTAACACTCCCCTTAGGAAAATGCCTGCAGCTACTGTGTATCCTCCAAATACACCAATACATTTAGTTCCTAGATCTATTGCCACTAATAGCAAAACCTTAATCAGCATGTATGTTGTTTATCAGCTGTTTGTTGATTTTGAGAAAACATGTAAGAAGAGAATCACACCTACAGGGATAACTGAGGGGGAAAGGGGTTTTGAGCAAACTAAAGAATGTTATTTAACTGAGGTCATGCCTTTCTTTAAACAATTAAAAGGTCAATTTGAGAGTCTTCAAAAGGGAATAAATTCATATATTAAAGAAATGGAAAAGGAATTTGATGCTATGATAGTTGAGGTCAATGATTATGAACATGAACTCAAATATAATGAAGTTGAAAGGAAGAACTTGCATATCTTAAATGAGAATTTGATTTCAAGTTGTGTTGCTCAAGATGTGTTTTATACTGTTACTAAGCACTCTATTACTGCTTCTCGATTTAATGAATTATCTATTGCATTGAAAGTTTCCCATGATCGTGTCATTGAGCTTGAAAACAAAAACTCAGAACTAAATGAGAAAATTGATCAGGATGATCACGATAATTTGGTAAAACATCTTTCTAAACTAGAAGTTGAACATTTTGATTTGCAACTAAAATATCAACATCTTATAGAAAATGTCAAAACCTCAAATATCAAGACATCCTCAGATGTTCCAGAGTTTGATGCAGTTTTTCAGATAAACAAACGTGACGAACAGATTCAAGCTCATTGTAACACGATCAGAAAGTTGAAAGCCTAAATTTCACAATTAAAGGGCGAAAAGAACAATGTGACTTGCTCCCAAATGCCTCCTCCTTTAGATTCTCAGAGTTCTCAGACCTTTCATCTTCAAAACTTGGTTAATGGTTTACAAAAGGAAAATGAGAGTTTTCTAGAAGAAAATGTGTCACACCCCCAATTTACCTGTTTTGCAGCGGAATGGAATTCCTGGGGGCAACGACTGTCATAGCACCACATCACAGTTATATTGAACGACCTAAAGTGTCGTTTTAAAAACACATCGTTGGATATTTCATAAAAACATAATCAGAGTACAACATCGGTCCCAAAAGGTTCAACAAGTTTGCCAAAATACAAATATGTTACAAATCCAAACGATGTTTTGAAATAAAGAGCCATAATGTACATAATGTAAGTCGACGCCGCGACTCAAAATATAGGTCCCTAACCATGTCATGATGCGAATGCCTCAGTTACCTGAAAATACATTGCTAAAAACGTCAACAATAATGTTGGTGAGAAATCATAGGTTTATGTAAATTTTTTATACGACTACACAAGTATAGACCATGCATGACAATCAAGTCACGTAAAAATAATGTTACAATTGCTCTAAGCCCATGACCCCGAAACTAGACTGTTCAATAATGTATGCCCCTGCAGAGTGTTTGCCAGACAACTCCGTAATACCATCAAATGAAATGCATCCGTTCACTTGGTTGGGATTCACCAACCCGGATGGAGGCGTCACCCTCGATAGATCTATCCACTCATCCTCGCTTCAAAGATTAACGGTTCATGTTCAAGTAATGGGGACTTTCAAATTGGCATATGTGGTAACTTAAGCAATGTAATGAATTTAACATACTTGGTATCGTACAAAAAAAAATGTAGTGCAATGTATTCTCCCCCGTGGGTTTGAAATAATCGAAAGCATGTAAAAACGGGGCTATGAAAACTCACTTGGATAAACTGGAAATAACGGCAATAGTGAGTACACTGAGGTTTATAATGATGCGTCAACCGGGACCTATTATCAATGATATGATATTTCATGAGTTGCAATGTAATGCTATGCATGCACTTCGTATGTTATTTATACCATTTACGGGTTTTTGAAAAATATAACTCGTCGTCGAAAAATACTCTTTTGACGTCTTGACCCTTCAAAAATGACTTTACATGTTTTTACGTCAAAATGTCATCCTACAATGGTTTTATAATGATTTTTGGTGAAATTACCATTTTTCGTCGTAAAACAATGTCGTCGGAAAAACCATGAAATCAACAAAAATGGCTCCGGAAAAGTAGTCGTAAAATAGTGTACGTCGATCGTTAGAGAACGAACTCGACGGTTTTGGAAAGTTTGTATTGATATCTAAAAGTTTCAGTTCCGGAGTTTTCGTTCAAAAGGTCTCGATCATAAAGATATCAAAGGCTAAAGATGGTGGTTTTTGCTAATCGTGTGCAGAAAATTAGTTTCGGCCAATGTTTGAACATCCGTAAATAATTCATCATAACTCCGCTTGACAAACGGCTTTTTGTTTTGAAAAATATGGCCGATGAACTTGATTTTACTAGAAGACACTTCGTTATAAAAAGTTTCACATCATGGTTAAAAACTGCCGCAAACATAGCCCTTACGGCTAATCAAATACTTGTAACGTAAAAATAATAACATTTTTCAGAAAATAATATTTACGGCAACTTTATAAAAACGTGCATATATTTGTCGTTTTAAATCCGTTTTCTACGTAAAATATGTCCTTAGCTTCGTATCGAAGTAAACTAATATATTTTTGACTAGTCGAAATAATTTGTGAAGCTTAAGGCTCGTTTTTGACCCGAAATATGTGAAAACTGCATGCTGAAAATCCTGAAAATAATATATTTCGTCGTCAAACTTTAAAAATTCACCACGGCTTCGTTATAACTCCGTTTTTGTCCGTTCAAAAGGCCACGGATTCGTTTTAAAGTATATTTTCTAAAAATCAAGGCCAAAGTGTCGTACCATCAGTGGGTTTTTCCAGAAATTCGTTTTAAGGACAGAACGTAAAATATAGTTTACGAAAATAGTTTTTCTCGGACAAAACCTATTCTAATCCCTTCAAATCAACTCCAAAGCTAATCTAATCCTACCATACACCTTCTTAGGGTGTCATGGATTCCTAATCACCATCAAGACCAAAGAATAACTTGGGAATAATTATAGGATGACTAATAAGTATATAAAACCTTAAAATCAAGAAATAAATGGTATAAACTACATAACATGCATATAAGTTCCAAAAATGATAAGAAACATATGAAAATGATAAGGAAACTTAAAAATGACAAGAATATGCTTACTAGTGCAAATGAAGAGGTGTAGGTAACAAAGGATTAACTTAAATATCCTTGGTTTTTATTTCAAAACCATAAAAAGGATATATATACTAGATTGAAATAACACTTGAAGTTGCAAAAATCTTGATCCCTTTGGTGTCTCTTGAGTGGCCGGTTTTTATAGAGCAAAAGAGAAGAGAGAAATTTTTTTGTTGCTAACACTTTGATAAATGAGAAGTATGTGATATTTTTGTCAAGTAAGACTTTAAGTACTTGTGAATTATTAGAGACAAATACCATACCAACATTTATGTGACACCCTCCCCTTGGCCGGTTTTTGGGGGAGGGTTGTCTCCCAAATATTTTTTTTTCTTTTCAAAATGTTTACTTGTATATTTGTTGTATAATTTGTAGAATTTGTAAAGAAAAGGTAAGTGAATTGTAGGTAATTGGGACTTTTTGGTAAAAGTAAGTTTTTAATAAATCAAACTAGAATGTATTGAGGTGATAAAAATTGTAAAAATACTTTCCTTGTGAAAATCGGGTGATAAAATAATTATCGTAAAATTTTAAGAAAAACGACGTAATAATTAAACTTTAACGATTAAAATACCAAATAAATTAGAAACACTAGGAAAACTAAAAATATAGTTTTTATGAACTAAATGTGAGTTTAAAAATACCTCGGGATCATTTTTGAATGTAATGGATTAAATAATCAAAATAAAAACTCACGCGATAAAAATTATTAAACATAAAAATTACGCGTTGAAAGTGAAAATGAAATGTCGTGCATGTACTAATGAGATGCACATGATGTCAATGAAATGTAGACTAATCATAGTCCATATGAAATGTACGTGATGTCATGATCATGAATTCGCCGCTAAACCTCCAAGGTTACGCGAATTTGAAACAAGTAAACCAAGTTTACTAAAAATGTGAAATAATGAGACATGAACGGTGTCGAGAAATGACCTGAAAGTACGGATTGTCACATTCGCCCATCCAAAAAGGAATTCAGTCCCTGAATTCGATCGTTGTTAGTCTATCGGGTTTAGGGTTTGATGTGGTAAACTTTCCCATTCCCGAGCAAAACCCTCAAAAGACTTTTTACCAACCAATTTTCACTTAATCTCACAACTCATCAAACAAGAACTGTCATGAGATTAGGCTAAATTGGTTTGAAGGAGATCTTTTGAAAATTTGGCTCGATTACGGAATTGCTTACACATATAAGTCTACTACTCCCTTCATCGCATGATTCTTCCTGAATTAGACATAGGTGATCAGGCTATGTATAATTTAGGAGTAATCATGCAATGCTTGGACTAATCGACTCATATGTTGTTTGGTGTTGAGTAAACTGATGTTAAAAATTGTGATGAACATCGAGGAGAGAAGACATGGAGAAGTGTCGATAAAATGATAGTTAGAGTAAAAAGAATTAAAATCCTCGTAAATGATAACAAATCGGAAAGAAAATAAAGTACGATAGATGAGAATATTTTACAACGAGTGGCTTATCAAAAGTAGTACATCTTAGGTTCTAAAGATTCGGATACGATGAAAACATAAACTTAGTACAACATGGTACATAGGGAAAAGAAAACAAGACTGTTAATTTCCGAACTTCTTCAGTCTTCCGCGTCATTGATACCTAGACGAGCTTCTCCTCCTCCTAACATGCATGCATTCCCATGAGCACATTCAACTTGTTGACCTTGGTTTTGGGGACATTGGCTCCGATAGTGTCCTTGCTCCCCACATCCGAAACATGTCATTATAGTTTTACCTCTACAATCCCTGGCGAGGTGTCCTAATTTTTGGCACTGGCGGCACTTGGCAGGGCAAAGACCTGAGTGATGAAAGTTACATCTAGTACATAGTGGGTGTGTTCCAGCATATCCTTTTCCTTTGCAGTCCTTAACAAGGTGTCCCACTTTTTGACAGATAAAGCATATACCACATGGACCATCATGATGTAGCGTGCATTGATGACATCGTGGTAAGTTTCCAGTATAATTTCTTTCCTTTGTTGGTGCAGCAACATAAACCTTGGCGGCTTCTTGTCTCCTATTCTGTTGTTGGTGATGGTTAGTGCTACGGCTTTGGTTGTTGTTGTTATAACCTCCCTGGTCATTTTCCCATTTCCTTTTGTTGTTGTTGGTTTGATTGTTGTCATTGTTGTGGTGGTTATTGTTGATAATGTTTTCCCTTTTCACAACTTGAGCCATGAGTATTTGAGTAATACGGGTAGATTCTTCAATTGTTTGTGGATCGAAAGAAGTTACATCTCCTTGGGTATCTTGTGAAAGTCCTCCAATGAAATTTTTCAATAGTTTCTCATTGTCCGAAACCATAGCTGGACAAAGAACAGTCAACTCTTGAAACCTTTTGATGTAAGCAAGTCTCGCAGTTTCAGCAGCAGTTGCGGCCTCGATAATAGCAGCTACTGTCGCTCGTTCTTTCCTTAGTGCCTCGGATATATAATCCTCTATGTACTTTTGGATAGCAGCTGGTGTCATTTCTAGAGCAGCTTTCTTCGACGCCATAATTCTTCAAAATGAAAGGAAAATGAGACGTAGTCAATTCCTATGTTAAGAATAGGTGCTCTAAAGAGAAGTGATAGAAGGTGGTAAGTTTGAGGGTATTTTTCAAAATGATCGACGGGTTCCGAAAAGATGGGTTATGAGGTGCTGTAAGTGCTTCAAATGTAGTTCATCCCTAATACTGTTATCATGCTAGCAAGAAGATAGGTATCATCTCAAACCATGTCGAAGAATGTTTGTTCTTGTTTCGCTTGTAGATGGGGAGTCATTGATTGTCCGGCATGTTCAAACCTGTGGCATCTCTTGATATGGAAATGAGGTTACTTGGAATTTCTAGAGAACACAATGCCTTAAGGGAAGTTTATATCGATAGCCTTAATTTAACCAAATTTTCCTTTAAGGGATACTCATTGTAGGGAAGTTCACATATTGTTGAAGCTATGTTTAGTGAAATGTTCTGTAGCCTCAAATAGAAGACTTGGTACATCCCTATAGTGTTGTTTCATGGGTATTCGCTTCGTATTAAATCTCGTAACTCGGTCTAGCTAGTACTTATGGAATAATAGAGTTTGAATTCTAATTCAAAATAGTGGTTCGGGATGTCTTGTGATGTCCTAAGATTTTTGTTGAGTTTTGAATCATCCTACCTCCTAGTTCTAGTCCTTGTTTGTAATTCCAAAATCCTTTCATTGTTTTCTTGTATCGAGGAATCCTCCTCACAGATGGTATAGGAAGTCTTTCCTAAAAAGGTCACCCGTCCAATCCTAACTTATCGGTTAAGTGAGAGATAAATGGCGTTAAAGCAACAACTTGTTAAGGTGATTTTAAAACAGCTATATAGTGATAGAAAACGGCTTAACAATGGTAGTGAGATATTTTGGGTAAGACACAATTCAGATTATAACATAACTCGTGAAATGATTTGTAAAATAGCTTACAATAAAACAATTTATCGTTTGTCAAATAATAGAAGATTTCGTAGTTTAATTAATATCAAGATGGTTTAGAGGTTGTTAATATAATAGTCAGTAGAGTAAAGGCGAATAGTCTGTGAGGTAAGCGTACCAAGTTTTATGATTTTAAATCAGACAGTGGCTAATATAGCTCACCAAAAGGGTAAAATAGTTTATAACTTGCTATTGCAATTGTTTGTTGTTTTATAAAATAATAGCAACTAATCGGTTTATCATACTGTGAGAAAATAGTTTGCAAAGTATCAGTAAGGTCATTGTTTATAAAGTATTTTTAAAATCGTAACTTTTTGGTTTAATGGTACAGGAGTAAGACGAAATGGTCGGTAAAATAGTTGAAAGCAGTTTGCGTTAGATAACGATGAAATTTATTATCTCAAAAGAGAGAATGTAGGACAAATAGTTGGTGTTCCACGTTTTGTTTTGTAAGATAATAGCTTGATGATTTCTCAGAGTAACATGAAAATCGTTTCGTATGAGGATATTACGTAGTTGATAAAATGACTGAAACCATTTGATAAATTGATAATATAACCACTTGCGTTAAAACTTTATGAAACAACGTTTCTAAGATGGTGATAAAATAGTTCGAAATAAAAATCAAGTGAAATAATTTCAGGAAATAGTAGCAGGGTAATTTGGAATAAAATTTGTTGGATGGTTTGTAGGATACATAGGAGAATCTTATCGAGCAGTAATAGTCTACTAAGTGGTCGAGAATAAAGTTGGCCTAACCCCTAGTAAGATAGTGATGTATCATTGCGAACTGCTTGAAGAATTAGGCAATCGGAATAAGGAATGAAGTAAACAAAGCTTGTGATTATCGTGGAGATAACAAATGATAAAGATCACATTAGCTAGAAAGGTGCTTATTATCTGTTCCTGTTGGTAGTCTAATCATGTCTCAATTGTAGGAGTAGTAGGCGGTCTAGCAACCATAGCCCTAAAATTCTCACAGTCTCAAACCTATGAGATGGTGTAGTGTCTATAATCTTAGTGGTAAATGGTAATGGTGTGTCAATCATGCACGCTTCCCAAGCCGCAAGTCAGGTGTATAAGTATCGTGTATGAGATGTGATGGTATGGATGGTGCTCGAAATGATAATGATGATGAAAATAATGACGATGATGATAATGGAATCCTTGTGGTGAGTTAAGAAAATAGGTTCATTAGAATTAAGTCTATAAGTTCTACCCAATAGTATGATCTGTCCCAACTGAGTGATAAAAATTGCCCCGATTCTATAGTGAATCGATAGTGATCGTGATGGTGTAGGTGTAACTTCGTCCTCCCAAAAGGGTTTATCTCGGTATTCAACGTTATCGGTGAGGAGTCAATGATGTGAAAATCGTGATAGGGAATGACTAGGAATTTTCCACGTTAAAGTGATGTGAGTATAATGAGATGGGTATTTGAAGGCATTTATGTGACAACCGCTGTGAAATGAAAGTGAATAACTCAAAAATGTACATATAAATCGCATGCAAAGTGAACACGCACTTATGATGAAATGATGAGATGCTATGATAATGTAGTTATAGTCTAGGGTCAATGATGCAACCTAGTTCTCTATAACTGTAGCTCTGGTACCAATCTGTCACACCCCCAATTTACCTGTTTTGCAGCGGAATGGAATTCCTGGGGGCAACGACTGTCATAGCACCACATCACAGTTATATTGAACGACCTAAAGTGTCGTTTTAAAAACACATCGTTGGATATTTCATAAAAACATAATCAGAGTACAACATCGGTCCCAAAAGGTTCAACAAGTTTGCCAAAATACAAATATGTTACAAATCCAAACGATGTTTTGAAATAAAGAGCCATAATGTACATAATGTAAGTCGACGCCGCGACTCAAAATATAGGTCCCTAACCATGTCATGATGCGAATGCCTCAGTTACCTGAAAATACATTGCTAAAAACGTCAACAATAATGTTGGTGAGAAATCATAGGTTTATGTAAATTTTTTATACGACTACACAAGTATAGACCATGCATGACAATCAAGTCACGTAAAAATAATGTTACAATTGCTCTAAGCCCATGACCCCGAAACTAGACTGTTCAATAATGTATGCCCCTGCAGAGTGTTTGCCAGACAACTCCGTAATACCATCAAATGAAATGCATCCGTTCACTTGGTTGGGATTCACCAACCCGGATGGAGGCGTCACCCTCGATAGATCTATCCACTCATCCTCGCTTCAAAGATTAACGGTTCATGTTCAAGTAATGGGGACTTTCAAATTGGCATATGTGGTAACTTAAGCAATGTAATGAATTTAACATACTTGGTATCGTACAAAAAAAAATGTAGTGCAATGTATTCTCCCCCGTGGGTTTGAAATAATCGAAAGCATGTAAAAACGGGGCTATGAAAACTCACTTGGATAAACTGGAAATAACGGCAATAGTGAGTACACTGAGGTTTATAATGATGCGTCAACCGGGACCTATTATCAATGATATGATATTTCATGAGTTGCAATGTAATGCTATGCATGCACTTCGTATGTTATTTATACCATTTACGGGTTTTTGAAAAATATAACTCGTCGTCGAAAAATACTCTTTTGACGTCTTGACCCTTCAAAAATGACTTTACATGTTTTTACGTCAAAATGTCATCCTACAATGGTTTTATAATGATTTTTGGTGAAATTACCATTTTTCGTCGTAAAACAATGTCGTCGGAAAAACCATGAAATCAACAAAAATGGCTCCGGAAAAGTAGTCGTAAAATAGTGTACGTCGATCGTTAGAGAACGAACTCGACGGTTTTGGAAAGTTTGTATTGATATCTAAAAGTTTCAGTTCCGGAGTTTTCGTTCAAAAGGTCTCGATCATAAAGATATCAAAGGCTAAAGATGGTGGTTTTTGCTAATCGTGTGCAGAAAATTAGTTTCGGCCAATGTTTGAACATCCGTAAATAATTCATCATAACTCCGCTTGACAAACGGCTTTTTGTTTTGAAAAATATGGCCGATGAACTTGATTTTACTAGAAGACACTTCGTTATAAAAAGTTTCACATCATGGTTAAAAACTGCCGCAAACATAGCCCTTACGGCTAATCAAATACTTGTAACGTAAAAATAATAACATTTTTCAGAAAATAATATTTACGGCAACTTTATAAAAACGTGCATATATTTGTCGTTTTAAATCCGTTTTCTACGTAAAATATGTCCTTAGCTTCGTATCGAAGTAAACTAATATATTTTTGACTAGTCGAAATAATTTGTGAAGCTTAAGGCTCGTTTTTGACCCGAAATATGTGAAAACTGCATGCTGAAAATCCTGAAAATAATATATTTCGTCGTCAAACTTTAAAAATTCACCACGGCTTCGTTATAACTCCGTTTTTGTCCGTTCAAAAGGCCACGGATTCGTTTTAAAGTATATTTTCTAAAAATCAAGGCCAAAGTGTCGTACCATCAGTGGGTTTTTCCAGAAATTCGTTTTAAGGACAGAACGTAAAATATAGTTTACGAAAATAGTTTTTCTCGGACAAAACCTATTCTAATCCCTTCAAATCAACTCCAAAGCTAATCTAATCCTACCATACACCTTCTTAGGGTGTCATGGATTCCTAATCACCATCAAGACCAAAGAATAACTTGGGAATAATTATAGGATGACTAATAAGTATATAAAACCTTAAAATCAAGAAATAAATGGTATAAACTACATAACATGCATATAAGTTCCAAAAATGATAAGAAACATATGAAAATGATAAGGAAACTTAAAAATGACAAGAATATGCTTACTAGTGCAAATGAAGAGGTGTAGGTAACAAAGGATTAACTTAAATATCCTTGGTTTTTATTTCAAAACCATAAAAAGGATATATATACTAGATTGAAATAACACTTGAAGTTGCAAAAATCTTGATCCCTTTGGTGTCTCTTGAGTGGCCGGTTTTTATAGAGCAAAAGAGAAGAGAGAAATTTTTTTGTTGCTAACACTTTGATAAATGAGAAGTATGTGATATTTTTGTCAAGTAAGACTTTAAGTACTTGTGAATTATTAGAGACAAATACCATACCAACATTTATGTGACACCCTCCCCTTGGCCGGTTTTTGGGGGAGGGTTGTCTCCCAAATATTTTTTTTTCTTTTCAAAATGTTTACTTGTATATTTGTTGTATAATTTGTAGAATTTGTAAAGAAAAGGTAAGTGAATTGTAGGTAATTGGGACTTTTTGGTAAAAGTAAGTTTTTAATAAATCAAACTAGAATGTATTGAGGTGATAAAAATTGTAAAAATACTTTCCTTGTGAAAATCGGGTGATAAAATAATTATCGTAAAATTTTAAGAAAAACGACGTAATAATTAAACTTTAACGATTAAAATACCAAATAAATTAGAAACACTAGGAAAACTAAAAATATAGTTTTTATGAACTAAATGTGAGTTTAAAAATACCTCGGGATCATTTTTGAATGTAATGGATTAAATAATCAAAATAAAAACTCACGCGATAAAAATTATTAAACATAAAAATTACGCGTTGAAAGTGAAAATGAAATGTCGTGCATGTACTAATGAGATGCACATGATGTCAATGAAATGTAGACTAATCATAGTCCATATGAAATGTACGTGATGTCATGATCATGAATTCGCCGCTAAACCTCCAAGGTTACGCGAATTTGAAACAAGTAAACCAAGTTTACTAAAAATGTGAAATAATGAGACATGAACGGTGTCGAGAAATGACCTGAAAGTACGGATTGTCACAAAATGAAAAGGTAAAACAACACTTTAAAGAGTTATATGATTCAATCAAAGTCACTCGTGACAAGAACAATGAAATAATAACGTCTTTACAAAAGGAAATTGAGAATCTGAGGAGTCAGGAAAAAGGGAAACTGCCACTTGTCTTTAATGAGAATGTTGCATCAAAGTCATCCTCAGATTGAAAATATACTGTGACTGTTAAATACATTCCTCCTCATTTTAGGAATAATGAACTTGTGTTTCATAACTACTTTGCTCACCTTAAGGATAGTCTAGAATGTCTCTGTGAGATTGTGGAAGAGGATTTCATAAATAAGCCTCTTGATAGAGAAATTAGGTTTGCTTGCATTCAGGCCAAACGATCTCATGAGCTGCTAGAATGTTTAATAGCAACATGTCCTAAATCCTTAGGTGCGAAAGGTAAAGCTGTGATGCCTTGTTCTATGCCTAGTGCCAAGTTTACAAACCATTCTATGCCCAGTATTAAGAAAGTGAATACTAATGTGCCTTCAAGTAGTTCAGATCCCTGCACGTCTAGTTCAGGAATGCAAAAAGTAGATCAACCAACTAATGTTCCCATAATTCCCTCTACAGGAGTAATCAGTGACATAAAAGCAAGCGGGTCAAAGCCTCCAGGCAATACCAAGCAAGATAGGACCTCGCAAGCTAAGAATGTGCATTGGAAGAGAGTAGAAGATCACCCTAGGAATATTAAGTTTGAGTTGAATAAAACGAATCGTGTTGATTCTAGTATTAGCTATAAGCGTACTGTAATTAATTCGAATTATGCTACTGTCTGCAAACCATGTAATGATGACTACTTGTTTTCTGTTACTAATCATGAATGTGGTGTGAATGATTTGTCTAATGCTGTTAAATACCCTGTTAAGATTGTTAATGAAAAAAATCAAGCTAAGAAGGCTAGAAAGCAATGGCGGAAGAAGGTTAGGAAACATTGGAAACCCACAGGGAGGAAAAATTAGTAACATAGGTTATCAGTGGATACCTACTGGGCGAAAATTCAATCTTAATGAGATGTGCCCTAAATTATCTAGATCAATGCCCATTAGGAAGTGGATGCCTACTGGTAGAACTATTCCCTTAAGAAGTGAACTTACTTTGAATAGGTCTAATACGGACACTAGCACTGCATCTATCCCTAATGATTCCATTGTTTCTATTTCTGATGTGGGTCTTCCAATCACTGTTACTAACCAAATGGAACCCATTCTTGCATGGGGATCCCAATTATCCAGTTATCCACTCTTGTCTGTGTTCAACTGCAGATCGTTCAAATCTTTCTGTGGTACCTGGACTCAGGCTGTTCCAAGCATATGACTGGAGATCGGCTCATGAAGTTCGTGAGTAAATTCATCGGGACTGTTAGATTCGGGAACGACCATTTTAGAGTAATTATGGGTTATGGAGACTATGTTGTTGGCAAAAGTGTAATCTCCAGGGTATATTATGTTGAAGGTCTTGGTCATAACTTGTTTTCTGTTGGTCAATTCTGTGATTCTGATCTAGAAGTGGCATTTAGAAAACATACTTGTTTCGTTAGAGAACTCGATGGTGTGGAACTATTAATAGGAACCCGTGGTTCAAATCGATACACGATCTCTATCAAAGACATGATGAAGTCTTCTCCAATCTGCTTGCTATCAAAGGCTTCAAAAACAAAGTCATGGTTATGGCATCGTCGTCTCAATCACTTGAACTTCGGCACCATTAATAACCTTTCCAGAAAGGATCTTGTCAGAGGCTTGCCTAGATTAAAATATGAAAAGGATCATCTTTGTTCAGCTTGCCAATTGGGAAAAAGCACAAAATATGCCCACAAACCAAAACCCACAAACTCAGTAATGGAAGTTCTTCATACCCTTCATATGGATTTGTGCCGACCAATGAGAGTGCAAACGATAAATGGGAAGAAATACATTATATTCGTTGTTGATGACTACTCTCGATTTACTTGGGTAAAGTTTTTGAGGAAAAAGGATGAAACTCCAGATGTCATCATCAAACTTATCAAACAGCTTCAGGTTCGACTCAACAATTCTGTTAGAATTGTTCGAACAGACAATGGCACAGAGTTTGTTAACAAGACTTAATTCAGTTTTATGAAAGTGTTGGAATCAGTCATCAAAGAAGTGTTCCACGAACTCCTCAACAGAACGGTGTAATTGAAAGACGAAATCGAACTCTTGTGGAAGCCGCAAGAACAATGCTAATTTATTTAAAGGTTCCAATGTTTATATGGGCTGAAGCCATTTCCACTACTTGCTACACCCAAAATCGTTCCCTTATTCACACCTCTCATGGAAAAACTCCATATGAACTTGTCCATAAACGAAAACCTGATCTATCCTACCTTCGTGTGTTTGGTGCTTTGTGCTATCCAACGAATGACGGTCAAGATTTAGTCAAATTAAGAGCAAAGGCAGATATTGGAGTTTTTGTTGGTTATGCACCAAACAAGAAGGGTTACCGAATCTACAACAATAGAACTCGAGATATGATGGAAACTATTCACGTCACGTTTGATGAGCTGTCCGGGAAAATGGCTCTAGGACAACCTAGTTCTGGACCCGCATCATCAAGTAGTCCCATCAGTTCTACTCTTGTATATGATTCTTCACTAGCAACTCCTTATGTACCTCCTTCAGAAGATGACTTGAAGAAACTGTTTGATCTAATGTTTGATGAACAATATGAGCCAACTAATAATGATTTGTCAACTCCATCAACAGAGGCTGCTCATATCCCTGTCAATGAAGATAACCCTTCAGTTTCTATGTCATTAAGTCAAGAAGCGCCTGCTGCTGATCACTCTGTCACATCAACAAATCATCAATCATCGAGTGTACATCATGGAATTGTTTATGGCACCCTTGATGGAGAGAATCCCTTTGCTACTCTTGAAGATGCACCATTTGAAAACATATTTGCTCCTGAATCATCATCATAACCATCTTCATCAGGAGAAATCTACTCTGCTACTTCAGTTCCTCAACAACAACCACACGAACACCTTAGAAAATGGACACATGATCATCCATTGGACAACATCATTGGAAATCCTTCTCGTCCTGTATCCACTCGCAAACAACTTGCAACTGATGCCTTATGGTGCTTCTTCAACTCTGTACTATCCAAGGTCGAACCAAAGGATGTTAAAACTGCAATGAATGAAGACAACTGGTCCAATGCCATGCAAGAAGAAATTCATGAGTTTGATCGACTAGATGTATGGGAATTAGTACCTGCTCCTGATTGTGCCATGATCATTGCTCTAAAGTGGATCTTCAAAGTAAAGCTTGATGAGCATGGCGATGTATTAAAGAACAAGGCTAGATTGGTGGCAAAAGAATACCGTCAAGAGGAAGGTATTGACTTTGAAGAATCATTTGCTCCAGTGGCACGCATCGAGGCAATCAAAATCTTCTTGGCTAATGAGGCAAGTAAGAATATGATTGTCTATCAGATGGATGTAAAGACGGCTTTTCTTAATGGAGATCTTAAAGAAGTCATATAAGTCAGCCAACCGGAAGGTTTTGTGAATCCAGAGCATCCTACTCATGTCTGTCACTTGAAGAAGGCTCTTTACGGCTTGAAGCAAGCTCCAAGGGCATGGTATGATATGCTATCAAACTTTCTTCTATCTATTGGATTCAGCAAAGGAGCAGTTGATCCGACATTGTTCACTAGAAAGTCAGGCAAACATTTAATTCACGTTCAAATCTATGTTGATGATATTATCTTTGCCTCGACTGACCCCAATGAATGTGACCGTTTTTCTAAGGAGATGGGCTCCAAATTTCAAATGTCAATGATGGGACAAATGTCATTATTCTTGGGATTACAAATTTCACAAAGTCCCGGAGGCATTTTTATAAATCAATCTAAATATGCAAATGAGATTTTAAAGAAATTTGGATTTGATTCTTGTGACCCTGTTGACACTCCCATGATAGAGCGTACTAAACTGGATGAGGACCACTCAGGGATCATGGTAGACCAAACGAAATATCGAAGTATGATTGGATCCCTGATGTACCTTACAGCCAGTAGACCTGATATTCTGTTCGCTGTATGCATGTGTGCTAGATATCAGGCTAAGCCTACCAAAAAGCACCTTGAAGCGGTTAAAAGGGTCTTTCGGTATCTCCAAGGAACCATCAATATGGGACTTTGGTACCCGAAGGACAACGGTATGTCGCTAACAGCCTATGCAGATGCTGATCATGCAGGATGTCAAGATACACGTCGAAGTACGTCTGGAGGTGCTCAGTTTTTGGGTGATAAGCTTATGAGCCGGTCTTCAAAGAAACAAATGAGTACTTCTATATCCTCTAAAGAGGCTGAATACATAGCCATGTCATCTTGTTGTGCTCAAATCCTATGGACGAGATCCCAATTTTCTGACTATGGCTTTGAATTCAACAAAATCCTTCTGTATTGTGATAACAAAAGTGCCATTGCTCTCTCTTGCAACAACGTTCAACATTCAAGAGCTAAGCACATCGACATTCGACATCATTTCATTCGGGAACAAGTGGAAAAAGGTGTGGTGGAACTCTATTTTGTGAGGACTGAATACCAATTAGCAGACATCTTCACCAAAGCTCTTCCAAGAGAACGTTTTGAGTTTATCCTTCCACGTCTTGGTCTAAAGAGTCTACAACCGGAAAGACTCAAGCGTCTTCAAGAGGAAGACGAGGAGTAAAGGTCTTTATCCATCTATCTCTTGTATATACTTATTCAAAAAGCAAAATACAAAATTTCAAAACCCACAAAAGAAAATATAAAAATATAAAATTTTCAAAAATCCATAAAAATTAGAAAATCTTGAAAAATTCCAAAAAATATTGTTTTTCTTTCATGTTTTTCCTTATTCGATATCATCTACGGACTTTATGTTGTCATTCAAAGAATGTCACGGGTCTTCAGATGTTCTTCGAATGTACATAATTTTGCTTAAAAAAAATGAGGCGGAGAAAAATGGTGGTTTATTGTCATTTCAGGCAGTAACCCGTTTTAAAAGGTAAAGATCAGAGCCATGCTAAATATTATTTTTCAAATCTCATGCTCTGATTCTTAAAACAAATGTTTGTCACCAAAAAGACAAACGTTTTCTTTCCAAATATTATTCCGTCTAATGATTCTTCTGAAAAATATTTGCCATCTAATGAAAACTAAATTGCTTTGAAAATACCTCGTTCTCTATTATTCTTGTAAATCATCAGTGCTTATCATCTGTCAAAATCTCTATCTCTCAATCAACAACTTGTGTCATTGATTGAGGGGGAGAATGATTTCAATCGAATTAAAAATGTTATTTTTCAAACAATTGACACGTAAATGAGCAAGGTTTATATTTTTTTTGGAAAATCAAAAAGAACAATGTTTTATACAATTAATTCAAAACCTTTGTTATTGTTATGTTTTCAAAATATACTCTTGCATGTTTAAACAATGGAGATTAAAGTCTGAAAATCTGATCCTTATCAGTTAAAATGTTCTTTTCAAAAGCATGTCACTATTCTCCCCAAAAAGCTCTCAAAATTTAATTTAAATCAATAGAGATCACAACTCTCAAAGGATTTGGAAAGTGTGATCGGGGGAGAATTTGTGATTTAAATTGGATTTAAACTGATAACTTGATAATTGGTTTTATAAGTGTTTAGCAAACTCTCTTCCATTCATGTGCCAAACGATTTCAAATTTTCCATGCACATATTAAGGGGGAGCACCTATTTTAAACCAAAAAGGATTGAAACGTGATTAACTTGTTCCAAAGTGCAGGTTTGCTCTAATATGTGCAAAAACTCTATTAAATCTCGATGCACATATTGAGGGGGAGCAAAATCTTTTTTGAAAACCACATCCTTTCCTAAAACATTCTTTACGAAGTATGAAAACTACTACTTTTGATCGGGAAAGTGATGTTGATATCTTTTAGAAATTGTTGATCAAAGAATCGAATCTTTCGTTCTTTTAAATCTGAGATTTTCAAGTCCTCTTGCCTCCATGTGCCAAAACTATTTAGAATTATGATGCACATGTTGAGGGGGAGCTCTTTTTCTAAAAAATATCAAAAGCAATTCAGGTACAAAATGCTTTGATAATATATCACAAGTATCTGGATTGATTTTCAAATGGTTTTCAATTGGTTCCAATGGCTGATGAACAATACCAAAAGACCGACCAATTTATTTTATGCATGGTGTTATAAGGATGGTTAGGTTAGATATTCGTTCCCATGATCCGCCAGAACCGGAGGGATCTACCCAGGGATAATCCCCTAGATAGTGTGGAGTCCTTAAGTATGATGAAAAAAGGAGAAAAATGAGAAATGGGAAGAGTGCAGACTGAGACTGAGCTATTACTGGAATAAACCCAACAAGGTTCTAGTAATGAAGTCTCGGTAAGCACTGAAGGGGTTGAAGAATAAAAAAGAAATGAATATGAAAAGGGTGAAAATAAATAGCCAGAAACCGGGTTCAATGCATATGCTACTAGTGGTTACTAAGGTAACGCCGGTATTGAAGACAAGACGTCATGGACCCAGTGACGCACTGCACTAAAACTTCCCAAGCTACTCAAGTTCCTCTTTAAAGGACTTGTTTTATTCTCACGGGGAACCGACATAATCTATCGACTTTCTCTTAGAGATTGTTGATATTGAAGAAGGAGACCCTCTCCCTAGTCTCCGGCATAGGAACCAAATGTGCACAATTGAGTCTAGAACCAAGAGATCATCCACAATATCTCATTAGGACACACAATCTATGAAGACTCTCTGTTTCACACAATGTGGAAAGATAATATATTCTTTTAGAGTCCTACGCATTATCCTTGTGGTATTGCCAGAACATCTGAGTGATATGCTAACATATTCACAATGAAGATGGAAAGCCTTCTTGAGCCAACATCAAACAAGCTCCTAGTGGGTGGCATGTGAGATCTATCCAATAGATCAACCATGTGACAACTGAATAGAAACAATAGGGCGATTCATATTTATGAATCAATCCTGGTTCAGGTTATGGATTGACGGATACCTTTGAAAAACCAGTCGTTGTGCTTAAAAACTCTTTTCCTTAGCACATCGACTGTGTACTAATATTTCAAAATAAAAGGTGTTTATGATTGATAATTGATTTTCATTAAAACCTTCGTTGTATTGCAAAAACAATTTCTATTGAGCGGTACACGATTGTTTTTCAAATCTCTTTTCATCAATCAGTGAATCTCAATACGCTGGTTCACTCACTCCGTGTTGTCTTCTTTGAGACGTTCCGGTTTGAGAACAGCTAGAGCAAATTCTGCGAAACCCTGTCAAGGAAATTCTTCGGAATTTTACCTGATCACAGGCAGTACTTGTACTGATCAATGGGGAACTGTGGGCCGTGTACCTCAATTCAGCGAAAGTGATCAAAGACACTTTCTTGCACTTTATTGCTAACTGTTGTATGCAGGTATGCCCGACGTTTGCAGCTGATCAGAATGAAGCGGTCAATCCATAGCTACATGCTCACACTACACATTCATCTCTAAAGAAATCATGATAAGTGCTTCAACGACTCTGATACTTTCACTCCATGCTTCTGCTACGCTGCTGCAAATATCATGAATCAACTAAAGCTTCCGCTACTCTGATGAAAAGAAATCATGATCCAGAATGTGAGCATGTCGGTCCACTGTCACAACATCACAAAAAGTCAACACCACAATGGAAGAGTTAGAGATTTATGCAAGCTGATGATCTCAAAGCTGGCTCAAAATTCATCATCACGTGGATCAGTTAAAGACCTCCACTTGAAATTATCCAAACATGCGGAACATGAAGAATCAAGACTACGAGCTACTGAGCAAAGAACTTAATCAAGAATCCTAAAACAATCTAATGTAATATCTGTTTGTATTCATTGTAAATTGAGGTGACCTCCCTTAGGGGGAGATTGTTAGGAATTAGAAAATTCAGTCGTTAAAGAGTCGGTCACCTCAAGTATATGTATTCATTAGAAAGCTCGTAGTCGTAGTCAAGTTATGTTATTAAGTAGTTTGTTAAGTAACACCGTGGAGGACGGACGGGTATTTACCCACTGTATGCCTGATCCACAGCCCGAAGGTGGCGGTTATTTGTAAGACACTATAAATACCCTCTACCTCCCAAGGTAGAGGGTTGGAGATTCAATACCATTTTTCTTTGTTTCACATAGTTCCCAACTCTCTTCCCTTTCTCTCTCTAGAACTTTCTCTCTCTAAACATCTTGTACGCCTCATGTGTTTATGGTTTAGTGTGCTTGTGAAATCCCATATCTTACACGAATATACGAAGAAAATGGCCAAAGTCAAGAATCGAGACACTCAAGCTGCTGAAACTAAAGGGGACGGCGTCAGGTTATACTTATTACATCGTCGGAACAAGTCTTGTGACGATACAGTAGCCAAATTGCTTATTTTCAAGTGACGGCATCAGGTTTTAAAAGAGTAGGGCGGCAGCTCAGATGGCCTAGATTTGATCCAGACGGCGTCAGAGACTCAAGGCGACGGTGTCACGGACATAAGGTGACGCCGTCACAATGATAACGTGGCCAAGACGAAACCCTAATAACGGCGACCTGACGGCGTCACAAATTATAGGGTGACGCCGTCGCAGTTGTAACCTTATATATAGAATCTGAATTTTTTAGTTTTCAGTGTATAGTTTTATGGAGTAAAAAACCTAAACTGAACCAAGGCTGTCTTGTACAGTATTTTAGGGTTCTATACTCTATCTTACATCAAGATAAGTGTTTTACATCATTAATTTAATTATGTCTTCAATTGATTGTGTATGCTTGCATGTTCCCCATGTCCGGCTAATTTACTTGTGTGTTTGCTTAGGTAATATGAAACTTAGTTATTGAATATTGATTGGTTGTCTCTTATCTTAATTGTGATTGATCTAGTATTGCGATAGGTCATTCCTTGTGTTGTTAATGCTTGATTAATCTTTGTTGAACCTTAGTTTATAATCACCTAGAGTAATTGTAGGCTATACATCCAAACAATACCTTAGAGTTAAAGTTTATAAATCCTAGAGATTTTGTAGTCATCAACCTTTGGTAGCTTCAAAGAGTTAGGGATAAACGCATACCCTACGACCTTAGAGACACAACGCGATTAAGAATAAGGACGTGACAATTCAACCATCAATAGGAGATAACTAGGGAGTAATAAAGCCTAAGAAAATACATTTTTAATCATCATACGAGCACACAACAATAGACATAGACTACATTCACCTTAGCTTAGATAATTAGATAAGTAGAAGTAATCGGTAGGAATACCAATCCCCAAATCCAAACCCCGAGATTCGTACCTTTCAATTTCCTAAAAAAAACATAAAAAGATAAAAAATAATCTTCCTCAACCCCAACCTTAGCGTAGTAACTTCTCACTAGCATTCCTATTCCCCTAGAGAACGATATCAATTCCCGTGGCTTACCCTAATACCACACTACAACGATTAGGTTCACTGCCTAGGGTGTTGAAAAACTTGCTCGACGAAAAGGAAGTTCCTTTGACCCCGAACGCGTTGTGTAAGCGTATCAATTCCCTTTTTATTTAGGTGTTTTTATTATTTAAACTCTTAAAATAACAACAGTTTGTGTTTATGATGTTTGTGCTAGAGTGTGTGTTGACTTTGTTTTTAATTGCATAAAAGTTGCCATATAAACTTAATAATGCGTGAGTTTTAAAAGGTTGATACCATGAAAAATGAAATTTTTTGACCTATTTTAAGATAGGTGATTTGCACATTTTATGTTCTGGTTAACTCTGTAGGACCTTAAATATATCAACCTTATCACAATACCCAACCTTTTCACACGAGTAGGACACACGTTAAACACAAACTATATGCGTAAAGATGAAGAAGAAAAGATAAGAAAGTTTGGTGACTTGATGTTATGCATATGAAGATGAAAAGAAAACTTGTTTATTCTTGAAAGAAAAACACACACAAAACACACTCAAGCACACCTCTCAAATGATACTTTGAGGGGTATTTATAGTACAAGTAACATAATGCCCTAAGGCTTGGCCATGGGCCGTGAGATGGGCTTGGACATGGATTGGGTTACATGAACTTATACAAGGCTAGCTTAACTAAACGATTAACCATTTAGCTTAGCCCAATCTACGAGCTCGTTGACTATTCTAGTACGATATCTAACACACGTTACAAAGTTCCTAAACGTGAATGACCATCACTTCTAATAAAAATGTTACAGCTAACAATCTCCCCCTAAGGGGTGATCATTCAAAAGATGCTCCACTTGATTAGGTCTTTACTTTCCTTGAGCTTGAACTTTGCGTGTAGATATAGAATAGTCTTAATTCTTTGTTCCTTCATGCTTTGTCATCAATTAAAGTGGTTGTCTGCCGTTGTCAACTTCGTTGGTTAGGTGTCTCCACGACTTTCTCAACCATGCTCACACTTCTATTTGACTTTGAAGATCCGTTGTGACGAAGTTCTCGAGTCTTTAAACTTTGAAGATTCTTTGACATTGACGAAGAATCATCATTAACTTTGTGTTGCTGTTGAATTTGATGAGAACTTTCATGTGTTGTTGGTATGAGCATGGGGAGAATCTACACGATCTCTTCCTCCCACGAGCATCCATAAGAAGAAAACATAAAATATGGGTTAGAAATAATCCAGCACTTACAAGTTTGAATTTCGAGTGTGTTAACAGCATAGTGTGAAAACACGTCTCTAATTCTCACAAAGGCCGTTCCTGAACTGGAGTCCCACAAGTGAGATAACGCGATGTACCGAAGTACATCTACAGTTCAGATGAGCCGCTGAGGTACACCGAAGCATCACCTCATGACTGTAGACCGTTTGAGACACACTAAGCGTAATCCACAGGGAGTTACCGAAGTGACCTGCTGTCAGGGCTGCTTGATGTTGACCCTGGCAGGAGTTTTCATTCAATCATTGAAGATCACAGATGTGAAACTTCTCATAAATGTTCTGGCAGATTGCTAAGATCTGCGTAGGACTCTAGAATATATCACTTGTGTCCTTATTGATGAACAACAAGCGATGTCATGTCATGTGTTCCTATGAGATCTTTTAATGAATCTCGTGGCTCTAGACTCGATTAGTGCATTTTGGTTTTCCTAAGCGGAGACTAGGGAGAGGGTCTCCTTCTTCAATATCAACGATCTCTAAGAGAAAGTCGATAGATTATGTAGGGTTCCTAGTGAGAATGAAACAAATCCTTTTAAGAGGAATTGAGTGGCTAGAAGGTTAGGTGCAGTGCGTCACTGGGTCCATGACGTCTTTTTCTTCAATACTAGTGTCATCTAGTGACAACCAGTAACATATGAATTGAACCCGGTTTCTGCCCTAAGATTGATTATGGAAGGCTATTTCTTTTCACCCTTTTTCATTACATTTCTTTTTAATTCTTCAACCCCTTCTTTCTCCTTTCTCACATTACTCCTTTTTTCAATCATACCTAAGGACTTCTAATACTAACTCTTGGTATTGTCCTTGGGTAGATCCCTCAGGCTCTGGCGGATCATAGGACGGATTTTCCTATCCTTAGTCACCTTATAACTCCATGACTATCCTATTGTTGCCATAAAACCATTTTTCTTGAAAATATCTCAACGTGTTTATGATTATCAAAATATTGTGTTAACACCTTGAGAGTTTTGTTTTTAAAAAATACTCCCCCTTCACATGTGCTTATATTGTTTTAACTGAAATCTGCACAGAGAGGATAGAGTTCGCACTTTTTGAATTGATCGACTTTAAATGAGCTAGACCGATTCGAGACACGTTTACATCACTAGAAAACTAGCTTGAAATTATTGCCCGTCCTGGTCAAGTCCATAGAAAGTTTCTCGAGATGGTACATTATTCCTCGTCAATTCAATGGTTACGACTGAGTCGAGCTCATTTGAGAATCAAACAACGATCATTAAACTTTTTGATCACATTTTAATCACGTTTCTCCCCCTCAAAAATAGCATATCTATGATGTTTTGAAACAAAATGATTAAAAGATATGTTTTTCGAAAAGCATTTGGAGAGAAACTGATCTAGCATGAATTTTGGAACATTTTAGGTTTTATACTCCCCCTTAACGAAAGCATATTTTTCATACAGAAAATTTAGAATCAATTAAGGGTTTAAAGGGAGTTATCTTGGTACCAAATGTGAGAGATTTTGAAAAATCTTTTTGAAAATTTTTGAATCAATGGTACGCAAGATGATGAAGATTTTGAAAATCTTTTGAAGATATTAGAGAGAAGAAATATCTTCATTTGTTTTAGGATAAGTGCTCGATATTTATGAAAATCGATTTTGCGTAGCACTTTCCTTTCTTTAAAGATCGGGTTGCAAGCGGAAATACTTACAAGCCATTATGATTTTAGGAATAGTGCTTGAAAAATACTTAAAACCTTTGATTTCGTTAGCACTTTCCTTTCTTTGAAGTGCGGGTCCTGAACTGATGTGTCCAGAAGCCGTTATTTTGAAGTCCGGGTTTCGTACTGAAGTATACGAAAGCCATTATTTTGAAGAAATTTTGAGAATCGACATGTTTTAGAAAACATTTAAAGAACTCTCACTCAAGCATCTGTACATGTCCGTATCATTGTTGAATAACATTTCTAGAAACGTACAGAATATCGATTATACGAGAGACATGTCGTGAGAAGAATATTTTTGGATTTTTGATTTTATATTGTTTTTGTATTTTTTGAAAGATTTTATATTTTTGTATTTTGTTTTTGTTGGTTTTATACAAGAAATGGAAAATCAAAAAAAGAAGATTGAAAGAATGAAGAGGAAGAGTTTACAGAATTGGAACCCTCTGATGAGCTGGGTTCAGAAATATTTGATGCACCTGCAACCAAAGTCGAAGAGATTTCACAAATAACAGTGTTAGAAGTATTTGATTCCTCACTCTGAGGGTGTTCACTATCAACAGTTATATTGGTATCTACTTCCTTATCCTGATGATTGTCACTATTATCTGTGTTGCTGCAAGTATCAAAAATCTTTCCTGTGGGAATCCATCTAAGACCTACTTTGTTGAAAACTTTTCCCGTGGGTATCCACCTAAGGTAAGATCTAGGAGTTGTTTTCTTTTCAGATGCAGCGGAAGACTCATTTTTTGAAAAACTACGTCCTGAAGAGATCCACCTATTAGGTTTTTGTACCATGTTCATCTTGTCGACGGGTTTGTTTCTGTTTGGAGTCTTAGTGGATTGTACCTTGGCATCATGATTAGCTGAAAAAGCACATTTTTGACATGTAGGACAGACATTCTTGTCAACATTCTTGTTTAGGGCAGCTACCTTAACATTGTCACTACAGTCATTTGGAAATTGTTTCTTGTTTGAAAAAGACTTAGGATTTCGAGTGTTGTTTTCTACATGCTTAGCATTCTGCTTCCCGTAACTACTCTTAGATGCATGCCAATTCCTAGTTGTTTGATGGTTCCTAGGTAATGGTTTACAACTACTAGTATTGCCTTGAAATCTTGTAGAATTCATCACCTTAGATGTTGCACCTAAAATTTCGTCTTTTCGAGTCTGTGCCTTTTTCCTAGCTTCTTCTAGATAGTGATTGTTGACCATGTCGTTAGAAACAACAGATTTAGAAGTTAAATATCTCAACCATCCATTTTTGATCAAATTAAATAGATCAATCTCAACCATCCATTTTTGATCAAATTAATTAAATTAATTTTTAATCTTATATTTAAAAGTTAAATATCTCACAAAGCGTTAATAGTTAGATAAAACTAATTACACCATTGCGACAAAAATAAAATTATCTTTCTATAAATATCCAATATTGTATACTTTCGACGAACTTATTTTTTATCGTTTTTTGTGGGTTTCAATATATTACACTATAAATGAAAATTTTAAAAATACTCTTGTGTGTTAACACAACCTCTAAACACTAAAAACCCTAACCCCTAAACATAAAAAACTAACCCCTAAACCCTAAAAAACCCTAACCCTAAACCCTAAACCCTAAAAACCCTAAAACCCTAAACCTCTAAAACCTTAAACCCCTAAAACCTTAACCGCTAGACAAAAAAAAACCTAAACCCTATCCGTTAAACCGTAAGAAACCTAAACCTTAACCCCTAAAAAGCTTAACCTAAAAAGTCAAACCCCTAAACCCTAAACACCTAAACCCTAACCGTAAACCCTAAACCCACAAAAAAGTCGGAAAAAAAATTCGTCGAAAGTATATGATGTTCAATATCAAATTAAAGGTAAGTTTATGCTTGTTGTGATGGTATGATTAGTTTCGTCTAACGATCAATGTTTTGTGAGATATTTAGTTTTTAAAAATGAAAGTGAAAGTTTATTTTATTGTTTTGATGAAAAAATAAGTGGCTGGGAGGTTTATTTGATCTTTAGTTTTTCTTTGATCTTTATTGAACCAAACTATGTATTACAAATGTAATTTTATGGTGTGCATATCAATTTTTATGATGTACATACCAACTCCCTTTAAAATAGGGCATTGTTATGCATACCGCAGTGTTGCATAACCGTTTAGTTCACTTTTTATTCTATGTGTTACTACATAATAGTACACGACATATTTTATCAGTTTATGTTCATATTTTTTTATTATCAGTTTTATGTTTTGTATTCATTGTTGAGTTGAAATCAGAGATGGAACCAGAGGGTTTTCGCGAGGGTCCAAGATTTTTATGGATTTTTTCGATATAGTTTTAATTTTTGAAAAAAAAACATTAAATTTTCCTAAATGTATTTAAAATGAACTCGGTCCATCGAAATGTGTTTCTATATTACGGTTACAAAAAATTTGTGCAACCGATTATATTTGGTTTCGGTTCCGTCCCTGGTTGAGATCAATGTAGAACCAAAATTATTTAAATATCTAATGAACCAATCCTAGCCACTCATTTTTTTATCATTAAAAAAAAAAAAAAAAAAAAAAAAAAAATCCTTATTTTCTATCTTTTTTTATAAAGCAAAGTATCTTGTGAACGATAAATCGTCAAGTAGAAAAAAATACACCATCGTAACGAGTTTTTTTATCTATCAGTAGACGGACACTTCGATATACTTTCGACGAACTTTTTATTGATTTTCTTTTTCAGTTACGTCTGAAAAGTTACATGTGATTTATATCACAAATCACATGTGATTTGTCCATACGTAATTGAATAAGAAATTGAAAAAAAAAAAAAAAAAATCGTTGAAAGTATATAAAAGGGCCCCTTTATAAAAATAAAATTTAATTCACGTCACGATGATTTGATTCGTTTTCTATAACGATTAAAACTTTATATTATTATTTTTTTAGTTTCTGTTTCATAATTTTATAATTAAAATCATAATTTAAAAAGTAAAATAAAATTAGGAAGATATTGAAATCACTTTAGAAGAGGTATATCCTAACCCTTTATGATATGATGGATATGTTTGATGCGGAGTTTTTTGAAGTTTTTTGTAGTGATAAGCGGTGAGCAATGAGCTTTTTGATTTTTGTTGTCCGTTTGGCAAATGAGCGGTGAGCTTTGCTATTTTTTGACATATCATTTTTCTCATTGACTTTTGGAGGAAACTGAGAAATAGACATTTTTGGTTTGAAAACCGGTTTGGGAACATTTGTTTTCTCCTCAGTCAATGATTTTGCAAACTTAGTATCCACAGTCTTCCCTTTTAGACATTCCAACTGAGCTCTCAAAAGATCATTTTTCTCTTTCATGTCCTTGTAGGCACGCTCATACGACAGTTTGTCATACTTGCATTCCTCGGTTTTTCGATCAAGTTGTTTAAAATAGAACACGTTTTCTTTTTCAAGTTTTTCAAGAGCTTTTTCATATTTTGAAACAATTTCGGAGGTCTCAGACTGAGTCTTTCATGATCTTCAACAGAATATGTTTGTAAGATAATGGACATGATATCGGTAGTCATAATATCTTCGAAGAGAGAATCATTTAAATTTTCCAAAACTTTGATGTGTTCAACACTTTCATTAGTTTGCTTTACCAGAGATTTATGGTCCTTGACAAAGTCACATGTTTCTTTCAAAAACGCTTGTTCAAAATGAATTACCCTCGAATTGATGTTATTAAGCGGAGGGGCAATTTGAGTTTCAAAAAACGATTTTGTTTCGTCATCATGACGAGTAAACCAGATGTTAGTAGTAATATTGGTTTTAGTTTTAACTGTCTCTTGAAGTCTCCCAATTCTAGTTTTAACGTCATCTAAAATGCTTCTCGCATCACTTGTGTTAAAAGGATTGTTTGAAGACATTTGTTCGATTTTCGAAAGAGATTGTGAGACAACAACAGGTTTTGAAACTGATTTTGACTCATTGTTTGAAACACTGGGTGTTATGGAAAACAATGACTTTTCTTTTTGAGACACAAAAGTAATTCCATTAATTTTGTTCCATTTGTTATAATCAATTGGTTTTAGATCTGGATTCTTTTGTTGCATTTTTGATCTACTCTCATCAGATAGTTCTAACGTTTCAAGAGAATCATGAACAATTATAGGTTCATGCACAGCTTTTCCATTATTCAACACATTCTGTTCTTTCTGAGCTTTCTTGAGGAAACAAGGAGGTGAGTTACCAAGAGCCATTTTTTGTGTTGTATGAAAATACGGATTTGTTTGATTAATCAGCATATTAGTTGATTTAGCTGAATGACCCGTTGTAACAAGCAAATTTTCCAATTTTTTGATTTTTTCATCTTTATCAAGAATTTCATCAAGAAGAGAATCTTCTCGTTTGGAAAAATCAGCAATCAACTGTTTCTTCTCTTTTTCAAGATTAGAATACGTTGCTTTTTGTTTAGAAAGTTGGTCTTTTAGTTCAGAAATTTCCTTGTTTAAAGATTTTATTTTTAAGTTCAAATTCACATCAAGCGTGTTATACTTGATTTGCATTTGATTTTCTCTTAAAACGGAATCTCGATAACCAATTTCTAATTCTGACTCTTTGTTTTTGTGAAATTCAAAAGCTTTTGCGTTCTCCTTGTAACTCTCAAGCTCAGCGGTCAATTTCTGATTCGCGGCCTTAACTTCGCGATTGACCGTTTTAACTTTCTCAATTTCAATACCACAATTATTAATTAATGTTTCAAATAGAGCACGAGTTTCCTCATCATTAGCACCATTTTGTTCACCTTGATCTCCATTAGGATCCATATATGGAGTTTCAGAGTTAACTTTGCTATTAACTTGCTCCCCCACATATGTGTCATAATAAGGTTCGGGAGATACAGAATGTGGCTTCTCATGAATAAACGGATTAGCAACATTATTATAATTTGGTACCTCATTGAGTGGATTTGTGTCATAGACGGGAGGTGTATCAAAAGTACCACATGATGTTGTGTTCTGCTGGTTGACTGTAAGACAGTAGTTTGCAGTATCGTTTGCTTTATCTACCCGTCCAGGATTCATGAATTCGTATTCCTCATCAGTCAACTCTATTCCCGATTCTTCTTTCAGTGCTAACATCAACATGTACTTGATCTTTGCAACACTCGGTATTGGTTTGACACGGCATTCTGAATCAAGATAACCTGAATCTTGGCTTTGAGGTTCGGAGGTAGCATTCTGAACCGTAGTCATAAAACAATTATTCCCATTTGGATATACCATATTCTGATTCACAATCTGACCCCCCTGATATCCAACATGCTGCCCTGCATATTGCATCTGATTCCCCATCTGTATACCCGAAGCAAATCCTTGCTGATTCCCGATAACATCTCCCATTTTTCCTTCTTGACTCATATGAATACTTGGTTGAGAAAATTGCGTATTGTACGATGAAATCCATGGGTTGTTGTTATTCGGTGTAGTGTAACCACTGATGTTTAATGCTTTGGCGAATGCAGCAATAGCAGTTGTGAAAGCAGTTGTATAACGATCTTGCATAGTTGCCATTGATGAAGGTATGTATGATAAAGTTGATGTAGGATCGATTCAACGATAAAGGATTTGTGTTTAAGGTATGGTCGTTTGAAGTTTTGCTGAAAAATCTGACTCGTAAGCTTGTTCTTAGGCGTAAAATTTTTTGTCCCAAAATTTTAAATTCACCATAAAATTCAATTCTAAGGTTGTATGAAAATTTTGAGTTTTGAAAATTTTGACGCCAAATTTGACCGAAAAAATTTGAATTTGGGTCCAAAAATTTGAATTTTTGACCAAAATTTTCACAGTTAAACAAAAATTTGAATTTCGCGTAAAAATTGAACGTTTAGACTCCCCTAAATTATTTTTATTTTTTTAAAGAAATCCTTAGGCGTAGAAAATGCTTAGGCGTAGACAGAAGAAGTTACGCGTAGAGTCCTGTTATGCGTAAACAGTGAGCTTAGGTGTAAACTTTGTCCTTAGGCGTAAGATTTGAATCTTATGCGTAAACAGTGACCTTACGCGTAAAAATTAACTCTTATGCGTAAACAATATCCTTACGCGTAAGATTTCTCTTATGCGTAAAAATATCTTACTCGTAAGTTTTAATTCTTATGCGTAACCCAGTGTCTTATGCGTAAGATTTAACTCTTAGGCGTAAAAAACTTGCTTACGCGTAAAAACAGAATCGTATCTCTCTAACTTGTCCTAGCTAGTGAGATTTCACAAGTCGAAGTATTCCACAAACTTATCCAAGTGAGGGAAGTACTAAGTAACCGTTGAAGCTCGAAGAATCTGCACCAAAAGCTTATGCGTAGAAACCAAAATTCTTACGCGTAGGTTTAGGGTTTTGACTTTTCTTACGCTTAAAAAGAGGGTTTTGACCAAAAGTAAGCTTACGCGTAACAGTGCCCAGAAATGTGTAAAACACGATTTTTCACCCAAAAACACGTTGCCAAATGATTTCTTTTGCACAAACTTCTTCCAAAACACTTAAAGATCAATAAAGTCTACAACTTTAAGCTTAAAACCACGTAAAAATCAAAACTTTATATAAAAAGCTTGCGTTTTTATGTAAAAAACGAAACTTGTTGGAAAAGTTTCAACCAAAAACGAACACAAACACTCCTAAACTATTGTTAGGCGATTGATACCAATTGTAGGACCTTGTTTTTATCAACCTTATCACAAGTAAACCACGTTACGCGTATAACACGTAACCCACAAACCCACGTATGCGTAGAACAAGCAACTCGTAAACTGAAGTTATGCGAAGAGAGATTAAGAGAAGAACTTGGTGACTTGATGATATGTATTCGTATGTATGTTTAGAGAAAGGGAGAAGAACATAAAAACAATATTTCATAAATAAAACATACACACACACACTCAAGCACACACCTCAAATGTGTCATTTGAGGTGTATTTATAGTACAAGTAACATAATGCCCTAAGGCTTGGCCATGGGCCGTGAGATGGGCTTGGACATGGATTGGGTTACATGAACTTATACAAGGCTAGCTTAACTAAACGATTAACCATTTAGCTTAGCCCAATCCACGAGCTCATTGACTATTTTAGTACGATATCTAACACACGTTACAAAGTTTCTAAACGTGAATGACCATCACTTCTAATAAAAATGTTACGGCTAACAAACTCATTTTATTTTTTTGCAGTAAACAGTTGTACATATATCACATCATGCTTACTGTATTTATACATTAAAATGTGTCGATCAAAATTGTTAGGAATTGGAAAATTTCTTAGTGAAGAGTCGGTCACCCCAAATGTTATCTAGCTGAAGTTAGCTCGTAGACTTGTCGTTAGTTACGTTATTTATCAGTTTATTAGTTAGTTATTAGTTTAGTTTAGCGTAGTGCAACACCGTGGAGGAAGGACGGGTCTTTACCCACTGTATCCCTGATCCACAGGCCGATAGGAGGTCGAGTCTTATGTAACTATAAATACCCCTTCCATCCATGGAAGGGGTGGTGCTTCATAATCTAATACTCTACAATTTGTGTAAACCTCTAGCAAGAACACCCTCTCTCTCTCTACTTTCTCTCTCTAAAATGGAAAACATGTATTTTGATCTCCCAAGACCACCCGAATCATCTAACACAATAAATATCGATCCTTTACAATTGGTACCAGAGCCAAGGTTGTTGTGTTTTGATGATTTTGTGTGGCTCGAAACTTGGTTAAACTGATTTTATATCATTTTCGTGTGTCATATGATTTATATCATTTTGTGTGGCTCGAAACATGTTTTTTATGTATCTTGCTTTGGTCTAAATTATCATATGGTTTAATCTTGTGCACAACTGTCCAAAAACAGTGGTCATATGGTTTAAGTCTAAATGTTTTTATGTGTCATTTTTTGAATATCTGGTTCTAAACTATGGTGTTTTAAGGTCATTTGGTCATTTCTGGGTTGTCATAACGTGTTTAAATGGGTCAAATATGCACATTTTTCTGCATGTTTCTGGGTTTCTTATGAACATGGTCGGAAACTTGGTCAGATAACTCGCCGGAAAAGTCAATGATAAATTTATAGCGATTTATCCATTATGTCCATATTCATTGAATCTGCATAGCGACTTGCTTTGAGAAATTATAGCGACTTGCGCTCTTCTTTAAGAGTAGCAACTTGGCTATACATAGCGACTTGACTCCAAAGTGACCTAGCGACTTGTTATTTAACAAGTCGTAGCGACTTGGCTAGCAACTTGGCTAGCAACTTGGCTAGCGAGTTGGCTAGCGAGTTGGCTAGCAACTTGGCTAGCGAGTTGACTAACGACTTGGCTAGCGAGTTGACCAGCGACTTGGCTTAGCGAATTGGCTAGCGACTTGACATGAACAGAAAGTTAGATGAAGAATTGACCTGACTCATAAAGGATTAGCGACTTGGTTATAAGATGGCATCTTAACAGTAACAGAAATGAAAAGAAGATGTTATGACTAGAAAGTGACAACGACCACAATACAACTTGACCTTGATCTCAAAACCTAATACCATATTACATCTTCACCAAAGAATATGTACAAGATTCGACACAACATCAACATATTTATCTCATCATTCAACTTGGTGTCTCAATGAAAGAAGTTAGATTGAATCTCAGCCTACTCACTTGGGTTATTTCTGTTTCATCAAAGACCTTGGAGGTCAAACCCACAAGTAATGTATTCATCACTGATTCATCACTAAATCTTTTGATCTCAGACCATTCTCTTCGTGTGATACCAAATGAATATCTAGACCAATGGGCCATAACACGATAAGAAAGTCTCTTCATCGATCTGAGATATGTCTTACATCTATCATCTATTCGAACCCAAGGAATAGAGTTATAACAATTTTCGTTATACTCTTTTTCCTCTTGTTTCGATTATGTTCACTAAGAAATATACTATATCATTCACTCATATGTCATTTGATCTCAGTTTCTCATCCATGGTTTTCTAAACGAAATAGTCAAGACTATCAAAAGTCTAATCCACGAAAATTATGAAACCATCATTGATCTAAAAGTTTGTGATAATGTCCGAATATATGTGAAAAGAACTCAAAACCATTTAGGGTTTCAAATCTTGTTCATGATTCGTTTTAATGAAACAAAAAGAGAATCATTACAACAATGTTAGACTCATATTTTTGGCTCGTTATGACTCAAATCATGATGGATCAAACTTACCTTGACGACCGTGACATCAAAGCACCTTCGCCATCCCTGTGGCAAGGTCTTACGATTCGTTGAATACCATCCCTTTGTCTTTGATGTCGACCATCGTGCCATCCCTGTGGCTACCCTATGTCCTTCGAATCAAAGACTCTCAAACCATCCCTTTGGTGAGGTCTCGTTGATTAACTTTCTGAGGTAGAAACAGATGTGCCTTGATGATGTTAAGGGTTTGATGATAAGTGTAAGATAATACTATGGAGAGAGGCGGACTGAATTGGAGTGAATGTGCAGATTTGTTTGATGAGGGATTTTAGGGTTTGTGACATATTTTGTGATGGGGGCGGATCAGTTTTAGATTAGGGTTTGAGATTACTGAGTGAGTTTTAGTCAGAGAAAAGGGGCGCTATTTTGTAAGGATTATTAGGGTTGTGAGAAGTGTTGTAGCCTTTTATACACCACGATTTATTAGGGTAAGTATTTTACTTATATGGGCCGTGTAATGTTGATTGATTTGTGAGCTTGAAGGATATCACATGGGCCGGATCTTGAGGTGGATAAGTTGGGCTGACATTATTGTTTGGCCTATGTTAACATGTGTTTGTGAATGTCTTATGAAATCGTGGTTACATAAAGGCTCATATAAACGTTCGAGTTTGTATGTTTATTTATGGATCAGGTTTAATTTTATGAGGTTTATGAGTATTAAGATGTTTGAATCGGGTGCAAATTGACTATTGGCTTGAACGGGATAATCGGTGTTTCAAATGTGACTAGATTTTAGACTGGTGTTTATATTGGAAGATATTCGGGCCTTGGTCTGTTAATTAGTCTAGTCAAGAATAATGGTTAGATTGGGCCCAATCAAATTATGAACCATGGACGTGAATTTAGATTGCTAATCGGTCTTGAATCGGGTTAAATGTCACATTGATTGGGTATGGTTTTTGAACATCATCATGTTAAATTTGATTGCTTGGATCGGTTGATATCTATTATTGGATATGGTCGACGAGGTGTTAACCAATGATGCGATTTATGATATTAAGATCCGATGATGAGATTTGATTTGTTGTTGAGATTTGGTGTGAAACGACGTAATACCTTGGTTTATACACTTTCTCGATGAATATTATGTCACGGCTTGAAGTGTTTATTGGAAAATGTCGACTACGCGGTTGTTTGGACGGTATCTCTTATTTGGATTTGAAGTAAGGTTTTCTGGGCGTGTTTACTTATTTCGTCTACCCTTCGCGAAGATGACTTGTTTGGGCATTTACAGAGTGTGATAAAGACTTGGCTATTTAGTTACGGTTGTGATTCTTTCTCGATTAACCCACAACGTAGCTATCACTTCGGTGTCTCACGCAGTTGAGGATATGTCAAGAGGTTTTGTACATTGGGTACACCGTTTCTTCTTCACAAGAATTAGTACAAGGTTAAGTAACAAATCTGGGGATGTCTACTTCATGATCAAGATTGGTATATCGGGTTTACTTCTCCATGTGGTCACTACAATAGCCGACTGATTGCGTAAATGATGTGTTTACCAAAGTGTTAATTGGATGGTTGATGATGTTGGATAAGGATTTGTTGATGAACCACTACATGTTCCCCTAAAACAGATATTCACCGAAACCCAAATTGTCATAACACATTCAAGACGACATTGTTTACGGTTTTGTCTTGATTTTGTAAAATCCCGCGAAAGAACCTATTTCTCGGTTTGAATCATAGACTTGTAAAATCCCGTGACAATGGAAACATCCTGGTAATAGTAAAGTGCATTTCCGGATCTATCTTACGGTTTATTCTTGGTTTTGTAAAATCCCGCGAAAGAAACTATTTCTCGGTTTAAACCATTGAATTGTAAAATCCCGTGATGATGGAACCATCTTGGAGAAAGGAAAGCGTATCTCGGGGTCTCCTGATGCTGGTGTTACGGGTTCTGTTTCGAAGAAGGGATAAAAGGGTGTACTTCATAAATTGGATGTGTGTTTGGATATTCGTCATGGCAGTTTGGTTATTACATGGTTTTACGGGGTTATGTGCTTTTGACCATGGTCGGGATGAAACCATTATCAAAGTTCATTTAAATGTCAAAGAAGGCTAGATTTGAGCAGTTCAGAAGATGTGACAACGGTGTTAATTCAGTATTATTTATTTGAGGTTGAAGTGAAATATCACGGGCGAGTGCACTTAGTATCTGAAGGTATCGGGGATGGTTGGATGAAGATTCTTCGAGATCCTTGTTCAAGCTTATTATCAAAAAATGAAGACTTGGAAATCTAGTTATTGATGGGTGACTTTTACCTTTTCTTTTACCACTTGGGGGAATTGGGCTCTTATCACCACTAAATAACTATCACTTAAAGGAGTTACGTTGTAGTGCTCAGTGTCACATTCAATTGTGGTTTTTCAAGAGGTGATATACGTCTTATACTCGATGGTTGGTTGGTTGAAGAGTATAGAGTACTTAGAGATTCAAATGGGCATGAAGTCTCGGCACCGCTCTTTGTTACATATGTGCAAGTTTAAGTCACGAGTTCGGGGTAGTTTACTTCAGGGTCAAATTCATCATATTGGGTTTTCTCCATCAGCTGTCACAACAAAGAGCCTACTGAATGATAATGGGGTTGATCACATGTTTTTGCCAAAAGAGATTGAAAAGAGAGAGATTATGACGTATGAACACAACAGTTCATGCCTCGTTCCTCAAAGAAAAGAAAAGTGTACGTGTCAGTGCGCTTTATCTTCGAAAGAAGAGAAATCTTCTCATTAATGACCATTCTCATCAACATGCTTCATGCTTTTTCCGCGCGCTTTCATTTATCAAGTGAACCGGACTACCGATGATTGTTTTCTTATTCCACTTGCTCAACTATGATGACGATGGCAACATCCTGTGCTAATTTTGCGGGGGAGAAGTGTGAATTGACTACATTTGGATGATTTTCACTTGTTTAATCAAGAATGGCATCTCCGTATGCAATTCTTGAGGGGGAGAAGAAGTGTGATAATTTTGCATGGTTGATTGATATATGAGAATAAATGGTCAAACGGCTCCAAACTCATGTAAGAACCGAGCTTCTACTGATCGGATCATCTTCACATGGAGTTTTCTCTTCTAAGAGCCGTTGGTTGACATCTTCACTCGGATTGATGAGTTTATCGATAAAGTGCTTCCGGTTAATGCTTCACGTATACATCAACATGATGATTCCGAACAATCTCTCTGTTCTTGTTTGATGTGATTGGTAGTTTGGTGTTACCATCTTGTGTGTTCGTTGCGGCCTGATTGCTGATTTCCTTGATGAACATCTTTCTGTTCTTGTTTGATTGGGAGGGATTTTAGTTAAGGGGATTTGCAAGATGTAAGTTAATTGGGATGCTTTTTGGTGGGATTCTTTTTGGTGTGAGTTGAAGATGTTAACTATCTATTCCCCAACTGCACAATCTTGAAGAAGGTCGAGTCTACAGTCGGTTCTACATTTTCTGCTACATGTTAGAAGACTAAAGACGCGTTGCATTTGATTATCTGAAGACTTCTTCTTTATCTGAGCATTTATCAAACAGATTGTCGGTTTAGGGGAGAGCACTAATTGGGGGAGAGTGAAATGTCGAATTTAATCCCCAATTAGACTTGCTCATATTCTTCAGCAAGTTGATTCCTACAAGATTACAAGTGTTCTTCTCATAAAGATTTCAAGTATTTGGGCTTATAATATGTTGCTGATTCTGAAGTGTCAAAACCAGCAAGGGGGAAGGAGACACGTATCTAAACGCGAGTAAACTTGATGAACTTAATACTTCTAAGTAATTGAAGATATCCCGGGAAGACAAATGTTATTACCGCAGAGAAACTCAAGGTTTGACTCATGGTGAGTAAACTTGATGGACTTAATACTTCTAAGTGATTGAAGTTATCCCGGGAAAACAAATGTCATGACCGCAGAGAAACTCAAGGTTTTACTCATCAAAGCGTTTAGTGTTCTTATTCCAACGTCGTGGGGGAAGTGATGTAAATGAAAGTTTCTGAAGATATAAGAGGTACATTGGTGTGTGATGATCTCGATGTTATCGCAATCATCAGGGGAGAGAGAATTGTGTACATTGGGGATGCTCAGCTGTTTTACTTGAGGGCTTATTCTGTGATTCAGAGATATAATCACTTATTCCGGTGTTGACATCCGCAGAGATTGTCACCCGAAGAGATAATCAGTGATTCGGCCTGCTTCTTCAATGTTATCGGTTGTTCTCTCTTTGGGGAATGTGTGTACTTCGGGTCCTTGAGCTTCATACACGATCATCAGGGAAGAAAGCCATTGTTTACCACAAACATTGGGGAGGTGTTTTCCTTCCGGGCATGATGTGTATTCGGGAGAGTTCTTGGATATTGGTGTACTTCGGGTTCTTGAGCTTCATACACATTCATCAGGGACGAAAGATGTGAACATTGGGGAGTTGTTCTTCATTACCCTCATGATGTGTATTCGGGAGAGTTCTTGAGCATTATACAAAGAGACTGACTGCATTAATTCAACTACTAGGGGGAATTGTTCTCTTGACACCTTTTGGAATGGATTGCTTCAGATTTCAGTGGAAATGAAATTTGAGAAGATTATTTATGAGTGGGATGATACGTTGCTGTTCTTCTTGTTGATGATATAACCCCGAATGGAGATCCTCGATTATCGTTCTTAAATGGAGCAGCGGGATTTATGATAATGGTGTGCTTCCTTGTGCACCTGGCTAATGCAAGCTTGAAATAGAGCTTCGAATCTGCTCATCTTAAGGATTTTCGGTTTGGGGGGAAGCTGCCAGAGTCTCACTTTCAGTTGGTTCAATTCCTTTCTTCAATGCAAGAGCCCTGGAAGCTTTGGTGGTGAATGTTTAAGGGATGATGACTTCTATCTTCTTCAACGGGGCTGCTCGATATCCTTATCTCGGTACTCGTATCATCATCTTCTTAACTATATCATCTATTCTATCCTTGTATATATTTATCAGAAAACAAAATACAAAATTATACAACCAACAAAAAGAAAATAGAAAAATATAAAACCTTAAAAAACCATAAAAATCAGAAAATTTCAAAAATACCAAAAATATGTTTTTCTCAAGACATGTCTTCTGGTATCGATAACATCTACGGTCTTAGAAATGTCATTCAATAATGGCACGGGACCATAGATGAAGTTCGAGCAGGAGGTGTAAATATTCTTTTCTAAACATGTCTCAAAATATGGCTTGCAGTTATTTCAGACTGTAACCCGCGCTTATACCATGGTTTGCTATTATTTCTGGTAGCAACCCGTTTTTCAAGGAAGGAAAGTGCTACGCTTAAACTATTTTCAAAATTTTTTGTGCACTTATCCTAAAAACAAAACAAGGAAAGTATGTCGAAGGACTGCTGTTCCTACACAAATGTTTTTCCGTCTAAAATTCTTCAGAAAAATATTTGGTGTTTTAACAAAATGGTGGTTAATGAGTTGCATAACCAATCAATTTCAGAGTTTTTCGTAAAAAATTGAAAACTCAATCAATGACTTCAGAGCTTTTAATCTTTTCAGAAAATAAGTCATTGATTGAGGGGGAGAATGTTTTCAAATCTGTATCATCTAACGAGATTATCTTAATCATCCTACGTGCTTATCTGTAAAATACAATTGCCTATGTTGAAGGACTAGGTTTCTAGGATGTGATTGTTAGGTTTAGATGATTAGAGTTTGATATACACATTATTCCCATATATTTGAATGATCTGATTGATATGTTGAATTGACCTTTATTAGTCGATTGTTGTTTGGGTGTTGTCGACCACCATATATTTGTATGTGTGTTCACTAACGTATGCAGGTATATTGGTTATAAGAATGTTCCCGATCCGGATCCCACAATTGAAGATGATTGGATGCCGAAAGGAAAGGGTAAATATATCTTGGGTTGACAAATGAAGAAACGGAGCTTAACTGGACTTCAATGGAGAGTTGGCATGAAATGCAACGTAAGAGGTCTTACTGCATCAGCAGATGGTTTTCTTCAGCAAGTGAAGAAACGGAGCTTAATTGGACCTCAGTTGGCATTCAAAATGCAACGTAAGAAGAAGTCTCACTGCATTTGCAGACGGTTTTTCTTCCAACCCTACAACAACAACAACGGAAGCTTCTCAACCACTAACGTATCTTTGTGCAGGATACCATTTTTATACAATTTTGAATAAATTTGAATAAATTGTTTTGAAAATGGAATATATTGTTTTGAAAATATATTGGACTAAATTTCAAAAATCACCGGACTTCATTTTATCAAAACTTAAGTCACTCAATTATCGACTTCGGTTATCGATTGAGGGGGAGAGTGATTTAATTTAAAATATTTTCATACAATATATCTTCAAAAAGTCCGTTTTGTACAACAAAAAGTGGTGATCTAAAGATTTAATGTTATGTCATGGTATGATTTTTTCGTTAGAATCAAGGTCTTTCAAAATGAAATCTTTTCTGTTCTTGTTTGATTGTGAAATTGTTTTGTTTTACTTAAAAGATCTCTTAAAAACTATCATACCTGACACTAACAATCTTTAATGTCTTATAATGGTCCTTATCTGTCATATTTCAAAATTGAATCTTGCCACGTCTTTCCCCAAATTTTTCTAAATGATTTAAATCAGTTGGGATCACAAATCTCAAATGGTTTGATATTTCTGTTCGGGGTAAAGATCGTGTTTTAAATCTCAAATCTGTTTTAATGGAATTGGTTTTAGTCCTTTAAAGGCACTCCTGCCTCCATGTGCCAAACGATTTCAAATACATAATGCACATGTTGAGGAGGAGGATTTATCCAAAAAAACCAGATGAGTATTTAAACAAGGCCACATATTCTCCCATGTTTTCTAAACCGTATTAAATCACTTGGGATCCAAAATCTCAAAGGGTTTGATATTTTTGATCGGGGGAGAATTTGTGATTTAATAATGAAATTTGATAAAAGTTGATCGTTTTGATTCAGTTGTGCAGGCTGCTCTCTCATATGTGCTAAACGCTTTCGAATCTTGAAGCACATATTGAGGGGGAGCAAAACCATCGAGGTACAAAAGTTTTTTTAAAAGAGATTCATAAAGTACCTTGATTGTGTTTTCAAATGGTTTTCTTAATGGATTTTGTGATTGTGGATGTGCTTCAAAAGAACTCTTGCCTCTATGTGATAAAAATGATTTCAAAAATCTTATGCACATATTGAGAGGGAGAATTTTACCAAGAAAATCAAATGGCTTTTTCGTACGAAATTGTGATCAAGAAATTATTTCAAAGAACTCTTGCCTCCATGTGCCAAACAATTTTATATCATATGCGTATGATGAGGGGGAGCATTTCTAAAATGATCAAAACTATTAAGGTACATAATGCTTTGATCTCGTATCACAAGTACCTTGATTGTTTTTCCAAATGATTTTTCAATTGGTTTTAAGGAAGAATGAACTGTACCAAAAGACCGACCTACTTACTTTATGCATGGTGTTATAAGGATGGTTAGGTTAGGTATTTGTTCCCACGATCCGCCAGAACCGGAGGGATCTTCCCAGGGACAATCCACTAGATAGTGTAGAGTCCTTAGGAATATTGAAAAAAGGAGAAAAATGAGAAATGGGAAGAGTGCGGACTGAGACAGAGCTAGAACTGGAATAAACCCAACAAGGTTCTAGTTATGAAGTCTCGATAAGCACTGAAGGGGTTGAAGAATGAAAAAGAAATGAATGTGAAAAAGGGTGAAAAGAAATAGCCCTCCATCAATTCAACCTTAGGGCAGAAATCGGGTTCAATACATATGCTACTGGATGTTACTAAGGTAACACTAGTATTGAAGACAAGACGTCATGGACCCAGTGACGCACTGCACTTCAACTTTCCAAACCACTCAAGTTCCTCTTAAAAGGGCTTGTTTCATTCTCACGGGGAACCGACATAATCTATCGACTTTCTCTTAGAGATGGTTGATATTGAAGTAGGAGACCCTCTCCCTAGTCTCCGGCACAGGAACCAAAAGTGCACTAATTGAGTCTAGAGCCAAGAGATCATCCACAATATCTCATTAGGACACTAAATTATTGAAGACTTGTTGTTTCACTCAATGTGGAAAGTAAGTATATATTAAGAGTCCTACGCATTATCCTTGTGGTATTGCCAGAACATCTGAGTGGTATGTAAAAGTATTCACGATGAAGATGGAAATCCTTCTAGAGCCAACATCAAACAAGCTCTTGGTGGGTGACATGTGAGATCTTCTCGTAAGATCAAACTTGTGACAACTGGATAGAAACGATGGGGAGATTCAATCTTGAATCAACCTTGGTCCAGGAATGGAATTGACGAATACTTTTGGAAAAAACCGTTCGATGTGCAAACCTTCTTTTCTCTAGCACGTCGAATGTGACTTATGTTTTCAAATTCAAAAAGTATCTCTGATTGAAAAATACTTTTAGAAAAACCATTCGATGTGCGAATCTCTTCTTTTCGCTAGCATGTCGAATGTGTACTCATTCTCTAATACAAAAAGTATTTTGATTGAAAAATTGATCTTTCTCATAAAATCTTCGTCGTATTGCAAAACTCTTTCTTCAAGCAATACGCGATTGTTTTCAAATCATTTTTCATCAATCAGTGAATCTCAATTCGCTGGTTCACTCACTCCGTGTTGTCTTCTTTGAGACGTTCCGGTTTGAGAACAGCTAGAACAGCTGCGAAACCCTGTCAAGGAGATTCTTAGGAATCCTACCTGATCACAGGCAGTACTTGTACTGATCAACGGGGAACCGTGGGCCGTGTACCTCAATTCAACGAAAGTGATCAAAGACACTTTCGTGCGCTTTATTGCTAACTGTCGTATGCAGGTACACCCCGACGATTGCAGCTGATCAGAATTGAGGAGTCAATCCAAAGCCGCATGCTTACAGCTTCCACACTTAATTTTAAGAAATCATGACTGGTGCATATCTACATAACCTGGCTCTGATATTTCATACTATGCTTATGCTTCGCTGCTGCAAATATCATGAACCAGTAAGGCTTCCGCTACTCTGATGGAAAGATGTCATGATTCAAAAGTGTGAGCATGTCGGTCCGAAAGTCACAACTTCACATGATGGCAACACAATAAAGGGTGATCCAGAGATTTACTGTGGCTGATGATCTCAAAGAAAGCTCAAAGATCATCAAGACGTGGATCAGTTCAAAGACCTCCACTAAAAGTACAAATCAATGCAGACTTTGAAGTTGCACTACAAAAGCACAAAGATTGCGGAAATGAAGAATTCAAGTCTACGAGCTCAAGAACAATGTCAAGAATAGAATGCTAGGACTCGAAATGTAAAACATGGGGTGACCTCCCTTAGGGGGAGATTGTTAGGAATTGGAAAATTTCTTAGTGAAGAGTCGGTCACCCCAAATGTTATCTAGCTGAAGTTAGCTCGTAGACTTGTCGTTAGTTACGTTATTTATCAGTTTATTAGTTAGTTATTAGTTTAGTTTAGCGTAGTGCAACACCGTGGAGGAAGGACGGGTCTTTACCCACTGTATCCCTGATCCACAGGCCGATAGGAGGTCGAGTCTTATGTAACTATAAATACCCCTTCCATCCATGGAAGGGGTGGTGCTTCATAATCTAATACTCTACAATTTGTGTAAACCTCTAGCAAGAACACCCTCTCTCTCTCTACTTTCTCTCTCTAAAATGGAAAACATGTATTTTGATCTCCCAAGACCACCCGAATCATCTAACACAATAAATATCGATCCTTTACAAAAATATATAGTGTGCAAATAATCTTTCTAATTTTAAGAGATGTTATTAAAGATTATTAAGAGGATATAAAGAGGATATTAAGGGGTAAATTAGGGGGAAAAAAATACTTTACTCACTTTTAAGATTTTTTAAATTTTAATATGTGAGCATAAACTCTTTTATAAATAGTAGAGATATTTTTTTTTGGAACGGCAATTTTATTGAAGAAGCTAGCAAGAAGCTAGAAAATTACAAAGAAATTATGTAGGGATTTTTTAACCAATCTACCCAACTAAAAGACGCTTTACATCTATACCGATACCAATAAAAAGAATTTAATACTACATTGTCGAAGATAGCTGCCTTTGAAAGAGGAACTACACCGAACACCGTCTTATTCCGAAAAGCCCATATGAACCACCATAAACCATAACACACCCCTTCTAATAAACACTTGAGGTTAGAAGGTAACCTTAAATTACGAATCAAAATCGCCCTATCGTCAAACGAAGATAAATCTGTAACTCCAACATTCCACCAAATGCAAATCTTTCGGAAATTCTCTTTAAAAATATGGCAATCAAAGAATAGATGTGTCGACGACTCCACCGCCGAATCACATAAAGGACATCTAATAGAAGATAAATCCATACCTCTACGAGATTGATTCCAACGAGTTGGCAAACAATCCAATCTCACCTTCCACGCAAGAATATTAATTTTAATGGGCACCTCTTTAATCCATCTAGTTGTAGTAGAAACGATCAGTAATCTTTTATTATCTATAAACTTTCTAGCCGAAACAACACTAAAATCCCTCGAGCCGGTTAAGTTCCAAACCCATCTATCGTCTACAGAAGACAACAAAACAACTTCCATACGCTCCAAAAAATTCAGCCACTGCTCGGTTTCCACTCCACAGTAGAGATATTAATCAATCAATACTTTAGACTTTTTGATATTCTAAACACAATTTACTTTAGGCTTTTTTAGTGCAGACATTTTCTTTCGATTTTGTAGTGTACAAAATTTATTTTGATGGTCTTCAAGTTTCAACTACGATATTATGACAATATAAAAATCCGGAAATGGTTGTTATTGCTGCCTCTAATCTTTATTGTATTCTTTTAACCCATTATTAATAGCATAAGACAATTTTCTTTCACCGTTTTTTGTTTCGTGTTTCGTATTTTCTATTTTTAATACTTTTTTTTGTCAAACTTTATAACCTGATCATTGAATAATACAGTTCAAAACAACTCTATAACACTCATATGTATTTGTATTTTTTCACTTTTTAGTTTTTTGTCTTTTAAAAAAAATCTAATTCACGTGTTTAGTACTTTGTGTGTTATAATAATTTTTCCTTGTCAAAATTATAGCATTAACAACTAATAATACGCTCCAAATCAACAAATATTTGGTATTTTTTTAGGGATTTGATAGGTACCTTAATAAAAATATGATCAATTTTATTGTAAGAGCACTTGTAACGGGCAAGTTATTTGCAAGTTATACCAAGTTAACCACACCGTCATCTAAGTTATTGTGGCGTTAAAGGTTGCACATTACCAAGTTAACGTGTGTCATTTCCCTTTATTTATTTATTTATTTATTTTTTTGATTTCTGCCCCTAAATGAGGGGTTGTTTTTGTAAATTGTTGGTGAGTTAAGGTTTAACCTTGAGAATTTTATTATAGTGGGTGTTTTTTTGGGTAAGTTAAGGTGAAATGTTAAAGCTGATGTAGCGCAGACGTGGCAGGAGGTTAAAGTTTAATTCAAGTTATGGTTGCAAATGCTCTAAAGGTAAACGTTATCACCTTTTGGAGGGGTGTTGATACTCACACCATTTTTTTTATACATACATCATAATTGTGTATTACTGTCTTATATAGTATGCATTACAGTATTATATAGTGTGGTGTAAGTATAAAAGAAAACGGAAATGATAGAGAGACGTAAACTTAGACATAAACTTAGACCTAAAACCAAGTGGCATCATCCTAATGGCTACAGACAAATGGCCAGTTATATTAAAACCCATCAAAATAATAATATTTAGTTTTAGGTTTAAGTTTAGCTATAACTTTATATCTCTTAATCATTTATCAAAAAAAAAAAATGATATGACTATCAACCCTTTTGGAGATATGGATCCCTCGATTCAAAAGTTTGGGTTGGGTTATATTGACCCCCCCCCCCCTGTTTTTTTAGATTGACCCCCCCCCCCCCCCCCCCCCCCCCCCCCCGCCGTTTTTTTGAAATTTTTTATTTTTTTTTTTTTTTTTTTTATTTTTATAATTTTATTTATATAAAAAAACTATAAACCTGAAAATGCGGAACAGTAAATATAAAGTTTACGAAACAGAAACTGACAAAAAACTGTGCTGTACTGAAAAAAGTGGGGGACAAAGGGAATATTCCCCTATGATTTGACATCATAGGGGGGTTTATTATAGTACATCCAATGTCAAACATTGTAAATAAAGAAATAATGAAAAGGCTGACTAACTATTTTGGACATGACCAATATAGGTTTTCTCTTGTTTGACCAAACTTAATGTTGACTATGTCACCAGATGGTCAGGTGTCAATCGTCAAACCCACATTTTACCATGATTGACGCGGTCTCAGCTCTCAATGAACAGCTCTCTTTCACATCACACCGTACTACAAGAAAACATTAACATGTTTTTTAATGTTAGCTTAAAAGATAATTAATCATCATTATAATCTTTTCATAAGATTAACATGATGCGCACATTACAAACATGTATATGTGATATTGTATCATATGTATTACAAGGGGTGAGATCAATAAAGATCACATAAAAACTAAAAATTAAATAGATCAACCTCAACTATCCATTTTTGATCAAATTAATTAAATTAATTTTTAATCTTATATTTAAAAGTTAAATATCTCACAAAGCGTTAATAGTTAGATAAAACTAATTACACCATTGCGACAAAAATGAAGAGGAAGAGTTTACAGAATTGGAACCCTCTGATGAGCTGGGTTCAGAAATATTTGATGCACCTGCAACCAAAGTCGAAGAGATTTCACAAATAACAGTGTTAGAAGTATTTGATTCCTCACTCTGAAGGTGTTCACTATCAACAGTTATATTGGTATCTACTTCCTTATCCTGATGATTGTCACTATTATCTGTGTTGGTGCAAGTATCAAAAATCTTTCTTGTGGGAATCCATCTAAGACCTACTTTGTTGAAAACTTTTCCCGTGGGTATCCACCTAAGGTAAGATCTAGGAGTTGTTTTCTTTTCAGATGCAGCGGAAGACTCATTTTTTGAAAAACTACGTCCTGAAGAGATCCACCTATTAGGTTTTTGTACCATGTTCATCTTGTCGACGGGTTTGTTTCTGTTTGGAGTCTTAGTGGATTGTACCTTGGCATCATGATTAGCTGAAAAAGCACATTTTTGACATGTAGGACAGACATTCTTGTCAACATTCTTGTTTAGGGCAGCTACCTTAACATTGTCACTACAGTCATTTGGAAATTGTTTCTTGTTTGAAAAAGACTTAGGATTTCGAGTGTTGTTTTCTACATGCTTAGCATTCTGCTTCCCGTAACTACTCTTAGATGCATGCCAATTCCTAGTTGTTTGATGGTTCCTAGGTAATGGTTTACAACTACTAGTATTGCCTTGAAATCTTGTAGAATTCATCACCTTAGATGTTGCACCTAAAATTTCGTCTTTTCGAGTCTGTGCCTTTTTCCTAGCTTCTTCTAGATAGTGATTGTTGACCATGTCGTTAGAAACAACAGATTTAAAAGTTAAATATCTCAACCATCCATTTTTGATCAAATTAAATAGATCAATCTCAACCATCCATTTTTGATCAAATTAATTAAATTAATTTTTAATCCTATATTTAAAAGTTAAATATCTCACAAAGCGTTAATAGTTAGATAAAACTAATTACACCATTGCGACAAAAATAAAATTATCTTTCTATAAATATCCAATATTGTATACTTTCGACGAACTTATTTTTTATCGTTTTTTGTGGGTTTCAATATATTACACTATAAATGAAAATTTTAAAAATACTCTTGTGTGTTAACACAACCTCTAAACACTAAAAACCCTAACCCCTAAACATAAAAAACTAACCCCTAAACCCTAAAAAACCCTAACCCTAAACCCTAAACCCTAAAAACCCTAAAACCCTAAACCTCTAAAACCTTAAACCCCTAAAACCTTAACCGCTAGACAAAAAAAAAACCTAAACCCTATCCGTTAAACCGTAAGAAACCTAAACCTTAACCCCTAAAAAGCTTAACCCAAAAAGTCAAACCCCTAAACCCTAAACACCTAAACCCTAACCGTAAACCCTAAACCCACAAAAAAGTCGGAAAAAAAATTCGTCGAAAGTATATGATGTTCAATATCAAATTAAAGGTAAGTTTATGCTTGTTGTGATGGTATGATTAGTTTCGTCTAACGATCAATGTTTTGTGAGATATTTAGTTTTTAAAAATGAAAGTGAAAGTTTATTTTATTGTTTTGATGAAAAAATAAGTGGCTGGGAGGTTTATTTGATCTTTAGTTTTTCTTTGATCTTTATTGAACCAAACTATGTATTACAAATGTAATTTTATGGTGTGCATATCAATTTTTATGATGTACATACCAACTCCCTTTAAAATAGGGCATTGTTATGCATACCGCAGTGTTGCATAACAGTTTAGTTCACTTTTTATTCTATGTGTTACTACATAATAGTACACGACATATTTTATCAGTTTATGTTCATATTTTTTTATTATCAGTTTTATGTTTTGTATTCATTGTTGAGTTGAAATCAGAGATGGAACCAGAGGGTTTTCGCGAGGGTCCAAGATTTTTATGGATTTTTTTGATATAGTTTTAATTTTTGAAAAAAAAACATTAAATTTTCCTAAATGTATTTAAAATGAACTCGGTCCATCGAAATGTGTTTCTATATTACGGTTACAAAAAATTTGTGCAACCGATTATATTTGGTTTCGGTTCCGTCCCTGGTTGAGATCAATGTAGAACCAAAATTATTTAAATATCTAATGAACCAATTCTAGCCACTCATTTTTTTATCATTAAAAAAAAAAAAAAAAAAAAAAAAAAAAAAAAAAAATCCTTATTTTCTATCTTTTTTTATAAAGCAAAGTATCTTGTGAACGATAAATCGTCAAGTAGAAAAAAATACACCATCGTAACGAGTTTTTTTATCTATCAGTAGACGGACACTTCGATATACTTTCGACGAACTTTTTATTGATTTTCTTTTTCAGTTACGTCTGAAAAGTTACATGTGATTTATATCACAAATCACATGTGATTTGTCCATACGTAATTGAATAAGAAATTGAAAAAAAAAAATCGTTGAAAGTATATAAAAGTGCCCCTTTATAAAAATAAAATTTAATTCACGTCACGATGATTTGATTCGTTTTCTATAACGATTAAAACTTTATATTATTATTTTTTTAGTTTCTGTTTCATAATTTTATAATTAAAATCATAATTTAAAAAGTAAAATAAAATTAGGAAGATATTGAAATCACTTTAGAAGAGGTATATCCTAACCCTTTATGATATGATGGATATGTTTGATGCGGAGTTTTTTGAAGTTTTTTGTAGTGATAAGCGGTGAGCAATGAGCTTTTTGATTTTTGTTGTCCGTTTGGCAAATGAGCGGTGAGCTTTGCTATTTTTTGACATATCATTTTTCTCATTGACTTTTGGAGGAAACTGAGAAATAGACATTTTTGGTTTGAAAACCGGTTTGGGAACATTTGTTTTCTCCTCAGTCAATGATTTTGCAAACTTAGTATCCACAGCCTTCCCTTTTAGACATTCCAACTGAGCTCTCAAAAGATCATTTTTCTCTTTCATGTCCTTGTAGGCACGCTCATACGACAGTTTGTCATACTTGCATTCCTCGGTTTTTCGATCAAGTTGTTTAAAATAGAACACGTTTTCTTTTTCAAGTTTTTCAAGTGCTTTTTCATATTTTGAAACAATTTCGGAGGTCTCAGACTGAGTCTTTCATGATCTTCAACAGAATATGTTTGTAAGATAATGGACATGATATCGGTAGTCATAATATCTTCGAAGAGAGAATCATTTAAATTTTCCAAAACTTTGATGTGTTCAACACTTTCATTAGTTTGCTTTACCAGGGATTTATGGTCCTTGACAAAGTCACCTGTTTCTTTCAAAAACGCTTGTTCAAAATGAATTACCCTCGAATTGATGTTATTAAGCGGAGGGGCAATTTGAGTTTCAAAAAACGATTTTGTTTCGTCATCATGACGAGTAAACCAGATGTTAGTAGTAATATTGGTTTTAGTTTTAACTGTCTCTTGAAGTCTCCCAATTCTAGTTTTAACGTCATCTAAAATGCTTCTCGCATCACTTGTGTTAAAAGGATTGTTTGAAGACATTTGTTCGATTTTCGAAAGAGATTGTGAGACAACAACAGGTTTTGAAACTGATTTTGACTCATTGTTTGAAACACTGGGTGTTATGGAAAACAATGACTTTTCTTTTTGAGACACAAAAGTAATTCCATTAATTTTGTTCCATTTGTTATAATCAATTGGTTTTAGATCTGGATTCTTTTGTTGCATTTTTGATCTACTCTCATCAGATAGTTCTAACGTTTCAAGAGAATCATGAACAATTATAGGTTCATGCACAGCTTTTCCATTATTCAACACATTCTGTTCTTTCTGAGCTTTCTTGAGGAAACAAGGAGGTGAGTTACCAAGAGCCATTTTTTGTGTTGTATGAAAATACGGATTTGTTTGATTAATCAGCATATTAGTTGATTTAGCTGAATGACCCGTTGTAACAAGCAAATTTTCCAATTTTTTGATTTTTTCATCTTTATCAAGAATTTCATCAAGAAGAGAATCTTCTCGTTTGGAAAAATCAGCAATCAACTGTTTCTTCTCTTTTTCAAGATTAGAATACGTTGCTTTTTGTTTAGAAAGTTGGTCTTTTAGTTCAGAAATTTCCTTGTTTAAAGATTTTATTTTTAAGTTCAAATTCACATCAAGCGTGTTATACTTGATTTGCATTTGATTTTCTCTTAAAACGGAATCTCGATAACCAATTTCTAATTCTGACTCTTTGTTTTTGTGAAATTCAAAAGCTTTTGCGTTCTCCTTGTAACTCTCAAGCTCAGCGGTCAATTTCTGATTCGCGGCCTTAACTTCGCGATTGACCGTTTTAACTTTCTCAATTTCAATACCACAATTATTAATTAATGTTTCAAATAGAGCACGAGTTTCCTCATCATTAGCACCATTTTGTTCACCTTGATCTCCATTAGGATCCATATATGGAGTTTCAGAGTTAACTTTGCTATTAACTTGCTCCCCCACATATGTGTCATAATAAGGTTCGGGAGATACAGAATGTGGCTTCTCATGAGTAAACGGATTAGCAACATTATTATAATTTGGTACCTCATTGAGTGGATTTGTGTCATAGACGGGAGGTGTATCAAAAGTACCACATGATGTTGTGTTTTGCTGGTTGACTGTAAGACAGTAGTTTGCAGTATCGTTTGCTTTATCTACCCGTCCAGGATTCATGAATTCGTATTCCTCATCAGTCAACTCTATTCCCGATTCTTCTTTCAGTGCTAACATCAACATGTACTTGATCTTTGCAACACTCGGTATTGGTTTGACACGGCATTCTGAATCAAGATAACCTGAATCTTGGCTTTGAGGTTCGGAGGTAGCATTCTGAACCGTAGTCATAAAACAATTATTCCCATTTGGATATACCATATTCTGATTCACAATCTGACCCCCCTGATATCCAACATGCTGCCCTGCATATTGCATCTGATTCCCCATCTGTATACCCGAAGCAAATCCTTGCTGATTCCCGATAACATCTCCCATTTTTCCTTCTTGACTCATATGAATACTTGGTTGAGAAAATTGCGTATTGTACGATGAAATCCATGGGTTGTTGTTATTCGGTGTAGTGTAACCACTGATGTTTAATGCTTTGGCGAATGCAGCAATAGCAGTTGTGAAAGCAGTTGTATAACGATCTTGCATAGTTGCCATTGATGAAGGTATGTATGATAAAGTTGATGTAGGATCGATTCAACGATAAAGGATTTGTGTTTAAGGTATGGTCGTTTGAAGTTTTGCTGAAAAATCTGACTCGTAAGCTTGTTCTTAGGCGTAAAATTTTTTGTCCCAAAATTTTAAATTCACCATAAAATTCAATTCTAAGGTTGTATGAAAATTTTGAGTTTTGAAAATTTTGACGCCAAATTTGACCGAAAAAATTTGAATTTGGGTCCAAAAATTTGAATTTTTGACCAAAATTTTCACAGTTAAACAAAAATTTGAATTTCGCGTAAAAATTGAACGTTTAGACTCCCCTAAATTATTTTTATTTTTTTTAAAGAAATCCTTAGGCGTAGAAAATGCTTAGGCGTAGACAGAAGAAGTTACGCGTAGAGTCCTGTTATGCGTAAACAGTGAGCTTAGGTGTAAACTTTGTCCTTAGGCGTAAGATTTGAATCTTATGCGTAAACAGTGACCTTACGCGTAAAAATTAACTCTTATGCGTAAACAATATCCTTACGCGTAAGATTTCTCTTATGCGTAAAAATATCTTACTCGTAAGTTTTAATTCTTATGCGTAACCCAGTGTCTTATGCGTAAGATTTAACTCTTAGGCGTAAAAAACTTGCTTACGCGTAAAAACAGAATCGTATCTCTCTAACTTGTCCTAGCTAGTGAGATTTCACAAGTCGAAGTATTCCACAAACTTATCCAAGTGAGGGAAGTACTAAGTAACCGTTGAAGCTCGAAGAATCTGCACCAAAAGCTTATGCGTAGAAACCAAAATTCTTACGCGTAGGTTTAGGGTTTTGACTTTTCTTACGCTTAAAAAGAGGGTTTTGACCAAAAGTAAGCTTACGTGTAACAGTGCCCAGAAATGTGTAAAACACGATTTTTCACCCAAAAACACGTTGCCAAATGATTTCTTTTGCACAAACTTCTTCCAAAACACTTAAAGATCAATAAAGTCTACAACTTTAAGCTTAAAACCACGTAAAAATCAAAACTTTATATAAAAAGCTTGCGTTTTTATGTAAAAAACGAAACTTGTTGGAAAAGTTTCAACCAAAAACGAACACAAACACTCCTAAACTATTGTTAGGCGATTGATACCAATTGTAGGACCTTGTTTTTATCAACCTTATCACAAGTAAACCACGTTACGCGTATAACACGTAACCCACAAACCCACGTATGCGTAGAACAAGCAACTCGTAAACTGAAGTTATGCGAAGAGAGATTAAGAGAAGAACTTGGTGACTTGATGATATGTATTCGTATGTATGTTTAGAGAAAGGGAGAAGAACATAAAAACAATATTTCATAAATAAAACATACACACACACACTCAAGCACACACCTCAAATGTGTCATTTGAGGTGTATTTATAGTACAAGTAACATAATGCCCTAAGGCTTGGCCATGGGCCGTGAGATGGGCTTGGACATGGATTGGGTTACATGAACTTATACAAGGCTAGCTTAACTAAACGATTAACCATTTAGCTTAGCCCAATCCACGAGCTCATTGACTATTTTAGTACGATATCTAACACACGTTACAAAGTTTCTAAACGTGAATGACCATCACTTCTAATAAAAATGTTACGGCTAACAAACTCATTTTATTTTTTTGCAGTAAACAGTTGTACATATATCACATCATGCTTATTGTATTTATACATTAAAATGTGTCGATCAAAATATATAGTGTGCAAATAATCTTTCTAATTTTAAGAGATGTTATTAAAGATTATTAAGAGGATATAAAGAGGATATTAAGGGGTAAATTAGGGGGAAAAAAATACTTTACTCACTTTTAAGATTTTTTTTAAATTTTAATATGTGAGCATAAACTCTTTTATAAATAGTAGAGATATTTTTTTTTGGAACGGCAATTTTATTGAAGAAGCTAGAAAATTACAAAGAAATTATGTAGGGATTTTTTAACCAATCTACCCAACTAAAAGACGCTTTACATCTATACCGATACCAATAAAAAGAATTTAATACTACATTGTCGAAGATAGCTGCCTTTGAAAGAGGAACTACACCGAACACCGTCTTATTCCGAAAAGCCCATATGAACCACCATAAACCATAACACACCCCTTCTAATAAACACTTGAGGTTAGAAGGTAACCTTAAATTACGAATCAAAATCGCCCTATCGTCAAACGAAGATAAATCTGTAACTCCAACATTCCACCAAATGCAAATCTTTCGGAAATTCTCTTTAAAAATATGGCAATCAAAGAATAGATGTGTCGACGACTCCACCGCCGAATCACATAAAGGACATCTAATAGAAGATAAATCCATACCTCTACGAGATTGATTCCAACGAGTTGGCAAACAATCCAATCTCACCTTCCACGCAAGAATATTAATTTTAATGGGCACCTCTTTAATCCAGCTAGTTGTAGTAGAAACGATCGGTAATCTTTTATTATCTATAAACTTTCTAGCCGAAACAACACTAAAATCCCTCGAGCCGGTTAAGTTCCAAACCCATCTATCGTCTACAGAAGACAACAAAACAACTTCCATACGCTCCAAAAAATTCAGCCACTGCTCGGTTTCCACTCCACAGTAGAGATATTAATCAATCAATACTTTAGACTTTTTGATATTCTAAACACAATTTACTTTAGGCTTTTTTAGTGCAGATATTTTCTTTCGATTTTGTAGTGTACAAAATTTATTTTGATGGTCTTCAAGTTTCAACTACGATATTATGACAATTTAAAAATCCGGAAATGGTTGTTATTGCTGCCTCTAATCTTTATTGTATTCTTTTAACCCATTATTAATAGCATAAGACAATTTTCTTTCACCGTTTTTTGTTTCGTGTTTCGTATTTTCTATTTTTAATACTTTTTTTTGTCAAACTTTATAACCTGATCATTGAATAATACAGTTCAAAACAACTCTATAACACTCATATGTATTTGTATTTTTTCACTTTTTAGTTTTTTGTCTTTTAAAAAAAATCTAATTCACGTGTTTAGAGTTATAATAATTTTTCCTTGTCAAAATTATAGCATTAACAACTAATAATACGCTCCAAATCAACAAATATTTGGTATTTTTTTAGGGATTTGATTTGTACCTTAATAAAAATATGATCAATTTTATTGTAAGAGCACTTGTAACGGGCAAGTTATTTGCAAGTTATACCAAGTTAACCACACCGTCATCTAAGTTATTGTGGCGTTAAAGGTTGCACATTACCAAGTTAACGTGTGTCATTTCCCTTTATTTATTTATTTATTTATTTTTTGATTTCTGCCCCTAAATGAGGGGTTGTTTTTGTAAATTGTTGGTGAGTTAAGGTTTAACCTTGAGAATTTTATTATAGTGGGTGTTTTTTTGGGTAAGTTAAGGTGAAATGTTAAAGCTGATGTAGCGCAGACGTGGCAGGAGGTTAAAGTTTAATTCAAGTTATGGTTGCAAATGCTCTAAAGGTAAACGTTATCACCTTTTGGAGGGGTGTTGATACTCACACCATTTTTTTTATACATACATCATAATTGTGTATTACTGTCTTATATAGTATGCATTACAGTATTATATAGTGTGGTGTAAGTATAAAAGAAAACGGAAATGATAGAGAGACGTAAACTTAGACATAAACTTAGACCTAAAACCAAGTGGCATCATCCTAATGGCTACAGACAAATGACCAGTTATATTACAACCCATCAAAATAATAATATTTAGTTTTAGGTTTAAGTTTAGCTATAACTTTATATCTCTTAATCATTTATCAAAAAAAAAAATGATATGACTATCAACCCTTTTGGAGATATAGATCCCTCGATTCAAAAGTTTGGGTTGGGTTATATTGACCCCCCCCCCTGTTTTTTTAGATTGAACCCCCCCCCCCCCCCCCCCCCCCCCCGTTTTTTTGAAATTTTTTATTTTTTTTTTATTTTTTTTTTTATTTTTATAATTTTATTTATATAAAAAAACTATAAACCTGAAAATGCGGAACAGTAAATATAAAGTTTACGAAACAGAAATTGACAAAAAACTGTGCTGTACTGAAAAAAGTGGGGGACAAAGGGAATATTCCCCTATGATTTGACATCATAGGGGGGTTTAATATAGTACATCCAATGTCAAACATTGTAAATAAAGAAATAATGAAAAGGCTGACTAACTATTTTGGACATGACCAATATAGGTTTTCTCTTGTTTGACCAAACTTAATGTTGACTATGTCACCAGATGGTCAGGTGTCAATCGTCAAACCCACATTTTACCATGATTGACGCGGTCTCAGCTCTCAATGAACAGCTCTCTTTCACATCACACCGTACTACAAGAAAACATTAACATGTTTTTTAATGTTAGCTTAAAAGATAATTAATCATCATTATAATCTTTTCATAAGATTAACATGATGCGCACATTACAAACATGTATATGTGATATTGTATCATATGTATTACAAGGGGTGAGATCAATAAAGATCACATAAAAACTAAAAATTAAATAGATCAATCTCAACCATCCATTTTTTATCAAATTAATTAAATTAATTTTTAATCTTATATTTAAAAGTTAAATATCTCACAAAGCGTTAATAGTTAGATAAAACTAATTACACCATTGCGACAAAAATAAAATTATCTTTCTATAAATATCCAATATTGTATACTTTCGACGAACTTATTTTTTATCGTTTTTTGTGGGTTTCAATATATTACACTATAAATGAAAATTTTAAAAATACTCTTGTGTGTTAACACAACCTCTAAACACTAAAAACCCTAACCCCTAAACATAAAAAACTAACCCCTAAACCCTAAAAAACCCTAACCCTAAACCCTAAAAACCCTAAAACCCTAAACCTCTAAAACCTTAAACCCCTAAAACCTTAACCGCTAGACCAAAAAAAACCTAAACCCTATCCGTTAAACCGTAAGAAACCTAAACCTTAACCCCTAAAAAGCTTAACCCAAAAAGTCAAACCCCTAAACCCTAAACACCTAAAACCTAACCGTAAACCCTAAACCCACAAAAAAGTCGGAAAAAAAATTCGTCGAAAGTATATGATGTTCAATATCAAATTAAAGGTAAGTTTATGCTTGTTGTGATGGTATGATTAGTTTCGTCTAACGATCAATGTTTTGTGAGATATTTAGTTTTTAAAAATGAAAGTGAAAGTTTATTTTATTGTTTTGATGAAAAAATAAGTGGCTGGGAGGTTTATTTGATCTTTAGTTTTTCTTTGATCTTTATTGAACTAAACTATGTATTACAAATGTAATTTTATGGTGTGCATATCAATTTTTATGATGTACATACCAACTCCCTTTAAAATAGGGCATTGTTATGCATACCGCAGTGTTGCATAACCGTTTAGTTCACTTTTTATTCTATGTGTTACTACATAATAGTACACGACATATTTTATCAGTTTATGTTCATATTTTTTTATTATCAGTTTTATGTTTTGTATTCATTGTTGAGTTGAAATCAGAGATGGAACCAGAGGGTTTTCGCGAGGGTCCAAGATTTTTATGGATTTTTTCGACATAGTTTTAATTTTTGAAAAAAAAACATTAAATTTTCCTAAATGTATTTAAAATGAACTCGGTCCATCGAAATGTGTTTCTATATTACGGTTACAAAAAATTTGTGCAACCGATTATATTTGGTTTCGGTTCCGTCCCTGGTTGAGATCAATGTAGAACCAAAATTATTTAAATATCTAATGAACCAATCCTAGCCACTCATTTTTTTATCATTAAAAAAAAAAAAAAAAAAAAAAAAAATCCTTATTTTCTATCTTTTTTTATAAAGCAAAGTATCTTGTGAACGATAAATCGTCAAGTAGAAAAAAATACACCATCGTAACGAGTTTTTTTATCTATCAGTAGACGGACACTTCGATATACTTTCGACGAACTTTTTATTGATTTTCTTTTTCAGTTACGTCTGAAAAGTTACATGTGATTTATATCACAAATCACATGTGATTTGTCCATACGTAATTGAATAAGAAATTGAAAAAAAAAAAATCGTTGAAAATATATAAAAGTGCCCTTTATAAAAATATAATTTAATTCACGTCACGATGATTTGATTCGTTTTCTATAACGATTAAAACTTTATATTATTATTTTTTTAGTTTCTGTTTCATAATTTTATAATTAAAATCATAATTTAAAAAGTAAAATAAAATTAGGAAGATATTGAAATCACTTTTGAAGAGGTATATCCTAACCCTTTATGATATGATGGATATGTTTGATGCGGAGTTTTTTGAAGTTTTTTGTAGTGATAAGCGGTGAGCAATGAGCTTTTTGATTTTTGTTGTCCGTTTGGCAAATGAGCGGTGAGCTTTGCTATTTTTTAGAAAGAGAAAAGTACCAAAAAGTGCCAAAATCTTTTTGGTAGTCCCCTTCATGGTCAATTTTTTCCTCAATCTCCAAAATGGTCATGCGCAGCAACTCGACTCCGCAGCTCCACCCAAAATGTGACACGTGTCCCGACTACCAATACACCTTTTATCTTCTCACTTTTTCAATATAACCTCTTTTATTGCGCAACCGCCGGCTACTCAACCGGCGGCTTGCGCAACCGGCGGCTTGCGCAACAGGCGGCCATGATGTGACATAAAGGTACGTTGTACTTTTTGCTTTTTGTACTTTTTTAAAAATTTAAATTAAAAAAAAAAAAAACGTAATTTAAAAAAAAAAAAAAAAAAAAAAAAAAAAAAAACATAAAAAAAAAAATTAATTAATTTTTTTTTAAAAAAACGTAATTTTTTTTAAAAAATTTTAATTTTTTAAAAATTTTTAAAATTTTTTTAAAAGAAAGCGTAAATTTTTTTTTAAAAAAAAAACGTAATTTTTTTTTAAAAAAAAAACGTAAATTTAAAAAAAAAAAAAAAAACGTAAAAATTTTTTTAAAAAAAACGTAAATTTTTTTTTTAATTTATTTTAAAATTTTTTTTTAAAAAAAAAAACGTAAATTTTTTTTTATAAAAAAAACGTAAAAAAAATTTTAAAATTTTTTAAATTTTTTTTTTAATCTCACATGGTGCTACAGTAGTTTTGTATTTTTTTTTTTTTTTTATTTTTATTATTTTTTTTTTTAATTTTTTGTACTTTTTGCACGTGGATAAATGCAAGTCGAGTAAAAGTATGTTGAGTAGCCGTCGGTTGCGCAATTTGGGTGGTTATTTGGGTAGAATAAAAAGTAAAAAGTGTATTTTCCTTATGACACGTGTCACATTTTGGGTGGAGCTGCGGAGTCGAGTGGCTGCGAATGACCATTTTGGAGATTGAGGAAAAAATTGACCATGAATAGGACTACCAAAAAGATTTAAGAAGTTGTGAGCGGTGGCTACTGCTCACAACTCACTGCTACTGCTAACTGCTACTTTTACTAAAATACCCGCTAACTTACATAAAATAAGGATCGAATGAGAAGTAAAAGTAAAATGAGAAGTAACCACAACCGCACATTTCAAATGCACATACAATAAAAGATGCAACTTCCATAAAATTTTCCTTATTTATTTGAAATGTATGATTAAAATTATTTCTCATTCTTCTTATTATATTTTCTCTTCTTACTAAATCTCTTCCCAACTTACATAAACCAATTAGTACATGTGCTTCTTTTTGGTATTATAGTTTGCTCTATTGAATATTTTATGTTAAGACAGATGTTAATTACTCGGTAAATCATCATCACCACTTCTACTCGGTACTTATTTCTTTTTAAACGAGTAACGTCTCCTTTAAAGTTAAAAATCGAGCCTACATGCTTTGGTGTACAAACATTAACCTTCAACGGCTGTTAAATGGGGTAATTTGTCATTGAAAACCCATAAATTATGACAACACGAAAAAAGTACTCTAAAATATGATTGCTAGGGTTGGTAAGGAAACTAAATATTATAGCTGTTATGATCTCGATTTAGCTTTTAAGATATTCTGATTTTACGATCATGCTAAGCAAGAACGAGTCAATTCTACACAGGACTTTAAAAGTCATATGCAAGGTAAGATCTGATGAAAAGTGTTCATATCATATTAAATGATTATATGGTTAAAAATACGTAAGTCTATGAGGTCAAACACGTATACACCGAGTTATCATCAATTATTATTTATTTATAGTAGATATGATATTTATATTAGTTAAATATCTCACGATCGCTTAATGAGCATTAATTAATTCGCTAGACTAATGAGGTGGGTCAGCCACGTGTTGTCGCGAGTTTTTGGCTTTAAACTTTTGATGGCAAAAAAAAGGTTATTTTCATCCTATGTTATGTTAGCGGAGAGTTAGTATACGTTGTAGAAAATATTAACGACAATATACGTCCCAAGATAAATCTTGAAGCGCTTGTCTACAACTATAATAACGTGTTTTGCCAGGTAGGAGTCACACTTGCATTTGTCGACATTTATGGTTGGATCAAAATGACATTGTTTTGCACCCATGTATGAATACTTATATTCTATGACAAGTTATTGATGATTCTATAGTGAATAATATCTTAGTAAATACTGACGTGATATACTTGTAATTTTCTACCTACCAATAAACATTAATAATCACCAGAGCACATAACATGAAGATGATAAAAAAACCACCAGGTTCTTTAAGAAATGACAAACTATCTATATGAAAGTTTACAAAATTCTTTACATGAAAACGAAACTGAGATTATGGTAATGTGAGTGATACCCTACATCACAAATTTTTTACACCATTATATATATATTAAGAAGGTTGTTCAGGTTCTACACCACTATTAGAAGTATTGCATTGTCTTTTTCCAGACACATTGTTTTGAACTATCTCTGCATATATAAACTGAAATTTGTTATGTTAGTGCAACCGTTACGACATTTAATCTATATAGTCTCTTTGTATTTTAATAATGACAAACATGTAACTTGTAATACATAACATAAAGTGCACAAGTTACTCGTAAACACAAATTATCAATGCATACACGCATCAACATCTCTCGACGTCTCAAGTCTGAATCATTAAGGTATGTACAAACAATATTTCAAACTTGGTAAGTGATCAAAGAATTATTTTTGTCCTTATACCTCATATTTTATAAATGTGACAAAACCTTTTACAAAAATAAATTATACAAATTATTTTTATATTTATAAAAAGTTATTTTAATAAAAAAAAATTAAATTTGAAATCACCAAACATCTATTTTTTCCGCTCAGAAGATAACACCTATACCAGATAAACATTTCACAATAAAAGGACAAAAACAGTATCATCTTAGGGACGGTCCCTTAAATAGGTGACGGTCCCATATATATAAGGGACCGTCTCATGTTTAAGGGATCGTCTTCCGCTCCTCGAGCTGCCTATAAATATTGGGCATTTGGGCCATTTTTAACAGATTTCTTAACCTCTTGAGCACACAAATTTTCTGTCTTCTTAATTCGTCTTCTTTGATCATATTAACTTGTTTAAATGTAAAGCCCTAAAAATCGTAACCGCGTTAAATGACTATTTTGCCCTCTATTTAATATTTATAAAATATGTAAAATTCGTCAAGCTCATTAAATGTAAAATTTAACCTAACTTGTAAAAGATTGTCAAACCTAATGTACAAATAAAATCTTCTGACACTTTACGTCTATACATATTACACGTTTATATATTACATGAACCGAAAAATTCATAAATTACAAAACACATATAAACTTTAATGTAAAAGCCCATCTAAGTTATAGATTGGAATTTGGACTTGGGCTTGGCCTTTGTTTTCCCTTGGCTCATCAAAATCGGTACCCCTCCCCCTCCTTTTCATTATACGCTCCACAAAATTGAAGCACACCAAAACCCTAATTCACTTTCACCCAAAAGTGGCGGCATCAAATCCCATCTCCTCTCCATTCGAAACCCTAGCAGCCTCCATTAACATTTTATTCAGCCTCAAGTTCAAGAAGAAGAAGAGTTTGGAGGTGTTTTGATCGTGGTGCTCTTGGGTCTTTGCATTTTGATCCGTGAGTCTCATCTCGTGCTCTTTTGGTCTCGTTAAATTCTGCCTAAAGGTATCCTCATGGTCTTCCTTTTGTTTGTTCTAGCCAATCGACACACACACACATTTATGGTTATATAAAACGAATATGAATGTTATCATACATAATAAATTCGAAACCCTAATTGGAATGGAACCCTAAATGTAATTAATGGTCTAAACATGTGTTATGATGGCCTAATATGAACCCTAAAACTGGACAGCATCATATGTCGAATTTGTGTGTGTCATAGATCAAATTTTATAAGTTTAATATTCTGGGTTTTTGTTGGAAAAGTTTATTTTATGTCTTAGTTAAGTTTTCCAAGTGGTTTGGTCGAATTTGGAGTTGTCTAAGTCGTATTTTTAATTTTTACAAGATCAAGTGTCAAAGCTGAGAAAACGGGTCTGAAATTTAGTTGGATTGTTTGATTTTTCATTTGCAAACCATAATGAATTGGGAGCTCTCCTTCTACAGGATTGACATTTAGGATATAAATGAATTTCTGGGAGTTTTGGGAATTTTTCCAAGGTGTCTAAACAGGTCCAATAAGTGTAAACTTTTAAGGTGTATTTTCTGATTACTTTCTGGACAGGTCTGGACTTGTGATTTTCCATAGGCCATTTGGCATAGATATAGAACTCACCAATTTTTGGAGAGTCTTTTAAATCATATGGGAACCCCTGGGATTTTGCTTGATTTCATTTGAGCTAAGTAAGTATTTTATAAAAATCTTTAAAATCTGGTCCAAATATGAGTGTAAGAAAATGAAAGATAAAACATGATATCAATAAGTAACACACTTACAAAGGCATAAAAAGCTTATAAAAGGAGCTAATAAGTATTATACGAATCGTAATCCGTGTAGATTCATTGAAGAAGACGTGGCGTCGTATCTTCGTGTTCGTTCATTCAATTGCTTTTCCCTCATTTGCGTTAAGGTACAGATATTCTGACCTTTTTAGTAAAGGTTTTCTCATGATCTCCTTGTCTTGTCATTTCCTTATGCTTATTAGGATTCCCTATGCCATTGCTATGATTCCCTTCTGTTTATGTGAACCTCTGTTTGTCTGAACTTCTGTTTGTTGAACCTTGCTATGTTTGAGTATGAACTTCTGATTATGAACATCTGATTATGAACCTCTGATTATGAACGTATGATATGTGACTGTGATATGAACCTTTGATTTCTGAACATTTGATATGAAACATTTCTGATTTGTTTGATCCGTTGCTTATCTGAAATCTCTGTTTATTGAACCATGAAACATCTGATTTGAACTTATGATATGAAAACTCTGATTTGTAAATCTGTTTGACCTATATGATGAATTTTGATCTGTGTCATTTATGACAATCTGTTTGACCTAAGTTAGTTTGACACCCGAGCCATTACTTCACTAGTCATGGGGGTTCCATGTCCGTGTCAGTGATGCACCTCTGACATGACTCTAGGGCAGTAGAGTGATGTTCTGCCACGTCCCTTTCTGTTATATGTTTATTGATAGTTTGGCCACTATATGTCTGTTGGGGCGTATGGATGCATCCTAGATCTGATCTGTTATCTGATATGATTTGTCTGGTGAATGATGTCGTGTGCAATACGCGTCTTCACAAATTCTGGGAGCTAGCTACTCCATTTGTTATTGAGGTCTCCCCTCATATTATATAAGGTATTCCGAGGTCACCCCTCCGAATAAGAAAGTTACTTCTGATATGATATGTTCTGGGCTCGTGGTAGATAACTAAATCTGTATTTGTTACTTCTGTGTTAGATATTCTGTTTATGATTCCGTATTTGTCAATGTTCCCATTTACATACTGAATTATTATATGTTTATTGAATGTGTTTATGCTTTGACATGTTTATGTGACTACCGTTTGCCATGCTAGGATACGATTAATATGCTTAAATGTGATTCGCATGTTGTCATCTGATTATATGTTAGTTTACCATTATGTGACCTTGTTGATCTGTATGATGATTATGCTAGTGTATAATTGATTGTTCTGTAAGTTCATTATGTATAATTGTTCAGATAATTCGTGAACTTTGATTATCCGTTGGTGTTCGTATCTGCTTATGTTTGATCTGCCATGTTTAAATTCTGTCTATACTAAAGTTTGATCTGGGAAATGGTTTAAATTATGATATCTGACTTGATAACTTGCTATTTGCTATGCTATGTCTTTTGCTTATTTAGTTATAGTTTCCTACTGTGTTTTCTATTTGTATGTGTGACTGCCACGTTTGACTGCTATTGTTCCGCTGCTACGATATTGGATAAGGGTGTTAAATGTAGATTAATTGAATTGTGTAAAGGACATGTTTACTTCTAGTAGTTGTTTCTGCTAGCTTTCGGTATTTCGTTTGACTTATATGTACTTAAATTGCCTGATTCATTAATTGCCTGTTGATTATGATGTGCTTCAGTTTGTGTCATCAATATGCTATGTGTTTGTTCTTATTTGTTGTTTGTTCTTCCGGATTTCTGTATGATTGTGTTTCCGCAAAATCCTCAATGATTCATTGATCTCATTCCGTTGTGATTTCGTTATTCGTTTCTTTGTTTTATTTCGTATTTCTATTTTGTTTAGTTTTCGTTTCTGTTATATCTGTTCACTGGGCTTTGTAAGCTCAGCCGCATTTCTTTTCCTGCGGCAGGTTTTAGGTTTGAAGATGGGCTTCGATGGGCTGAGAGTTAGAGTATCTTAGTGGACCAATCCTAGTACCATAGTACTTTGGGACTTATTTTGAAGAAATTTTGTTTTAGGATTTTATTTCATTTTGGATATTGTATTTTTTTTCTTTATCAGTCAATTGTTTATATGATTTGAAACTTCATTTTTAAGGTTTCCGTTTGTAAATATTTTATTTGTATGTTCTGATATGACACCAGAATGTGACACTTCTACCCTTGTCGGGTTGGGGTGTTACAATTATGGTATCAGAGCTCTAGGTTTTAGGACCCTTAGAGCTTAGGCTATGACCTGTGAGGATTGGGTAGACATTAGGTTTCCGTCTGTTCAGATATCTTTCGATTCCTTTTGACTGTCATTCAGATTTGACTTCGATATTCTTTTGTCTTCACTGAGTTGGCCCTCCTCTTTTCGCATCGAATTTTGTTATTTTGTTTTCGCTCGTCCGTTTGTCGATCGTTAGATGGAGACTACCCGTGGAGCCGAAGAAGAGGGTGCCGACCCTACATTGCTGCAACAGTCCCTGTGCTGGAGAGGTTCGTGAAGCAGAAGCCACGCCCGACTGCCGTGCTGCTAGAGACATCAGGATGCTGCTGGAGGAAGCTGGACGAATCAACCAAAGACGCAACGACGAAGACATGATTCAACCGGTGGCTGGGAATGTCATCTACTTCATATGATTTGGGCGCGACGTGTGTTACTCTGATTCGTTTGTCACGCGTTTTGAGGCAGTTTGATATCTTGCTACGTGATTTTGATCGGCATTACTTTTCTTTGATTCGTCCAGAACTCGGTTTGAATCGTGAAGTTTTATCGTTTAGCATTCTGGTATATCTCAGTTTTTCTTTTTGGACCGACAGTAATGAGTCATGAGGAACCGTTTTATGCAAGTTGGTGGTCTCGTTTGTTTGGTAATATGGTAAGTTGTGTGATGTAATATATGTGGTATGTATGTGATCTGGCCTGTTTCAGTATGTTGCTTGTTATCTGTATGTGATATGTTTTGTTTTGATATTAGTTATGTGGGTTGTCATGACCTGAGACAGAATATGATGATAATAAGAACTTGTTATGTGATGCAAGTATTATGACGCCTAATCAACGTGATAATACCGAGATCATATAATTTGAACTTATTGAAATCATATGACGTCTGGGGAAATGCCTGTGGTTGATACGTGAATGGACTTTGACTTGTATCTGTTATTTGTCGCTCCTCATGTTCGATTGAAATTTTGTACCTCTTTGCGAGATTCTCATTGACAACTGTTGTATATAAGTTTTGTACGCTTGGAATCCGAAATCGTTATGATCCGTGTGAACCTATAGATTGCTATGTCTGCCCCAAGTTTGTATGTCTCCACGTACTTCTGCGATTAGTAAGACCGTTAGGATTCGTTCTGTCTATGCATATGTTGTTTTCATCATTAGATACCTGAATAAGTTAGAGCGTGTTGTTTAATTTTCTGCATCTCATCTGTTATCTGCCATTACTTTGATAAGTATATGATTATCTGTTATAAGTATTTGACTGTTGAATTGATTTCTGAAAAGTATAAGTATGAATGTTCTGACAAGAATCTGTTTGTTCTAAAATAAGTTTCGCGTTTGCTCTATTCCTTGAAATTCTGAAGTCCGATTCGTTTTCTGTTCTGTTCCGTCTTGTTCAATTTTCGAGGACGAAATTTTTTTTTTAGAGGGGAAGAGTTGTAAAGCCCTAAAAATCGTAACCGCGTTAAATGACTATTTTGCCCTCTATTTAATATTTATAAAATATGTAAAATTCGTCAAGCTCATTAAATGTAAAATTTAACCTAACTTGTAAAAGATTGTCAAACCTAATGTACAAATAAAATCTTCTGACACTTTACGTCTATACATATTACACGTTTATATATTACATGAACCGAAAAATTCATAAATTACAAAACACATATAAACTTTAATGTAAAAGCCCATCTAAGTTATAGATTGGAATTTGGACTTGGGCTTGGCCTTTGTTTTCCCTTGGCTCATCAAAATCGGTACCCCTCCCCCTCCTTTTCATTATACGCTCCACAAAATTGAAGCACACCAAAACCCTAATTCACTTTCACCCAAAAGTGGCGGCATCAAATCCCATCTCCTCTCCATTCGAAACCCTAGCAGCCTCCATTAACATTTTATTCAGCCTCAAGGTCAAGAAGAAGAAGAGTTTGGAGGTGTTTTGATCGTGGTGCTCTTGGGTCTTTGCATTTTGATCCGTGAGTCTCATCTCGTGCTCTTTTGGTCTCGTTAAATTCTGCCTAAAGGTATCCTCATGGTCTTCCTTTTGTTTGTTCTAGCCAATCGACACACACACACATTTATGGTTATATAAAACGAATATGAATGTTATCATACATAATAAATTCGAAACCCTAATTGGAATGGAATCCTAAATGTAATTAATGGTCTAAACATGTGTTATGATGGCCTAATATGAACCCTAAAACTGGACAGCATCATATGTCGAATTTGTGTGTGTCATAGATCAAATTTTATAAGTGTAATATTCTGGGTTTTTGTTGGAAAAGTTTATTTTATGTCTTAGTTAAGTTTTTCAAGTGGTTTGGTCGAATTTGGAGTTGTCTAAGTCGTATTTTTAATTTTTACAAGATCAAGTGTCAAAGCTGAGAAAACGGGTCTGAAATTTAGTTGGATTGTTTGATTTTTCATTTGCAAACCATAATGAATTGGGAGCTCTCCTTTTACAGGATTGACATTTAGGATATAAATGAATTTCTGGGAGTTTTGGGAATTTTTCCAAGGTGTCTAAACAGGTCCATAAGTGTAAACTTTTAAGGTGTATTTTCTGATTACTTTCTGGACAGGTCTGGACTTGTGATTTTCCATAGGCCATTTGGCATAGAGATAAAACTCACCAATTTTTGGAGAGTCTTTTAAATCATATGGGAACCCCTGGGATTTTGCTTGATTTCATTTGAGCTAAGTAAGTATTTTATAAAAATCGTTAAAGTCTGGTCCAAATATGAGTGTAAGAAAATGAAAGATAAAACATGATATCAATAAGTAACACACTTACAAAGGCATAAAAAGCTTATAAAAGGAGCTAATAAGTATTATACGAATCGTAATCCGTGTAGATTCATTGAAGAAGACGTGGCGTCGTATCTTCGTGTTCGTTCATTCAATTGCTTTTCCCTCATTTGCGTTAAGGTACAGATATTCTGACCTTTTTAGTAAAGGTTTTCTCATGATCTCCTTGTCTTGTCATTTCCTTATGCTTATTAGGATTCCCTATGCCATTGCTATGATTCCCTTCTGTTTATGTGAACCTCTGTTTGTCTGAACTTCTGTTTGTTGAACCTTGCTATGTTTGAGTATGAACTTCTGATTATGAACATCTGATTATGAACCTCTGATTATGAACGTATGATATGTGACTGTGATATGAACCTTTGATTTCTGAACATTTGATATGAAACCTTTCTGATTTGTTTGATCCGTTGCTTATCTGAAATCTCTGTTTATTGAACCATGAAACATCTGATTTGAACTTATGATATGAAAACTCTGATTTGTAAATCTGTTTGACCTTTATGATGAATTATTATCTGTGTCATTTATGACAATCTGTTTGACCTAAGTTAGTTTGACACCCGAGCCATTACTTCACTATTCATGGGGGTTCCATGTCCGTGTCAGTGATGCACCTCTGACATGACTCTAGGGCAGTAGAGTGATGTTCTGCCACGTCCCTTTCTGTTATATGTTTATTGATAGTTTGGCCACTATCTGTCTGTTGGGGCGTATGGATGCATCCTAGATCTGATCTGTTATCTGATATGATTTGTCTGGTGAATGATGTCGTGTGTAATACGCGTCTTCACAAATTCTGGGAGCTAGCTACTCCATTTGTTATTGAGGTCTCCCATCATATTATATAAGGTATTCCGAGGTCACCCCTCCGAATAAGAAAGTTACTTCTGATATGATATGTTCTGGGCTCGTGGTAGATAACTAAATCTGTATCTGTTATTTCTGTGTTAGATATTCTGTTTATGATTCCGTATTTGTCAATGTTCCCATTTACACACTGAATTATTATATGTTTATTGAATGTATTTATGCTTTGACATGTTTATGTGACTACCGTTTGCCATGCTAGGATACGATTAATATGCTTAAATGTGATTCGCATGTTGTCATCTGATTATATGTTAGTTTACCATTATGTGACCTTGTTGATCTGTATGATGATTATGCTAGTGTATAATTGATTGTTCTGTAAGTTCATTATGTATAATTGTTCAGATAATTCGTGAACTTTGATTATCCGTTGGTGTTCGTATCTGCTTATGTTTGATCTGCCATGTTTAAATTCTGTCTATACTAAAGTTTGATCTGGGAAATGGTTTAACTTATGATATCTGACTTGATAACTTGCTATTTGCTATGCTATGTCTTTTGCTTATTTAGTTATAGTTTCCTACTGTGTTTTCTATTTGTATGTGTGACTGCCACGTTTGACTGCTATTGTTCCGCTGCTACGATATTGGATAAGGGTGTTAAATGTAGATTAATTTAATTGTGTAAAGGACATGTTTACTTCTAGTAGTTGTTTCTGCTAGCTTTCGGTATTTCGTTTGACTTATATGTACTTAAATTGCATGATTCATTAATTGCCTGTTGATTATGATGTGCTTCAGTTTGTGTCATCAATATGCTATGTGTTTGTTCTTATTTGTTGTTTGTTCTTCTGGATTCCTGTATGATTGTGTTTCCGCAAAATCCTCAATGATTCATTGATCTCATTCCGTTGTGATTTCGTTATTCGTTTCTTTGTTTTATTTCGTATTTCTATTTTGTTTAGTTTTCGTTTCTGTTATATCTGTTCACTGGGCTTTGTAAGCTCAGCCGCATTTCTTTTCCTGCGACAGGTTTTAGGTTTGAAGATGGGCTTCGATGGGCTGAGAGTTAGAGTATCTTAGTGGACCAATCCTAGTACCATAGTACTTTGGGACTTATTTTGAAGAAATTTTGTTTTAGGATTTTATTTCATTTTGGATATTGTATTTTTTTTCTTTATCAGTCAATTGTTTATATGATTTGAAACTTCATTTTTAAGGTTTCCGTTTGTAAATATTTTATTTGTATGTTCTGATATGACACCAGAATGTGACACTTCTACCCTTGTCGGGTTGGGGTGTTACATTAAATCTGGTTTAAATGTGATTCTTTCTTTCTTTATTTCTTTCCTCAAGTGCAAAGAGAAGAACTTTCGTTATCATCTAGATATGAAGTTATGTAGTCTAGTTAATCAATGTGTAACATTTTTTACATATAGATCGAGTCCATATTTTTCAATCTTGTGTAGTAGTTACATCCAGACTGTGTGTAAGTTTGAGAAGTGTTGTGTGTAGATCCGGATGGGTGTGTAAGTCCGTGAAGTGTTATAGTGGTTAGTGTTGTGTAGATCCGGATGGTGTTTAAGTCCGTTAAGTGTTGTGTAGTGGTTAGTGTTGTGTTGTGTTGTGTTGTGTGGTGTAGATTGGTTCTGGCTAAGATTAGAACTCGACATTTAGATTAGTGTCGTAAATCGGTGTAAGCTACGGTGTATGGTTTTTCCCGCCGAGAAGGGAGCTTGTTGATTAGTGAAATAACTCTCGAGTTGGGTACTCGGGAAGTGGAGTAAGGCAAAGAGGAGCTTCTTGATTGAACCACTATAAATCTTCGTGTCCGGTTTGCATTTTCTGTAGTTATCTCTTTACGTTTTATTTTTTGCATTTATCGTTTTACATTTATACTTGCATTGAGTTTAGGCTTGTGTGGCTTGTTGATTATATTGTGTTGATTATATTGGTGTCATCGCATGGTATTTATATTGTGTCTATGTTTGTGTTATGGTGACATGCTTTACTTATTGCACTGTACTATCTTTAGTTGTTGTAAAACTATTGTTGACACTTTTCATATTACGTCACGTTTGATCGGTCATTTGATACAAAAGTTTTAAAATTTTAAACGGGCACGTATTCACCCCCCCTCTACGTTTCTACATGTTAGAAAACCTACTGCAAAAGCAATGGAAAGCTAGAAAAGGTTAAGCTATTTACTGACATTTTGATGTATTACCAATAGCAGTTACGTACGCCTGAGAAGTTGATGATAAGTCTAAAGACATCAACAATAATCAAACATTCTTGGTTTTCACATCTTCTTATACTTTTAGTAACAACTGCAAGGTAGGCTTATATAGCGAGACATGAGAAAGAAAAAGAAAATATTGCAAAAGGATCTACACCAAATAGACATGTATGAAATCCTCTTTTTCTTTGTCAACACTCATTATTTAGTCTACTTTATGAATGATACTTGTGATGCATCGATTTAAATGCTGATTGGTTTGTATTCTTTTATTGGTATGAGGAATTTTGAAGATATTGTTTGCTACTTGTGTGGTTCAATGATTTTGTTTTCAAATACTCACTGATTTCATTAAACAATTGTAATAGACAAACTTCAACATACTCGACCCCTCTGAGGTCCCCCTTAAATACCTTTTGCCGTTTCAACACTTTTTGCGCGAAGGTCTGCACCAGACGTATTGCTAGACCATTGAGATAACAAAACGTATTCGAGGGGAAGCTGATATCAGGCCGCTATGTTGAATATCGTATGTCAATATTAGAAAATGAAGAACGCAGTGGACTTTAGAGTCGAAAGAATCTAAATGACAACACAAACTGATTATTTATCATGTCGATTTTGGCATCATGTTTATACACATTACTTCATTGAAGGATGGTTTAAGCTCGTAAGTCAAACTAAAATTCAAAAAAAGAACTTTAATAGTGTTAAGGCCATTTTATAAATTCCAATATGAATTACGAAGTTAAACCATCTACCTACAAAGTAATGTGGGTAACTAATACATATATTGGTACGTTAAACCTGCTCTTGAAAGAATTGTTTTTCAAGATGAAGGTCAACGGGTCAACCTTTGCTTGTAATTATGACTAACATGTGATTATTAGTATATGGCTGCATTACTTGATGGATGGATGATTTATGTTCATAAAAAAAATAGAATTAAAAAAAATAAAAACTTTATGGTATTGTTAAAGTAATATTTCTAAATTATAGTGTCATTTATAAAGTTAAACCATTCACCGATCAATTAAAGCGGCCAACTAACACATACTTTGGTACTTTGAACTTCTCCTTGAAAATCCTATTGGTATGGCAATGCTGTAAGCGTGGAGGTTTTACTGCAACTTGATGATATTATACAGGGACACGAATAGATGTTCAAGGGGAAGCTCAAAGTAGCAACTTGTGTAAAGGCTCAAATTATTTAATGGTCAATCGCTATTAGGGTCTCGCTATAGGAAAAAAATCTAGTAGTAGTTACCTAAGAGATTGTAACAATAGCTTGCAAGGTTTGATAAATCATTGAGATAAATGATAATGATGATGCTAATGAAGACAATGACTATGGTGAATGTGATGAAATGAAAATATGTTGCTAAAAAAGAAAACATGTTTCAGATCAAATTGAAAGATTTGACAATGATGATGGTAATGGTCAATGTATTTTAGTTTTGAGAACAAAGAGTGATAATTCATTTTTTGACAGCAGTCCAGGTGAAGATTATGTAAAAGGCAATATAGGTGATAAAATGAAAAAAAAATGTGTTAAAAGAATTTGCATAAAAAATTTTCGCCACATCCTCTTCTACTACCCATTTTTCTTTGGGAAAATCCATTTTATCAATGATATTGGCTTTTTCATAATCTGAATCTGAACAACTATAAAAGAATGGTTGTTGTCCTTTTATTGTTACTACAAAAATACATTTAGCATGAGTCTTTTAACTTGTTTCAAACTTTTTTTTTTCTTTTTATGAAGATAAATAGTTTCTCATCAAATCATAATCAGTATGGTCCTTGATAATACCAACAACATCATAATCACTAACTTGAATGATCTATGGATCGTTGGACTCTTTTTTCTCAAACCCTGAAGTTGGTAGTGATCTGCTGTTGATGCAGGTTTTACTGACCAGGTTATAATATTTATAAAGTCTCGTTATACCTATTGTCTACCCTAATGCACTAACGGGCAGTGTACCCGGTCGCGTGTAGTGTAGTAATCGGTAAAGCCGAGGTCGTCCCAAGAGCTATGTGTGTTGGATTATTACTAAGTCTAGGTGTCACAGATTAATAAAGGTTTCGATAGGGATTTAATTAATTAAACTACTAATGCAGAATAAAGCAGAATAAAAATAAATGATAAAGGGGAATCACTAGAGGAGAGGGGTGCTAACCTAGTTAATCCTCCTAGCTAGTTATGTCTACGTCTACTTACTTGCATTTACTTCAGGTGGGGTCAAAGTCGAGAGGACAGCATTTGGTCAATTTGCCCTAACCTATCTGCAAACATGCCACCACAGGAGAAGTCAGGTGTCCCCTCATAAGTCCTGTTATTCCTGGTCCCCTAAGCCAAGTCATTAAGTACTGCTACATGCTAAATTTATAATAGTGAATGCCCGGCAATTAGGAACTTAGACACGCACCCCCTAATTCTTAAGTTCATCCAAACGATAGGTGATCAGTTGGTCAAATCGCACAAGTAGAAAGGGTCGTCAGTTGGTCATATCTTACCCTTCCCATCTTAGTCCGCTCACCTAGGGTCAGTTGGTCATATCTCCTAGGCAATTGGCCTCTACCGCCATTCAAAACTACCGAACCAAGGGTGGCTACCAATAAATTATGCATGCATACACTTAGAAATAATTATACGAAAGTAAAGTAAACGCAAACAAAACAATTAAGGAATCATAACTAGGCCAGCACCAAGAGGTGCTTAGCCGCTCATATTAATCATGCAAACCATTTCAATATTCAAAGGTACGAAATACATGAATTGAAAGTAAAAGAAATATAAAACGCTAATGCTTATCGTAGGGGAGTGATTTCTCCCTTGGAGACATCTCCGTATGTTCCTATAAAACTGCCTTGAGCTTTTTCCCGCATTCTCTGAGTGTTGTGTGTGGAATGGAATGAATAGAAATGCTGGAATTCTTGGGGTATTTATAGGCCAAATCTGGGTTACGGCGTAACCAATATAGGAGTTACGTTGTAACCTTCTATTTCATTGTATTTTGCACTAGATCTGCTGGTTACGGTGTAACCTTATGAGTGGGTACGCCGTAGTCTTCAATAAACTCGGTTATGTCATAGTAGATGCAATAGTTACGGCGTAAGTATTAGCGGCGTGGAACCTCATTTGACCTAATATAGTTACGTCGTAACCTTTGGGAAGAGTTACGACGTAACCTTCTGATAAGTTGGTTTTCTGAGTCACGCAATAGTTACAGTGTAATGTGATAGATGAGTTACGCCGTAACTTCTTCAAAATAGCATACTATGATAAATCTTTAGATATTTCTCCAGTTCCGCGTCTCTTTAGTTCCAATGCTCGTAATTTACCTGAAAGTAGAAAACAATGGAAAAAAGCGTAAATCCATATAAATGATATAAATTACAAGCATTATCGGGGGAAATTGACACTTAATATTCAGGACTATTTGATGTTATCAAATATCCCCCCACTTGAACTCTACTTGCCCTCAAGTAGACCTTATTAGAAAGATTCCTAAAAAGATATCTCCCATAACCTGGAAAATATAAGTTTACAAATCCCTTATGCTAGAATAAAACAAAGTCGAACACCTCACGAAAGGGGAACAAAACACTCAAATCTCTCAACTATTCTAAGTGTCGATTTCAGGGTGATCACTCAATCGCATAGTCATAGCATGTATTCTATCATAAGCTTGGCGGTTACACAAATCTCCACCACTAGAGTTAAGGGCTAAACAATTCTCGAAGGCAATATGGGTAGACACGACAAAGGTTAAGGGGTGACTCGTCATTACTAACATGTCACGACGAAGTGGACAAAATCAATGATACATGACCAAATCCATGGCCAAGACACCAAAGATTGCTCGCTGCATCACCTAGACACGCTCATGACTAAAGGGTAGGATAAGACATGGGAAATATAAATGGTGTAAAATAAAAAACAAGCAAGTAGTCTAAATCTATAACCAAGTCATCACCACTTACCGTCCGCCCAAAGTTTAAGCTTTGAAGTCAAGAAACCGGATCATGAAATATAAGGTAGATGTGTCATTAGAGGACGTCGTGATGGGCACACTACCTTTTCTCCAACTGTTGGCATAATTACCAACTCCAATATTCAAATGTGACCGAGGTGGCCTCCTCGATACTAAATCTATGAAGCTCATAATGTAGTGCTTATAAAATTGCACTTTACAATAACATAACAACTAATTTTTTTTTCAACATAACAATAAATACTAAACATAATATCCCCCCACTTGAGATGAACAATGGGAATTCGGGGGGTCTTCAATGATCTTCAGGAATGTTGTCGATGAAAGCGTGATTTCCGAACCTTTCCACTCGAACCTTGAACTTAGGCAAATGATGACTTTCCAATCACAAATAAAGACTACAGGGTAGGCTAAGGTGTATAGGTGTATCGAAACAATATATCGGGTTAACAAAATGAAAGGAATGGCTCAGAAGGGTGTATCTAGGGGTATCTTGCACTAAAGGTGAGTGCAACAAAAGGGTTTCACATGGGGGTCGAAAAGTCGAGGTGACTAATCGATAGAAACACAATGATAGGCTGTTTGGGTAATAATCCTATAATATTGCCTTCTAAAACTGAAAAGTCCAAATACATCGAGCTAACTCAACATACCTCGTCTATGGTCTCAAAATGATGCAAAGGCCAAGTTCTAAAGTTTACAAGCTACCGGCACACTCATAATTTGGTGGATTTGGGGTAAAATATTGGAAACGGATAAGGCTAATCTCACCATATAATATCAAGGGTTGCATGTGCTCGACTAAGGTCTAATCTAGTTATGTTAAGAAAAACATGTCAAAATTTTAAAAATGGCATAATTTTTCAAAATAAACTAGAAAAATGAGGGCGAAATAATGTTCAAGAGATAATTCTACTCTCGTCCCCTCACTTGAATTGTACAAAGTCCCTTTTGTACTAAGCATTAAATAAAGGTGAAGAGAAAAGTAGAATTAGAGCGAGAACTTTACCTGAAATTTGCTCCATAAAGAAAGAAGGCCCACGAAAAAGAGACGTGCCTTTGTATAAGCATCATGAACAAACTTCAATCCCTGAAATCACACTACCGACAAGCATAATTCTAAAAAGAAATAAAAAATGTAAAACAAACCTGACTCACTTTCGTAGGAATCACGGTTGCATTTAGCGAATGCAACAAGCCTTTTAAACCACTTGGTGTCCCAAGTGGACGAGTGAAGTCTCGTGAGGGTTTACAGGGAACACACCACAAAGTTCATTTAAAATACTAATACAAGGTTATTGTGTTTTAAAATGAAAGAATTAAAGCAGAGGAAGGTTACGTCATAACTCTTTTGAGGGAGTTACGCCATAACTGGCAAAACCTGGCATAAGCTGCAAAGCGAGAGGTTACGACGTAACCACTGAGATGGTATTACGCCGTAATTGGTAATGCATCAAGAATTCTGCTGCTAAAAGGTTGGTTACGGCGTAATCACATACATGAGTTACGCTGTAACTCTGGTCAGATCAGCAAACTGCAGCAGTAATTACTTCCTCGTTTCCTGCAAAAATGGTTAGAAAACACAAAACCCTACAGAAATGGAAATAAAACAAAAGAAGGGGATAATTCGGGTTGTCTCCCGAAAAAGCACTTTTCTTTATTTACGAGTCTTTAAGATAGGCTCAGAGCCACGGGGCTACCCGTGTTTGTTGGTCATTTCGTGGATATGGCAATCTCCACGTTGGATCCAACTTACCAAATTCTCATCCCGTTTGTAGTCGTCCCCCAATTCTAAATAGCCCGAGTAGAAACTCTTGATTTTCCGGTAAGGGTGTTCAATGCCTTTTTCTTTGTCTTCCTCACTGATATCGAGCAGTGGTTGGGCTTGGCTCAACTGTCTCTTAGTCCAATTTTTAAAGTTCTTGATCGTTCTCGGCATTTTGAAAATAGTCTTATCATCATTAATCTTCAACCATACTAACCCTTCTTTTTCATTTTTATCTAAACCCGACCTTTTATGAAAAGGATTTCCTAGAATTACTCCCGTAAGTCCATCTTCCACAAATTCACTTACGTCGTCTAAAACCATAAAGTCTACCAAAAATGAATGAGTTCTAACAAAAACATGGATGTTAGTTGCAAACCCAAGAAAGTTATTCCCCTTATATTCTAACTCTCTCTTCATAACTCGGTTGTAGCATTCTTTTGACATGATATTTACTGGGGAAGTAGTGTCAATAAATGGGTGGAAGTCGATGAACCCGATTTTTCATGAGATCTTGAGATAATAGGGGTTTCTATGATGTATGCGGGTTCCTACCGCATGAAATCTAGGTTGATTGGATTGCGAAAATGCCTTAACAGAGTTATCTTGCCAATGGGCCATCTTGACGTCACTTGAGAGGTCTTCAGCACTTAATCCTAAGTTATCCTCTTCCTCAAACTTGACGAAAACATCAAAATCTCTCCCCGAATCAACCTCGCCAGGTTCTGGGGGGTCGCTAAGAAATTCTTCTAAAGCTTCACCAAAACTGCCTACAGGGTCAATTGCAAATACCTTTTCGGAGTAGACAAATGTTCATTAGGTCTGAAAGTAGCAATTTCTCCATTAGCTTCAAGAGTTAACTTTCCAGCAAAGACATCCACCTTAGTATGGGCAGTGGCAAGCATAGGCCTACCTAAAATGACTAGTATTCTGTTGTCTTCCGGAATGTCAAGAATCACAAAATCTACTGGGAAAAGGAATTTCTTAATCTTCACCAACACATTTTCAACGATGCCCAACGGCGATTGCATAGATCGATCTGCCATTTCAATTTTCATCTTAGCCGGCTTTAAGTTACCAACCCCCATATGTAAAAACATCGAACGAGGCATTATGCTAATACTTGTTCCAAGATCAGCAAGGGCATTACACATGTTTAGACTCCCGATTAAGCAAGGGAGAGTGAAACATCCTGGATCTTTTTCCTTTTGTGGTAGCTCGTTCCACAAAACAGCTGAACATCTTTCGTTGAGGTGAATTTTATCATCAATGCTTAATTCATGCGTAATATCATTATGATTAGTATTAATAGAATTATTGATAGGTAAGTTTACCGGTAAAGGTTGGTCCAGAAGTGACAGTCTTTCCATGCCGATTCGTCGCTTAACTTTTTCCGAAAAGGTCATAGGTTCTTCAAGGATAGTTTCTACAGTGTGGAAAACTTCCTCCTCCCGAGCTGCTAGATAATCAGAGATGGCTTCTGAACATGAGCTAACACTCTTCTCCAATCTCTTAATCCTATCATCGTGAATCTGGAGAGAGGAGACTGTATTATCCACGAATGTTCTCATCAATTTTTCAATCCTATCATCTTGTTCTCTTAATTCCCTGATGTGGTCAAGAATTTTTTTCTCAAGATCGCTCCTGGTTTTGGTCCCAAACACGCCCTTAACCCTCTTGACCCTGCATGCTTCAGCTTCTCTTTCTAACCTTCGTTTTTCGAAAATTTCCCCATAATTGTATTCTTGCTTTGTTATCGTCTTCATTACCTTATGATCGAAATTGTCTCTCGGTCCGTACCCTGTATCCATATGCCACTTGTAGCAATGTTCAGAAATCCGTTGAATACATTCCAGGGCTTGGTCAGGAGTCATGCTAGGAATAGGTCTCGGTGAATCGAGAAGTTCTCGTGTTAGCGCATTAATCCCACGATAGAAGACGTAGACGATCTGATGTTTGTTTAAATCATGGGTAGGGCATCGGTAGAGTAGCTCATTAAATCTTTCCCACGCTTGGTAAAGCGTTTCTTCTCCAACCTGAACGAATTGATAGATTTTCCCAAGAAGCTTGGCCATTTTTGAAGGAGGGCAAAATTGCAGGACGAATTCTTTTCTTAGTTTATCCCATGCTCCTTTACAATCGTTAGGGAGTTTGTTATACCAACTTTTCGCTGTCCCAGTAAGAGTCATAGGAAAAATCCTAGCAGTGACCGAATAGCTCGGAGTACCTCTGACGTTGAAAAGAGAGGATAAGTGGAGAACTTCTTCTACGTGATCCTGAACGTTCTTATCTTCGTCTCCAGAAAATTTAAGTTCATGTAACTCTCGAATAATATGATCAGAAATAGAGTATTTTTCAGTGTGAGAATCCTGTGTAAAGCTTCGTTGGCAGTTCTCATTTGGTCGCTCCAAATACTGGTCATAGTTAGGTCATCGATATTATTTTCATTGATGACCTCCGGTTCTCCGTCAGACTGGTCTGATTCGTAAAATGAGAAGATCTTGTGAATAGGAACCGGAGAGTAGACTTTACTTCTCTGAAATTGCTTCTCCGGGTCGTCGAATGGGGTGGCCATAAAAGGCCTCGAGCTGCGAGTCTTGTATCCTGACATTTTAAGAAAGAAAATTAAAAACAGACTTAATATGAAATCCTAAAATAGCTCCCCGGCAACGGCACCAAAAACTTGATGCAGGTTTTACTGACCAGGTTATAATATTTATAAAGTCTCGTTATACCTATGGTCTACCCTAATGCACTAACGGGCAGTATACCCGGTCGCGTGTAGTGTAGTAATCGGTAAAGCCGAGGTCGTCCCAAGAGCTATGTGTGATGGATTATTACTAAGTATAGGTGTCACAGATTAATAAAGGTTTCGATAGGGATTTAATTAATTAAACTACTAATGCAGAATAAAGGAGAATAAAAATAAATGATAAAGATGAATCAATAGAGGAGAGTGGTGCTAACCTAGTTAATCCTCCTAGATAGTTATGTCTACGTCTACTTACTTCCAATTACTTCAGGTGGGGTCAAAGTCGAGAGGACAGCATTTGGTCAATTCGCCCTAACCTATCAGCAAAGATGCCACCACATGAGAAGTCAGGTATCCCCTCATAAGTCCTGTTGTTCCTGGTACCCTAAGCCAAGTCATTAAGTACCGCTACATGCTAGATTTATAATAGTGAATGCCCGTCCGTTAGGAACTTAGACACGCACCCCCTAATTCTTAAGTTCATCCAAACGATAGGTGATCAGTTGGTCAAATCGTACAAGTAGAAAGGGTCGTCAGCTGGTCATATCTTACCCTTCCCATCTCAGTCCGCTCACCTAGGGTCAGTTGGTCATATCTCCTAGGAAATTGGCCTCTACCGCCATTCAAAACTACCGAACCAAGGGTGGCTACCAATAAACTATGCATGCTCACACTTATTAATAATTGTAAGGAATCATAACTAGACCAGCACCAAGAGGTGCTTAGCCACTCATATTAATCATGCAAACCAATTCAATATTCAAAGGTACGAAATACATGAATTGAAAGTAAAAGAAATATAAAACGCTATGCTTATCGTAGGGGAGTGATTTCTCCCTTGGAGACAGCTCCATTTGCTCCTCTAGACCTGCCTTGAGCTTTTTCCCACGTTCTCTGAGTGTTGTGTGTGGAATGGAATGATTAGAAATGCTGGAATTCGTGGGGTATTTATAGGCCAGATCTGGGTTACGGCGTAACCAATATAGGAGTTACGCCGTAACCTTCTATTTCATCGTATTTTGCACTAGATCTGCTGGTTACGGTGTAACCTTATGAGTGGTTACACCGTAGTATTCAATAAACTCGGTTACGTCGTAGTAGATGCAATAGTTACGGCGTAAGTATCAGCGGCGTGGAACCTCATTTGACCTAATATAGTTACGTCGTAACCTTTGGGAAGAGTTACGCCGTAACCTTCTGATAAGTTGGTTTTCTGAGTCACGCAATAGTTACGGCGTAATGTGAGAGACGAGTTACGCCATAACTTCTTCAAAGTAGCATACTGTGATAAATCTTTAGATATTTCTTCAGTTCCGCGTCTCTTTAGCTCCAATGCTCGTAATTTACCTTAAAGTGGAAAACAATGGAAAACAAGCGTAAATCCATATAAATGATATAAATTACAAGCATTATCGGGGAGAAATTGACACTTAATATTCAGGACTATTTGATGTTATCAGCTCTCTATTACAGATTTATGTTGAAGATGTATGTTTTTCATGCTTGAATGTTTTTTTTTCTGCAGTCTTGCAAGTAAGTTTACAGAAATTAGTGTATAGGCAAGATATCTAAATAATAAATGATGATGATATTTGGTGCATTCAAGGAAAAACTTATAAAAAATGACAACAATGACAATAGTGCTTGTTAATACAAATAAGCCGTAAAAACGTTTATTTATATTTTACGATCTTCTAATGTTTTGTTGATAACAAACGTAAAATCATTTTAACGAAACAAATAAAATACGTAAATGGTTTGAGCCAATAGTTTTCTAACACACTTACGTTTTCACATAAAACACTAAAACAAGTATAAGTGATTTTATGATTAGACATATGTACAACAACTAGTGTTTACATATTGAGCAAATATATACATAACTAGTATGTATTATAATGGGTAAAAACTACAACCCATGGAATATATCCACAACCCATGGTATTTACCCATACCCATTTGACTAGATGCATTGCACCCATTAGGTACATTGTATCTAAAGAAATACCCATGGATCAACCCATAACCCATGGCCCATGACCCACAACCAAAATACCCATGGGTAAAGAGGAGCGTCCCACGGATCCCTAGCATTACACTAGACGGATCCCTTGAGGGTGGGATCCGTGGAACAGTAGACATTTTATCTCTATAAATAGTGAGCCATTTCTTCACTGTTTCTCACCCCTTTCTCACATACTTTCTCCTTGAGTTAAAAACTCTCTAACCCCAGATCCAAGTGATCTATGTATGTAGTTTTGTTTTTGTGTGATTCTCTAGGTTCCTCTTAAAGGCGAGATCGCCATCTTTGAAGTCAAGCAAGCTCAAGTCCATGAGTTGCCATGCTTCCTCATCATCAAGACTACTAAAGTTATTTTGTTGATGGTTCTTTCTCTAAGAAGTGTAGTGTTGAAGACATTAGTGAAAGATGTCTCAAGTGTCAAGACGAAGACATTAGTGAAGGGTGTCGATCGTCCATATTGTAGGCATTAGGGAAGGATGCCTAGAAGTCAAGTCACAAGACATTAGTGAAGGGTGTCTTGAAGATCTAGTCAAAGGCATTAGTGAAAGGTGCCTAAGATGTACATTCGATATGGTGTGATTCGATGTACAAGATAGATTAGTATTGGGTCAAAGGATATTGTTATCCTTGTTGATATTATAAGGAGTAGATCTCCTTTGGGGTTAGGTGATTGGTGTAGTGTTGGGTAGTAGTTCCTCCATTGTAATGGAACTCAATACTTAGCCTAGTACCGGATAAAGGGTAGGCGAAGTTGTGATAGGATTGGTTCTCCTTGGTGAAAAGGACCCGATATCTAGCCTTGTACCAGATAAAGTGTAGGCAACATTGTGAAGGTTTCTCCACCATAAGGAGTCGGTGTTGTGTAGTGATTACGAACTCTCGAGTAGGTGACTCGGGGAGTGGAGTAGGGCAAGGAAGGTGTCCTTGTAGCCGAACCACTATAACTACCCGCCTTGTGGTTTTGTGCCTCTTACTCTTTATCTTTTCATTAAATATTTATATTTCTATATGTTTGTTTATCAACATCCAACACACATCCAAATTGATTGACATAAGTCGATCTAAATAGCTTAAAACAAGTTTTAATTGGTAAAACTATTCAACCCCCCTTCTAGTTTTCCACAATTGGCATCAGAGCTTTGTTACCAAGATTCTTAAAGTATATTGTACTTTAAAAACTTGATACGATCCATGGTTAATTGAAAACTACAAAGAAGGTCTTTCATAAAAACAAACACCATGTCTTTTAAAACTCATTGTTTGGATGTTGATTAGATGACAACATTGTTTATTACTTACTATTCATTTAATTGCACTAATCTTCTTTGTCATGTTTCTTAGTTAAAGCTCATACCTACCAAGCCATATGAATCGCTTGGTAACAAGAATACCTTCACTAAGAAGGTGTCTTAAACACAAAGGAGCCAGAATTGTCTACTGACATTTGTTGTGTCATTTGTAAAGACATTCCTAAGTGCATTAGAGGTATGACTTTCCATTTATCTCTAAATAACATTAGCTTAATAAATAAGTATACTTACATAGGTATTTATATGATTATCTTTTGTGCATATTCGTGTATTACATGTAGCTTCATTAGGAAGCCTTTCTCACATACGTGTTATGTTTTCGTCTAAAGTCGTGGTTTATAAAACTTGTGTTTTATTTCATTTAATCCAAAAATCATATCCTTCTAATAATAAAACAAAACACAAATCTCAAAAATTCCTCCTTCCCCATAAATAAACCCTCCGTCGTCCACTCTATCAAATCCCCACTTTTTCAAATCTTCCACTTTCAAAAATTACCTCTCATTCAAAACTTTATCTTCCTCTTCATCTCATCTCATCTCAAACTAAGAAGGTTCATCATCAACATGGTTTACATCGCCCTCGTGCTCATCGCCTTAACTCTCATTGCTCTTGTGTTCCCTATGATGAAGTTCTCATACGGAGACATATACTTTGTGTTGTTAATCTACATTGGGGTTATATACCCAATCCTTTGTATCATTCTTAGCATTGAAATGAAATATTACTAATATTCTAGTTTATCTAGTTTATTATCTTAATGTGTTTTTTCATTTCCTTTGATTTATATCTTTCATATCTTTTCGTGATACATTAGAAACCATTGATGCATGCTAAAAGAAAATGTAGGCTAATACACATATCTTGGTATAAAACTATAAAAATTATGTTTTTATCAAAAATCTGCTTCTGTTACTACAGATCCACGGATCCCTGTAGGTATACTAGCCGGATCCCTGATAGAAGGGAACCGTGGGAACCGTCCTTCTGGATAACAGATTTTCCATGCAAAATAAAAATCACTTTCTTCCTAAAAAGAAATGTTCTACTAGAATGTCAAACATCAAGTGAGTTAAATGTCATTGTTAATAAACATCTTGTAAAAACGTTAGGTAATCATTGTTTTACCCGTAATACGTCACATCCTATTAACTTCTCTTTCATATAGGTTTCGCTATGTTGCATGAATATGAGTTTGACTTTTCACTCACTAGCGTCTATACTCCTAACATCTCCCTTGAGCCCAACACACCTGGCAATCATGTCCGTAGGTTCAATAATCTCGAAAACCGTCACTTCCACGAAGGACGTATTGTCGAAACCCCTCTACAATTCGAAGAAGGTATTAATACTTCCTTCCGAGCCATAGGACTAGAATGTTTTCTCGAAATTAACAAGAAAATAAGTCCAATGTTTATATTGGAATTCTTCCGTCAAGTTGAACTCGTTCGTAACGAGGATCGCTCTCTATCTCTTTGGTTTTGGATCAAAAACCAAAAGTTTGTTTTAACCCTTGGGCAATTTGCTCACATCCTCCGGATTCCAAATCATGGACAATGTGCCTTCACTGAAGATTGGTCTCTTGATTCTCTCTTCAAATTTCGTGAAGAAAATAGTCCATATTGTTCACACATAACTTCCCCGGAAGACTTAAATCGCATAATATGCAAACCCCATTTCTCCGATCCAAACTGTTAGGATTTAGAAAATCCAGTTGTTAAAGTGTCGGTCACCTCAAGTATATGTAATCGTTAGAAAGCTCGTAGTCGTAGTTATTTAATGTTAGTTAGTATTTAGTTAAGTAACACCGTGGAGGACGGACGGGTCTTTACCCACTGTATGCCTGATCCACAGCCCGTAGGAGGCGTATTTTGTAAGATACTATAAATACCCTCTACCTCCCAAGGTAGAGGGTTGGAGCTCACAATAAGATTTTTCTTTCTCTCTCTAAGTTCCCTAAACATCTAAACTTTCTCTCTCTAAAACCCTTAAGTCATACGCCTATATACATCATGGTTTGATATGTTTATGAAATCCAATATGTTACAAATGGTATCAAGAGCCATGGTTTGATCATCCCTCTTACATGTTCTTGGATTTCTAGTGGGTTTATATGGTTTTTGGGTGTGAAAAAGTTTAGTGGTATTTGCATCATTTGGAACATTTCTAGTGTTAAAGGTTTGATTTTGATTGTACTTTTTTGTTTAGAATCATCATAAGTGTTTAGGTTTTGATTTCGAAGGCTTGAATCATCGTGGTTGGGCTGTTTTTGAATTGAAAAGTGGTGGTTTTTGAATATTAGTACGAAGCGAGTTACGTCTCAGTGTACTTTTCTTGGTTGTGAGTTGGCTTGTTCTTTGAAGCGAGTTGTCACTTAAGCGAGTTGCCGCCTAAGTAAATTGCTTTGGAAGCGAGTTATCTGCTTCTTCATTTAAGAGAGTTGTCTTGGAAGCGAGTTGGTAGCTTAAACGAGTTGTCACTTAAGCGAGTTGTGTTCTAAGCGAGTTGTGTTCTAAGCAACTTGCTGAAGAAGCGAGTTGGTTTTATGCGACTTGTCTATTGAGCGAGTTGTCTCTTTATGTGACTTGTGTTCCATGCGAATTGTCTATTAAGTGAGTTGTCCACAAAGCGAGTTGATCAGGGTACGACTTGTCTAATACACTACTTGTCTATTGAGACTTGTCACTTCTTAGTGTTACATTTTACAGTTTTCTCTTGATTTAGTAAAATTCCGTGAAAGAATCTATTTCCCAGTTTAATCAAAGAGTTATAAAATCCCGTAGAATCTGTAATCATGTCTACCAAAGTGCCTACAATAATCTCTTCTATAGCTGAGGACGTTCAAGCAGCAGGATCAGATACTTGTCCACCCATGTTAGATAGGACTGATTATGACTCATGGGCTCAACGAATCAGGTTGTACTGCTTGGGGTAAGGAAAATGGGGTTAACATTCTCAAATAAATTGATGAAGGACCATACCAACTTGAGACTACCAGAGACATACTTGAAACTGCTGCTGATGGCTCAGTGACATTAGGATTGGATAGACCAAAGACATATGATGAACTTACTGATAAGGAGAAAAAGAGATACGATGCTGATATTAGGGCCTCAAACATTGTACTTCAGGGTCTACCAAAGGACATATACAAGCTAATCAATCACAACACTGAAGCCAAAGCAGTTTGGGATAATGTCAAGATGCTCCTCTCCGGTTCAGAATTAACTAAAGAAGACAGAGAGTCTCAACTGTATGATGATTTTGAGAACTTTAAGATGAACCCAGGGGAAAATGTCACTGAATACTACGTGAGGTTCTACAAGCTCGTGAATGACATGAGGAATATCAAAATGACTATGCCGAATATTCAGCTCAATTCAAAGTTTGTGAACAACATGAATCCCGAATGGCACAAATTTGTCACTTCAGTCAAGCTTACCAAAGGTTTGAGGCACACTAACTATGAGCAATTGTATGCATACTTGCTTCAGAATGAGAAACATGCTATGTTTGAACGAATGATCCTTGAAAAGTTTAAAACTAATTATGGTGATGCAAGCTCCTCAAATGATTCCACTGCATTCTACACAAATGTAGGAATAACCACCAAAGCATCTCAAGTGATACCAACTGGTAATGGTAATCACAAACTCATTCCAGATCCAGGGTATAAACCTCCAGACTCAGACACAATCATGGAACATTTCATCAATCAACTGGCTCTTATGGTTAATCAAAACCTGAACCTCACTCCACACACCAACAATAATCTCAGAACTGCATCCAATCTACAAAATCATGCTACTGTTAGAGATGGAAAGATAGTTGTGCAGAATATGCAGGGAAGGCAGAATGCATACCTTCCACATAATGAGCAAGGGAATGTTGGTGCGGGATATGGGAATGTTGGTGCTGGGTATGGAAATGTTGGAACTAGATATGGTAATGCTGGCGGTGGTGGTGGATATATGGGCAATCAGAATCGTGGAAGGAACATGGCTCAGGGTCAAGTAAAGCCCATTAAATGTTACAACTGTGGTAGAGAAGGACACATCGCAAGGAATTGCACTCTTCCAAAACGTCCACAAAATGCAGAATACTTCAGGGACAAGATGCTGCTGGTGCAAGCTCAAGACAGTGGAGCTATGTTGAATGAGGAAGAATTGCTATTTCTTGCTGAAGGAAACGCCATAACTTATGATGCTGATGTGGATGAACAGCCAGTGCAGGGTATGGGACAGAACAATCCCAACGCATTTCAAGTTGCAGACTGTGATGCATTTGATTCAGATGTTGATGATGACCCAACTGCCCTGACCATCTTCATGGCTAGTATCTCACCAATGGTCAATCCAAGGGCATCTTCACCAAAACAGGCCAATCCTTCCAGGAAATCTATCATCTCAGAGGTATTAAAACTATACGATGAGGTTGATGTGCAAAAGATGCATGAAAAAGTACAATCATCTAAAATTATTGAACCAGATATTGAAAATATGGGTAATAGAAATGTTTTCCCATATGATCAATATGTGAAACAAGATGGAAGTGAATATGTACCAAGTAATGCATCTTCTGCAGTCAATGATGACTATGCTTTTGATGAATACACTGCATGTGCTCCTGATAATTCAATTACATCTGAAATTAATGCCTATAAGGAAGAAGTTGCCATTTATGAACAACGTGCTAAGTTTGAATTGACCAACCGTGAGCAGGAGATGGATAACCAAATACGTACATTCATTAGAAAAAGTAATTTTAGAGAAGAAATGTTAAAACAAGAGTTAAACTCCTTACAAGAAAAGCTTACTATAACTGTTAAGCAAAAGCAAGAACTTCAAGAAAATGTGAAAGTGCTTAAACAGGAATTTAATGCTAAAGAATTAAAACTTTTGAATGAATTTTCCAACCTAAAAACCTTGAAAAACAAACTTGAAAACAAACTATACATACAAGGGAACACCATTCAGACTGCTCACATGATCACTAAGCATAGAGTCTTAAGCGATAAACATAGCACCCCCTTATAGAGGTACGCAATCCCGAGTATGGAAAAGTTGCTAGAGCAGCTCAAAAGGTAATCTATGATGGAAATGAGATTCTTAAGCCCAGATAGAAACCCACTTGTGCTGAGTGCACTGAGGAAGATAGAGAATTAGAAGAAGTCTCTAGAAAAAAATTGGATGATAAGCTTAAGAATCCCTTGTGCATAAAATAGAATACCACTTTTAAAACACCAAATTATTCTAAGGAAAACTGGATTGCCTTTAATAAGTTTAGACCTCAAACTCAATTAACCTCAGAACAAGTTTTTTAGAAAAAATATATGGATAAGCAAAAAGCTAATGTACTTATTGAAACAAACACTCCCCTTAGGAAATTGCCTCCAGCCACTATGTATCCTCCGAATACACCAAGGCATTTAGACGTTAATCAGCCTTTATGTAGTTTACCAACTATTTGTTGATTTTGAGAAAACGTGTAAGAAGAGAATCACACCCACTGGGATAACTGAAGGGGAAAGGGGTTTTGAACAAACTAAAAAATGCTATTTAACTGAGGTCTTGCCTTTCTTTAAACAACTAAAAAATCAATTTGAAAGTCTTCAAAAGAGGATAAATTTAGAGATTAAAGAAATTGAAAAGGAATTTGATAACATGTTAATTGAGGTCAATGATTATGAACGTGAACTCAAATGTAATGAAATTGAAAGGAAGAATCTGCATATCTTAAATGAGAACTTGATTTCTAGTTGTGTTGCTCAAGATGTGTTTTATACTGTTACAAAGTATTCTATTACTGCTTCTCAATTTCATGAATTATCTGTTGCTTTGAAAGTTTCCCATGATCCTGTCATTGAGCTTGAAAACAAAAACTCAGAACTAAATGACAAAATAGAACAGGATGATCATGATAACTTGGTAAAACACTTTTCTAAGCTGGAAGTTGAACATTTTGATTTGCAACTAAAATATCAACATCTTAAAGAAAATGTTAAAACCACAAACATGAAAATATCCTCGGGTGTTCCAGAGTTTGATGCAGTTTTTGAAATAAACAAACGTGACGAACAGATTCGAGCTCACTGTAACACGATCAGAAAGTTGAAAACCCAAATTTCACAATTAAAGGGTGAAAAGAACAATGTGACTGGCTCCCAAATGCCTCCTCCTTTAGATTCTCAATTTTCTCTAAACTTTCATCTTCAAAACATTATTAACGTATTACAACAAGAAAATGAGAGTTTTCTAGAAAAAAATGAAAAGGTCAAACGACACTTCAAAGAGTTATACGATTCAATGAAAGTCACTCGTGACAAGAACAATGAAAAACTAACTTTGTTAGAAAAGGAAATTGAGAATCTGATGTGCTTCGTCGTGGTTTTAAATTTATAACAAGAATTACCGGTTAACTAGGAACACATTCGGGCAAGTATACCCTAGTCAAGTTGTAGTATAGTATATGGTAAATCAAGGTCGTCCCAAGAGACTTGGTTGCACTACAAGTGTCGTTTGTTTGTTTAAGCAAGTAACAAGTTGATGGTTATGGTTATGATTGTCACGGATCAAACCACTAAGAAAAAGCACACAAAGAACATACATGTTTAGACAAATCATCACAAGTTATCATAAGAGCCAAACAAGTATCAAGACATTCATAAGACAAGAACACATCACAATAATCACATAATCAACATAATCAAAGAACTAAACATGAACAATAGCATTCAACATCATAAAAGTAACAAGGTTTACCCAAAGTATGAATTACAATAGGCAAAGGTGAAGGATTATAGCACTCCTTCAAGCCTCCAATCAACTACAACTTCTAACCAAGCATACTTCTGGAAATGGCAGAGGTTTGTGGTCTTTTGGGAGAGATAATTTTGGTGGATAGTTGGTGGAAATTTGTCCTTAAGGGTGGAGGCTTAAATTTCACACCTTTGGTGAAGGTAAGTTGAGAGAGGGATGTTGTTTTAGGTGGAAATTCATCCTTAAGGGTGGAGGATCGAATTTCACACCTAGAGATGGAGTGGTGGGTGAAAGGGATGAGACGGATGAAGAAGGGATAATGAAAACATACACAAATGAGGTCTATTTATACTACTCTCAAGGCTAGGGGTATTAAATGTTGAACTTGGCCTCCAAGGAGCTTAGAAGGGACTAGAATACATGTAGGAATGGACTAGAATCGTTTGGAACATGATTGTAACTTTCTAGGACTCTTATTGATGAAGAAATGGCAGAAACAGGCCCTCCAACCGAATCGGTTGGGCTCCAACCGTTTTGGTTGGTCTTCTTGACTACTCTCCAACCGGATCCGGTTGCGGGGCTCGGCCGAACGGTTGGAGCAAATTGACAAAAAGTCATAAGCACCAAAGTTGTAGATCTTTCTCTTAGCTTTCCGTGTCCGCGAACGGGGGGTCAAACGGAGTTCGTATGCAAAAGTTATGGCCAAAATGGTGAAGGTGTGTCGAGAACAACGAGTCTTCCAATATGTCTTCGTTTTAGCTTCTTTTCTTTATTTCTTTCTCGTTTTCCTTCTTGAACTTTATTCTTGAGTCTTTGGACCATTAACTTGATGACTTTACCTTCTCGAATATACTCCATAAGACTTGCATTTGTCGGAAATTCTTCATACATGGAGAAATCTTCGTATTTTACTTCTTTTTCCGCCTTTTTCTCCACTTTCCTTTACTTGGCTACAAATGAACTAGCAAATGCACTTTTGTACGATTAAGCATTAAAAGCATATGATTGTAGCCAAATAACACACATAAAAGCACGAATAACGCTACTAAAAACATGCACAATTTGAGTGTTATCAAATTCCCCTACACTTAAACTTTGCTTGCCCTCAAGCAAATCTAAGAAAAGAAAAATTAAACTACATACCTAAATGAAAAACGAAAATAAAAATTAAAAATATTTTTGGGTGTTTTTTCTAATTTTTTTTGTTTTATATATATATAAAAATAAGCGAAAAATGAGCGCAAACTCCCACACACTTAAGGTTTTGCTTGCCCTCAAGCAAATCTAGAAATTAAAAAATAAATCCCACATGGTGCATGAAATATGATTAGAAAAAAATATGATGCAAATCTACCAAGTACAAGTACAAGATAAGATTCATCGTTTTAAGCTTCTAAAAGGTGAAAAATCGAGATGTTTGACAATACCCCATGGATTCTCTCGCTTGATAACATGGCTAAGTACCTCACGAAAAGGAACGGATGTATAATTCACTCAACACTCAATTTATTTAGTGATGGATAGTATTAAGGAATAGTACACTCATATTGCTCAGTCATGATCTAAATATTACCATAGGCTTGTACAAGAAACAAAACTCCACCAACGTGGCGTAAGCACCAAGTGTAAACATCTAAAGAGGGCTTTTATTCGGGTTATAACGATAGGCTTCGGGTGAATAAAGGGTATGGATAAGGCATGGGAATATTTATGACATTGGTGTTAAAAGAAAAATAAGGATAAAGTCAAGTCTAATACCCATGTTGCTAGTTACCGAACAATCCGCAAACCCGAAAATGATTATAGTTACTAACTTCTTTTCACATATCGATCACCAAATATATAAATCACGTCTTAGCACATTGGCTAATCAATATCTCAAACATACTTCATCTTTGTCATCACATATCTTTTTTTTTCTTTTTTTTCCGATGACTTATTCTCTTTTTTTTCACATTTTTTTTCATTCATTTTTTTTACATACATCACATCTCCCCCACACTTCGTATAAGCATCACCACAAAAATACAAATATGAAGTTGCGCACCTTCATCTTCGTCGGAATGGCACACACGAATGGCAAAGTGCGGCTAACTCATAATCATAAAAAACAATCCAACAACCAAGCAACTAGCAACCAACCATTTAGACATTGACAAGGGGTAGGCTAAGGTTTAAAGTGTAAAACATTTATGTATTTTTCTGGATTTAACAAAGAGAAAGGGATGGCTCAAAGGGTGTAACTAAGGGTATCTAGCGCTAAAGATGAGCGCTAACAAATGGGTCCATATGGGTGGTTAACTAACCGTGGTGGTTAACTAATATATCATTAGATGTAAAATGGAAGGCCATTTGGTTTTATTCCTAATGTGCCTCTTTATCACACGAATACACTTATATTACATGAATGTGATCTTACTGCGGTCTGGTAATGATTTACAAGTACAAGTTCTAGAATAAATAAAATCACCGGCACACTCATAGCAAAAGATACAAGCATAAAAGATGTATGCTATATTTGAAAGAGGCTCAAATCCTCACAATTTTAGTGGAAGGGCTATAAAATGTGCTAGCAAATGTCATCGATCCCAGAATGGATTGCAATATTAATCGGGACACATCTCAAGTTTTTCAAAAATTACAGATTTCACCAGTGGGTTGATCCAGTTATTCTAATATATTATCCTATAAGGGTAAAAACAACTAGATCATGAGGGCAAACAAGTTCACAAAATTTTAAAAATTGGCCCAAAAATTTGGAATTTAAAAACTAGTTCCGCTTTTCACAATAATATTTCCCCCCACACTTAAGTTAAGCACACAAAAGAGAAAAAAAACTTAACGACTACAAAAATATTGCTATTATTATTACTACTATTATTACTACGAGAAAACTTTGAAAAATAAACTAGTTATGACCTTTTTTTTTTTTTTTTTTTTTTTTTTTTTTTTTTTTTTTTAAAACTTTTTTATTTATTTATTTATTTATTTTTTAAACTTTTTTTTATTTAAAAAAAAACAAACATGACTTATTCTTGTCCCACGAGTTCTCGGTAGCTCCATTGAAACGCACAAAGAAGCGGAGAAGCAGGTCAGCGCGAAACATATTAAAAACCCAACTTCTTTAGGGAATCAGGGAGACCCGCCTTATACCTCTCACACAGTTTGTTTACAATGGGTGAGCCTTACTTTCGAGGGACTTAAAAAAGTCAGTTTATAAAATAATTTACCAAACAAACAAACAAAGGAAAAATAAAAAGGAAACAAAATAAATGAATTGTGAAAACTTCAAAGCATGTAAAGTAGGGAAAATTGAAATAATAAGTCCAAGAGAAACGAAACCTTCCGGGCTAAACATCACGATCGAACTCCATATGATAAGGTGCTAAGCAAACGCTAGCATAAGCGTGTGAGATCAATCGATGTCTCTTTCAAACATGTCCAATCAAGAGTATAAGGTTCACGATCCAACCAATCCTTCCTCCAAGAGTTTATTCAATCTGCAAAAATAAACTAAACTACAAAACGCGTAAAATTCTAAAACTCACTTTCGTAGGCATCACGGTTGCATTTAGCGTATGCAACAAGCCTTTAAACCCCTCGGTGGCCCGAGTGGACGAGTTATAGTCTCGTGAGGGTTTCCAGTGAACATACCCACAAAGTTCAAAACACTTCTTATTTTTAAAAACATGTATTTATTTATTTACAATGTACTAAAAGTTAACAAAATTGAAAATGACAAAATGACAATTTTAAGTAGAATAAAAGAAATGATGCTCTTGCAAAAACAAAAAGACATTTAACCTTATTTTATCTAAACACAAACACACAAAAACAAAAAATTTGAATTTTTTTTTTACCATTCATCCAGTTGATCGGTCAGGGAGTCTAACCAATCGGTTGGAATGAAGCAAATGGAGACCAACCTTCCAACCGAATCGGTTACGGGGAGTGAACGATCGGTTGAAGGCGATTTTTAAGATTTTTTTTTTTTGAACCAAGTTTTATTTCAAAACTTTTATTGATAAAATAAAACAAGGACACAATAAGGTTACGAACACAAAAATAAACACAACTAAACCAAACACATAAACACATAAACTAGAAGATGGCCAAAAACATAACACGATACTTAAAACAAATTAACGCACGATCACAGAAAAATGACAATCACATAGATGCAAGCACACACAATTAGCCATGTAAAACAAATCAAACAAGATAATCTAAACAAGATAGTCTTATTCAAAATTAATACGAAACTAATATAAACAAAAATAACAAAAACAAATAACATAGAGACATGCAAGAGATCATATAACATATTGTTAGGAATTAGAAATTCCAGGTATTAAAGAGTCGGTCACCTCAAGCATATGTAATCGTTAGGAAGCTCGTAGTCGTAGTTCTTTTCAGTTAAGTAGTATTTAGTTAAGTAACACCGTGGAGGACGGACGGGTCTTTACCCACTGTATGCCTGATCCACAGCCCGAAGTGTGGCGATTTATGTAAGACTATAAATACTCTCTACCTTCCAAGGTAGAGAGTTGGAGCTCATAATAATATCTTTCACTTTCTCTCACTAAGTTCCCTAAACCTCTAACTTTCTCTCTCTAGAATTCCACTTATACGCCACCTTGTTGTTATGGTTTGATGTGTATGTGAAAACTAATATCTTACAATTGGTATCAAGAGCCATGGTTAGATCATATCTTGCACATCTTTGGATTTCTAGTGGATTTTAGGTGGTTTTTGAGTTTGAAAAAGTTTAGTGGTTTGTGCATCATTTGGTTGATTTCTTGTGTTAAAGCTTGGATTTTGTTAGTACTTTTATGTTTAGAATCATCACAAGTGTTTAGGTTTTCATTTGGTAAGCTTGAATCATCTTGGTTGGGTTGTTTTTGGATTGAAAAGTGGTGTTTTTGAGATTTTCTTGCTAGCGACTTGAGCCACGGATTGTTATTCTTAGTAGCGACTTGCTTTACAATTTTTTAGCGAGTTGCAGTTTTTGGAGCTAGCGACTTAGGCCTAGCGACTTACAGTACAAGTAGTGGACTCTCCACTACGGGTAGCGACTTGGTGTTAGCGACTTGGTCAGTAGCGAGTTGCTATTTAGCGACTTGAATCTTTAGCGACTTGATTAGCGAATTGCTGCCAAATTTTTGCTAGCGACTTGAGGCTTAGCGAGTTACTATTTAGCGACTTGCCTTTGTTTAGCGACTTGGGACTTTAGCGACTTGGTGGTATAGCGAATTAGGTGTTAGCGACTTGGTTCAAGGGTTATAGCGACTTGATTGATTTTTACGAAGAAGAGGTTTGACCAAAGTTGACTTTTTACGTCAAAACTTCAAACGGCCATAACTTTTGATCCGTAACTCCGTTTTCAGCGAAATACCTGTCAAAACGACCGGAACAGCCTGAATATTGTGAGGTTCCACGACGGTGTCATGAAACGAATTTTTCGAGGCCCAAATCCTCTCCGAAAGGAAGTTATTGAGCTTTTAAGTTTTTAGACCTAAATTTCTCCATAAAATCGTGCAACAACCAACCCAAATCACAACCAGACAACATCTCTGCTTATCCCACAAACAATCATAAGACCTAACACACAATTGTATATCATTGTGTCAATCCATCAGTCATCTTAACACATTCCATTGGTCATTGCTTAACGGTTTGGTCTTGATTTTAGTAAAATCCCGTGAAAGATTCTATTTCTCGGTTTAAATCATAGACTTGTAAAATCCCGTGCATTCTACCACATCATGTCTTACTCTACTGACCCAGTGATTTCAGAAGTGCTTAAATTGTATGATGCTGTGGATAATAATGATAATGGATGCTACACTAAACGATTAAAGATGTTTGAATGCAGCATTGAGCCCTATCAACTACTTCATCTGCACCTCATACAGTTGTTATCCATAGCTGGGGATCGAACATGTAGTGCTCTTTTCCGCCAGGACGTACCTACATTGACAAGAAGCTTGCTGTTGAACTTAGAGCATTTAAAGCTGCAACTTACCAATGAAGAAGTTCAAAAGGATGGTTCCAGTGCAGCTCTTCAAGTAATCTACAAACAATTTCAGCCATTCATCAGTGGGGAATATTCAGCAGATTACGATCAACACTTGACTGGAATTTCCTTCAAAAAACATACTGGAATGGAAATTCAGGAATTCATTGAGACATTTATCCAACTCATGGATAATGTGAAAAAGTACATTGAGGAAACTGCACAAAAGGATGAAAAAGTGAATGAGTGTCAGGTGCAGTTGAGAGATTGTTGTGATAAGTTGGGTAATGTATCTGTGGAAGAATCGGGTGTTGCTGAATGCAGAATGTTAGAGAAAACAAATAATGATGAGTCGGACAATGCTAAAATAGAATCTCCATGCTCATGTTCACAAGAGAGAGAGGTGCACCAGTCACAACCCGTGCAAGCTAATGCAAAGGAACGCTCCATGGAAGCTTCGGATGTACCCAAGATAGAGATGCACCGGCCACAACCTGTGCACGTTAATGCAGAGGAAAGTTGCATGAAAGTTTTTGCAGTACCTAGGTATGCATCTTCTTCTCAAAATGATGATTATGAATTGCATGAGTACACTGCATTTGTGCCTGATGATTCCTTGACCACTGAACTCAATACCTATAAGGATCAAGTTGCCATATACGAACAGCGTGCTAAGTTTGAACTTACCACTCGTGAGCAGGAGATGGATATCCAAATGCGTACAATTATTAGAAAAAGTAATTTTAGAGAAGAAGTATTAAAACAAGAGTTAAACTCCTTACAAGAAAAGCTTTCCAAAACTGCTAAGCAAAACACGAACTTCAAGAAAATGTTAAAATGCTTAAGCAAGAATTCAAGGCTAAGGAATCAAAACTTTTGAATGATTTTTCCAATCTAAAAACTTTGAAGAACAAGCTTGAAAATAAGTTGTACGTACAAGGGAATACCATTCAAACTGCTCACATGATCACTAAGCATCGAGTCTTAAGCGATAAGCATAGTATTCCCCTTGTTGAGGAACCAAATCCAGAGGTAATTAAAAAGGCTAGAAATGCTCATAAGGTGCTTTATGATGGTAATGAAATCCTTAAGCCTAGGCAGAAACCTAGTTGCGTTGAGTGCACTGAGGAAGATAAGAAATCTGATGAAGTCACTAGGGAGAAAATGAATAAGAAGTTAGAAGATCCTGAGTGTAAAAAGAATAATATAACGATCAAACCCCATAATTACACTAAAGAAAATTGGATCTCCTTGAACAAGTTTAAGCCTCAGACTCTATTAACCCCTGAACAAGTGTTCTGGAAAAAGGATTTAGATAAGCAAAAAGCAAAGAATCTTGTTGTAACGAACCCTCCCTTTAGGAAAATGCCTAGAGCGACTGTGTATCCTCATAATACACCAATGCATCTTGTTCCTAGAACAATTGCCACTAAAAGCAAGACCTTAATTAGTCAATATGTTATCTTTCAACTATTTGTTGATTTTGGGAAAACTTGCAAGAAAAGGATCACACACACTGGTATTACTGAAGGAAAAAGGGGTTTTGAGCAAACTAAAGAATGTTATTTAACTGAAGTCATGCCTTTCTTTAAACAACTAAAAGATCATTTTGAGAGTCTTAAAAAGGGAATGAATTCAGACATTAAAGAAATGGAAAGGGAATTTGATGCAATGATTGTTGAGGTTAGTGATTATGAGAGAGAATTAAAATATAATGAGATTGAGAGGAAGAACTTGCATACACTGAATGAGAATCTGATTTCTGAATGTATTGCTCAAGATGTGTTTTTCACTGCTACAAATTGTTCCATTAATGCTTCTCAATTTCATGAATTATCTGTTGCTCTGAAAGTCTCCCATGATCGTGTCATTGAGCTTGAAACAACAAATTCAAAATTGCATGAGAAAATAGAACAGGATGATCATGATAACTTGGTCAAACATTATTCTAAATTAGAAGTTGAACATCTTGCTTTGCAATTAAAACATCAACATCTCAAAGAAAATGTTAAAACCTCAAATATCAAGACATCCTCTGATGCTCCTGAGTTTGATGCAGTTTTTGAAATTAGCAAACGTGATGAACAAATTCGAGCTCATTATAACATGATCAAAAGATTGAAAGCCCAAATTTCACAACTGAAAGGTGAAAAGAAGGATGTGACTGGTTCCCATATGCCTCCTCCTTTAGATTCTCAGAATTTCCAACTTCAAAACATAATTGATAACTTGCAAAAGGAAAATGATTGTTTTAAAGCTGAAATTTCAAAGGTTAATGATCAAAACAAAGAGTTATGTTATTCATTTAAAGTTAATCATGATAAATAAATTGAAAAGATAACTTCTTTACTTAACAATATTGAGAATCTGAAGCGTGAGGTGAAAGGAAAGTTGCCAATCCCCAATTGCAAATACTCTGTTCCTAAGGTTTCTGCTTGTGATAAATATGCTATCGATATGTTATATATTCCCCCGCCCATTAGGAATAATGAACTTGCACATAAAGCATATCTCTCATACCTTAAGGAAAGTTTGAAGAGTCTCCGTGAGATTGTTGAAGATGAAAGATTAGAAAAACCTTTTGATAGTACTATAGCCTATGCCTGCATGGATGCCAAACGATCTCAGGAACTCTTAGAGTATGTAATTGTCACAAGTCCGAAATCTAGCAATAGGCGAGATAGAATAGTTGTGCCTTGTTCTATGCCTAAAGCCAAGCATGTGACCCTTGATATGCCTTGTTCCATGTCTAAATTCAAGCAAGCAACCTGTGATGTGCCTCCTAGAATTTCAGATCCCAGCACTTCTAGACTAGCAATGCAGAAAGTAGTGAAGCCATGTAATGTTCCCATCGGTACTTCTACAGATGTTAAGATTGACACTAAAGTTTGCGGGTCAAAACCTAGAAGCAATGCAAAGAAGGATAGGATTACGCAAACTAAAAGTGATCATGATAAGGAAGTGAAAGAACACCATAGGGACAAGAAGTTTGATTTGAACAAAAAGAATCGTGTTAGTTCTAGTATTAGCTCCAAGCTTACTGAAATTAATTCAAGCCCTTATGCTGTCTGCAAAACATGTAAAAAATGTTTATCTTCTGGTAATCATGATAAATGTGATGTGTTATTTTTGAGGTCTATGATTCATAACCCAGTTAAGAAAGTTTGGAGAGCAAAACAGATTATGCAATCCTGGAAACCTACAGGGAATGTGTTTACAAATGTAGGATTTCAGTGGAAGCCCACAGGTCGAATATTAATGCATGGCAAACCTTACCCCTTAGCTTGATCCACTATGCCTAGAATAGTTCCTGTTAAGGTTTGGAAGCCAACTGGTAGAATAATCCCATTAAAGACAAAAGGTCATTTGACTAAGTCTGATGCTTCTACTAGTTCAGCTCCTAGTGATAATGCCATTGCATCTAGGGTTTCTGCTGATTCAAATATTGTTTGTGCTAACCAAAAGGAACCCATCAGCACGTGGGGATCCAATGTTTCCAATTCTCTGTCTTCGTCTGTTGTCCAAAGCAGGTCGTACAAATCGTCCCTTGGTATTTGGATTCGGGCGGCTCTAAACTTATGATTGGGCTCTTCACAATGACGTCTGTTCAAATCAGTTCAGGCCTCGTACTTCGTCATTATGGCGTCTGCAGATAACACTTCAGGCCCCGTTTCTCATAGAAAAGAAAAGTGTACGCTCTTCTGTGCGCTTTATCTTCTACTAATGAGAAATTCTCTCATGAATGGCCATACTCATCTACATTCTTCATCAACAAGCTTCATGTTTTTCCACGCTCATTCAGTCATCAAGTAGATCTACGTTCATTGGTGTATACTCTTATTCACTTGTTAAATCAAAAATGGCAACTTCGGATGCAATTTTTGAGGGGGAGAAGAGTGAATATACTACATGATGATGGATGTTTGAATAATGGTTATACGACTTAATTTTTGATGATGATGAGTGTATATTCTTTTTGATGAAGAGTGAATATACTAAGGATAACTGGGATTCATTATTTTGATTTTTGATGACTCTCCTCCAACGCCTAATGCTTCACTTACTAAGGATAAATGGGAATCAATGCTTGGGATTCATTGTGATTCTAAGATATGTTTGATGAGTACTTTAAACCTCCGACGAATGTTGATCATCTAGCTTCTGAAGCTTATGCTCTGGTTTCTATTGACTCAACTGGTTCACCATCTAAGAAGTACTTCTTGGAATTCTCAAGAAACCTTATCTCCAGTTATTTCACAAGGCATTTATAATGACTATCATGATATTGTAAGTTGCACTATTGAATAATGATCCGCTCTTTGGTATTCCTGTGCCAAATCTTCACGGATTGTTGTTCATGGATAATGATCCACTCTTTGGTATTCATTTGCCAAATCATTATGGATTATTGTTCCTCTCATTGTGCACGCTATAAATCAACCACATGAACATTAAGGAAAATGACTACCTCATTCGCTCAAAGACATTTGTGGTGAATCTTCCAGATCAGTCTCTTCATGTATACCTTTAGGAAGAATGCATTAATGTCGAGAAATCATTTGTTTTGGTTCATTCAGTGGATCGACGTACATCCGGTTGTACGTTTATTCACGTGTTGGGCATTTGACACAAGCTGATTACTTCGGAGTTAATCAATTATCACTTATTTGAGATTGAAGTTAAATTTCAAAGGCGTGTTCTTATTTGATAACTTGCTCGGGTCTAAGAATTTTAAGTTGAAGACTTGGTTTATCTAGTTACCAGCTGTGGGGATGGATGGTTGAAGATCTGGTTAACTATCACTTTAAGGAGTTACGTAGTTTTACTCAGTGACACACAAAAATGACGTTGTGGATAATCGCAAGAGGTGTTAAAGTCTCATACTATGCTTGAGTATTGAGTACTTAGAGATTTGCTTGAAGCATAAATTCTCGACACTGTTCTTCCAACATTAGTGCAAGCTTAAGATGCAAATGCAGGGAATTCTTCTTCAGTTTCAAGTTTGGTATATCGGGTTTTCTTCATCAGTGGTCACTTCAAATTGTCTACATATGGGTTGATAAAGATAGTCAGAGAGAGTTTCTATCGCAGTGATCCTACGGCTCCTGGACAATCCAGTTCTGGACCCGCACTTCAAAACAGTACTATTGGTTCATCCCTTGTACCATTTCCCTCCCCAGCAGCTCCATATGTACCTCCATCAGAAGATGATTTAAGAAAATTGTTTGATCCTATGTTTGATGAACAGTATGAGCCAAGTGCTAATGAATTGTCAATTCCTACAACAGAGGCTGCTTCTATCCATGTAAATGATGTTGATCCTTCAGTCTCAATATCATTAAGCCAAGAAGCGCCTGCTGCTGATCACTATGTCTCATCAACAAATCATCAATCATCGAGTGTACATCAGGGAATGGTATCTGGTATCAACAATGAAGAAAATCTCTTTGCTACTCATGAAGATGCTCCGTTTGAAAATATATTTGTACCTGAATCATCCTCAGAACCGTCTTCATCAGGAGAAGTCGATTCAGCTACTTTAGTTCCTCAACTACAACCACATGAACACCTCAGAAAATGGACTCACGATCATCCATTAGACAACATCATTGGAAACCCCTCTCGTCCAGTATCCACACGTAAACAACTTGAAACAAATGCCTTATGGTGCTTCTTTAACTCTGTACTATCTAAGATCGAACCAAAAGATGTTAAAACTGCCATGGATGAAGACAGCTGGTTCAATGCCATGCAAGAAGAAATTCATGAGTTTGATCGACTTGATGTATGGGAATTAGTACCTGCTCCAGATTGAGCTATGATAATTGCTCTAAAATGGATCTTCAAAGTGAAACTTGATGAGCATGGTGATGTGTTAAAGAACAAGGATCGATTGGTTGCTAAAGGATATAGTCAAGAGGAGGGTATTGACTTTGAGGAATCATTTGCTCCTGTTGCTCGTATCGAGGCAATCGGAATCTTCTTGGCTAATGCTACTAGTAAGAACATGGTAGTCTATAAGATGGACGTAAAGACGGCATTTCTGAACGGAGATCTTAAAGAAGTCGTCTATGTCAGCCAACCTGAAGGCTTTGTGAATCCCGAGCATCCTACTCACGTTTATCATTTGAAGAAGGCTCTATACGGTTTAAAGCAAGCTCCAAGGGCATGGTATGATACGCTATCAAAGTTTCTTCTATCTACTGGATTCAGCAAAGGAGCAGTTGATCCAACATTGTTTACCAGGAAGTCAGGCAAACATTTAATTCATGTTCAAATTTATGTTGATGATATCATCTTTGCCTCGACTGACCCCAATGAGTGTGACCGTTTTTTTCAAATGAAATGGGTTCTAAATTTCAAATGTAAATGATGGGACAAATGTCATTTTTCTTAGGACTACAAATTTCACAAAGTCCCGGAGGCATTTTCATAAATCAATCTAAATATGCAAATGAGATTTTAAAGAAATTTGGATTTGATTCAAGTGACCCTGTTGACACTCCCATGATTGAACGTACCAAACTAGATGAGGACCACTCAGGGATCATGGTAGACCAAACGAAATATCGTAGAATGATTGGATCCCTGATGTACCTCACAGCTAGTAGACCAGACATCTTGTTCGCTGTTTGCATGTGTGCTAGATACCAGGCTAAGCCTACTGAAAAGCACCTTGAAGCGGTTAAACGGGTCTTTCGGTATCTCCAAGGAACCATCAATATGGGACTTTGGTACCCAAAAGACACCGGTATGTCACTAACAGCCTATGAAGATGCTGATCATGCAGGATGTCAAGATACTCGTCGAAGTACGTCTGGAGGTGCACAGTTTTTGGGTGATAAGCTTGTGAGCTGGTCTTCAAAGAAGCAAATAAGTACTTCTATTTCCTATACAGAGGCTGAATACATAAGCCATGTCATCTTGTTGTGCTCAAATCCTATGGATGAGATCTCAATTATCTGACTATGGCTTTCAATTTAACAAAATCCCTCTGTACTGTGATAATAAAAGTGCTATTGCTCTCTCATGCAACAACGTACAACACTCAAGAGCAAAGCACATCGACATTCGACATCATTTCATCAGGGAACAAGTGGAAAACGGTGTGGTGGAACTTTACTTTGTGAGGACTGAATACCAGTTAGCAGACATCTTCACCAAAGCTCTTCCTAGAGAACGTTTTGAGTTTATTCTTCCACGACTTGGCCTTAAAAGCCTTCAACCTGAAACACTCAAACGTCTTCAAGAGGAAGAAGAGGAGTAAAAGGTTTCCTTCATCTATCTCATGTAAATATCTTTTCGAAAAGCAAAATACAAAATTACAAAACCTTCAAAAAGCAAATAGAAAAATATAAAACTTTCAAAAATCCATAAAAATTGAAAAATCTTGAAAAATTCCAAAAATATTGTCTTTTTGTCATGTTTTCATATACGGTCTTTGTTATGTCATTCAAAGAATGACACGGGTCTTTAGATGTTGTTCGAATGTTAAAAAAAAAAAAAAAAAAAAAAATTATTTTTGGGAGAAAGAGAAACAATGGTTTATTGTCATTTCAGGCAGTAACCCGCTTTTCAAAGAAATAACAGAGCCATACTTTATCATGTTTTCAAAATTCAATGCTCTGATTCTATAAACATTTATCTGCTGAAAACTAACTGCTTTGAAAAATAACTCGGCCTCTATTTTTGATAATCATCAGGACTTATTTGTCAAAATCTCTATCTCTCAATCAACAACCTATGTCATTGATTGAGGGGGAGAATGATTTCAATTAAATTAAAAAGTTATTTGGCATTAAATTGTTTTCAAAAGATGTACATGCATGTTTTATCAATGGAGTTTAAAGTCTTAAAATCCGATCCTTATCAGTCAAAACGCTTTCATAATCAAGTCACAATTCCCCTTAAAAGCTTTCAAAATCATTTTAAATCAATAAGAGATCACAAATCTCAAATGATTTGATAATTGTGATCGGGGGAGAATGTGTGATTTAAATTGGATTTAAACTGATAATTCGGTAAATGGTTTTATAAGGATGTACATGCTATCCTTCCCACATGTGACAAACGATTTCAAATTTTCCATGCACATGTTGAGGGGGAGCATCTATCTTAAACCTATGATTTGAAATGTGATCATTTTTCTCAATGTGCAGGTTTCCTCTATTATGTGCAAAACTCTTTTCAAACTTAGATGCACATATTGAGGGGGAGCAAAATCATGAAAACCTCATCCTTCCCCAAAATGCTCTATCTACTTGATTTAATGTGGGAAGTGATGTTGATATCTTTTAGAAAATGGTAATCAAAGAAGTAAATTCTTCCTCTTGCCTCAATGTGCAAAACGATTTCAAACATTTGATGCACATGTTGAGGGGGAGCACTTATTCTAAAAATATCAAAAACAATTCAGGTACAAAATGTTTTGATAATATATCACAAGTATCTGGATTGATTTTCAAATGGTTTTCAATTGGTTCCAATGGCAGATGAACGATACCAAATAGACCGACCAACTTTACTTTATGTACGGTGATATAAGGATGATAAGGTTAGGTATTGGTTCCCATGATCCGCCAGAACCGGAGGGATCTACCCAGGGACAATCCACTAGTTAGTGTAGAAGTCCTTAGGTATGATGATAAAAGGAGGAAAGTGAGATATGGGAAGAGTGCGGACTAAGGCAGAGCAAGTACTGGAACAAACCCAACAAGGTTCTTGCAATGAAGTCTTGGTAAGCACTGAAGGGGCTGAAGAATTAAAAAGAATTGAATGAGAAAAGGGTGAAAACAAATAGCCCTCCATTTATTCAACCTTAGGGCAGAAACCGGGTTCAATTCATATGCTACTGATGGTAACATCGGTATTGAAGACAAGACGTCATGGACCCAGTGACGCACTACACTTCAACTTTCCAAACCACTCAAGTTCCTCTTAAAAGGACTTGTTTCATTCTCACGGGGAACCGACATTATCTATCGACTTTCTCTTAGAGATTGTTGATATTGAAGAAGGATACCCTCTCCCTAGTCTCCGGCACAGGATCCAAATATGCACAAAATTGAGTCTAGAGCCACGAGATCATCAATAAATCTCATTAGGACACTTTCAATGAAGACTCTCTGTTTCACACAATGTGGAAAGAGAGATTATATCTTGAGTCCTACGCATTATCCTTGTGGTATTGCCAGAACATCTGAGTGATGTGTTTACATATTCACAATGAAGATGGAAAGCCTTCTGGAGCCAACATCAAACAAGCTCCTGGTAGGTGGCATGTGAGATCTATTATATAGATCAACCATGTGACAACTGAACAGAAACAATGGGGCGATTCAATCTCTTGAATCAATCCTGGTTCAGGTTATGGATTGACGGATACCTTTGAAAAACCGGTCTTTGTGCTTAACAACTCTTTTCTTTAGCACATCGACCGTGTACTCATTTTTCAAACCAAAAGGTGTTTTTATGATTGATAATTGATTTTCAATAAAACCTTCGTTGTATTGCAAAAACAATCTCTATTGAGCAATACACGATTGTTTTTCAAATCTCTTTTCATCAATCAGTGGACTTAACTTCGCTGGTTCACTCACTCCGTGTTGTCTTCTTTGAGACGTTCCGGTTTGAGAACAGCTAGAGCAGCTGCGAAACCCTGTCAAGGAAATTCTTCGGAATTATACCTGATCACAGGCAGTACTTGTACTGATTAACGGGGAACCGTGGGCCGTGTACCTCAATTTAACGAAAGTGTTCAAAGACACTTTCGTGCGATTTATTGCTAACTGTTGTATGCAGGTACGCCCGACGTTTGCAGCTGATCAGAATGAAGCGGTCAATCCATAGCCGCATGCTCACTTAACACATTCAACTCAAAAGAAATCATGATTAGTGCATCAATGACTCTGATATTTTCACTCCATGCTTCTGCTACGCTGCTGCCAATATCTTGAATCAACGAAAGCTTCCGCTACTCTGATGAGAAGATATCATGATCCAGAATGTGAGCATGTCGGTCCTAAAGTCACAACATCACATAATACTAACACCACAATGGATGTCTCAGAGATTTTTTTATAGCTGATGATCTCAAAAGCTGGCTCATAATTATTATCACGTGGATCAGTAAAAGACCTCCACTTGGAGTATCCAAACATGCAATATGAAGAATCAATGACTACGAGCTTAGGAGCAAAGTACTACATCAAGAATGCAAGAACAATTGTTAATGTAATATCTATTTGTATTCAATGTAATTTTGGTACATGATTGAGGTGACCTCCCTTAGGGGGAGATTGTTAGGAATTAGAAATTCCAGGTATTAAAGAGTCGGTCACCTCAAGCATATGTAATCGTTAGGAAGCTCGTAGTCGTCGTTCTTTTTAGTTAAGTAGTATTTAGTTAAGTAACACCGTGGAGGACGGACGGGTCTTTACCCACTGTATGCCTGATCCACAGCCCGAAGTGTGTCGATTTATGTAAGACTATAAATACTCTCTACCTTCCAAGGTAGAGAGTTGGAGCTCATAATAATACATTTCACTTTCTCTCACTAAGTTCCCTAAACCTCTAACTTTCTCTCTCTAGAATTCCACTTATACGCCACCTTGTTGTTATGGTTTGATGTGTATGTGAAAACTAATATCAGAAAACACAATGGTTGGTGAGTTCATAGAGTTTGTTTTGAATAAGTTGAAAAGCCTTGAAAGAATGTTTATTCAGCAAAGGCATTGTAAATCCACTCAGTTCCAAGTTCCGTCTATACAAAACTTGCAACCTGTGTGTTCATAACCCACTGCCAAAATATAGTTCGCACAATACACCGGATTATATTCACCCAAGGTCATGAATCGGGTACCATGGGCGGGGGCATCTCCCAAATAGTACTATATTAATCCCAAGGTCATGAATCGGGTACCAAGGGCGGGGGCATATACCCGACTAATAGTACTATCAATATCTCTCCGATAGCAAAGAGTATTGTGTACGTTTGTAAATACAATTCATGTATTTAAGCGAGTTAAGTATTTCCAAGCATGTAAAACGAAATCAAGTATAACGTAACCAAGTATAATGCGATCAAGTATAATGCAATCACGTATAATGCAATCAAGTATAATGTTTTGAGTATTTATGCAAGTAAAAGCAAGTAGTTGAGCATGTATCTCCCCCAAAGAGTTTGTAAAACAACTATTAAAAGAGTAGGGGCTATAACTCACGGAAATCCTTAAAAGTTTAGAGTACTTGTGAAAGTAAATGAAAATATTTGAGCATGTATCTCCCCCAAAAGTAATTCAAAACGTGTAAAAGTAGGGGCTATGAAACTCACGGAAATCCTTAAAAGTTTAGAGTACTTGTGAAAGTAAATGAAAATATTTGAGCATGTATCTTCCCCAAAAGTAATTCAAAAGGTATAAAAGTAGGGGCTATGAAACTAACCTTAAAATGATATCACAACGTATAACGGAATCGATGGATAAGCCTGGAAGTCTCTACGTATAACCTAGAATATGATGTCAACTCTTAGGTTCAGAATAATTCCTACGAAAACATGAACGAGCCTATATATGCCATTATATTGATCATGACGTAGTATTTGTATGTTTGTTTATAGAAATGGTTTTAGTTTATATATCTCGTACTACCGTTCGGGCCATCATAATTCAGAGGTCACGCAGTAAACGTTCGAGGAGCTAGGACACTTTAAATCATAAATCCAGCAACTCGTCGATCCGTTTACCCAAATGAACCCCTCACATGAAGTTCCCTAGTGTTGTAGTGCTTAATACGTAAAACATATATTTTATTTACTTGATTATATGATATATTAAAAGTTTATAAATACAATAAATAAACTAAGAAAGTTTATAAATATTTAAATAAGTTTGAGTTTTATAAATACTTACCTTAAAATAGAATGCTTGAGTATTATGGAAAAATAAAATATTAACGGAGCTTTGACGTAGAATTTTCAATCTTCGAAAACCCACGGCTATTAGAAGATTATAACAACGTCTTCTTGAGAACCCGAAGAAGAAAAGAAGATTATAACGACGTCTTTTGGAGACTTGAAGATATTTGAAGATTATAACGACTCTTTCTTGAAAACTTCCAAGAACGAAGATCAAACGCTAGTTTTCTTCAAGAACACATGAATGTTCTTACAAGATCTATAAGAAATGCCTTTAGGTTTAGGACTTTAGATGTTAAGAAGGGGTGGTGCAAGAAAAATGAAGTGATTTAGCTTGGTATTTATAGGCTAGAGATTATGGTTAACTATATATTGGGTTAAATACTAACCATGGTTAAGTTGTATACTTGTAATGATCTAAGGAATGATCAAATATCATCCCTACATGTGTTTTACACGTTTCATATGAGGTAGTGGTGATAAGATTGGAATTTTCTTGATATTATATTGTTTTTACGGAGTGTAGTTCGGTTCCGAAAATCGCTAACGGTAAGTATTTAATTCATGAAACGTAAAACCGGGTGTTGTAAAAATATAAAACTTGTAGGAATGATGAGACTCATCATTATACTCCATCTAAAAATATAAAATGGGTGATAAGTCTCATTGGGTGCAAAAACGCTGCCTAAAGCTGGAAATACGGGTAAAAAACGCGTAATTCGCAATTTATCAGAAAAGAACAAGATTTCAGGGAAATGACCGTGGATTTATTTAAAGTAGACTAAAATTAGTCTAAAAGTGATATGAGATGTAAAAATATGATTTTCGTCATACGCGGGATAACTTAACAGTTATTCGTGAAGTTTAAAAATCACGCGATTTAAGAAAAAATGTAGAACGTACAAGGTTAATTTCTTTATGGTCAAAGGAGGAGGGAAATATGTTTGACTTTTCCAAAAAATGTAAAAGTTTCAAAAACATATTAGAAACACAGTGCATGAATCGTTATGCCTGGATGTAAGTAGAATTGTTTAAAACGTAAGTTTAGTTTCGTTCAGCGCAAGGTTTATTTGGTAACATAAAAATAAATCTTAAAAATTCTCAAATTAATCATGAGTGATCTAAAAATTAATCTGATGTGCGGAAAATTGTCAGAGATGGTTTTCGTTATGCGCGGGATGTTAAAATGGTGTTCCGACCAAAATGAAATTTTAAGACGATGTTTTCTTAATAACTTTTGCGAAAATGATCCAACGATTGTCAAACTCTCAGGTCATTACTAAAATAATTTATTTTACGAGAATGTGAAATAAAAATTTCAGGAGTGAATAGTAAAAAGTGAATAGTAACAGTGAATAGTAAAATGAATAGTGACCCGAAATTACGAATTGTTACAGTCTCTACCCCTTAAGGGAACTTCGTCCCGAAGTTCTGTTGATGTTAACTACTTATAGTGTGTCTAAGAAAAGTGTGGTCTCTAAAACAGTGGGGTTCTCTCTTATTCAACAGGAATAGTGTATGGGTTACGTTGTAATACACCCATAATGTGGTTAGGGAATCATGTCGGATGCAAATAAGCCCACTTATTTATAATTCATTACTTACATAAAGAAGCGTCCAAATTTATGTAATTAATGGGTTATAAACATATGGTTCGGTGGTTTATAACTTCTTTATTTGAATAAAGAGGCGTCCCAATCCATTCAAATAAGGAGATTATAAATCATCCTACTTAAGATTTCCCGATACAAAACTCGCTTGCAGATAATAAGATAACCAAGTCATCAAATCCCTAAAGCTAAGTAATAATATTATTTAACTCAAATCTCATGTCTCATCAAACAAGAACTGTCACAAGATCAAGTTAAATAATTAGTTATTACTGAGCTCCATATTTTTAGTGACTCGATTAAATTATGTGGTTTCCTTATTATTACTAAAGTCATATCATCCAACAACGTGGATCGAAACAAATAACTAACAAGAAGCATATGCGCACAAAGTGTGTGTAAGGCAATCATAGTGGATAGTCTTAACGTATAAAGCAGTTATAGTCTAGGCTCTTAAATTGTTAGGAATTGGAAATTCCATAAGTAAAGTATCGGTCACCCCAAATATAATCTAGCATAAGTTAGCTCGTAGACATTACGTTATTTACTAGTTATTTAGTTAGTTATTTAGTTTAGTGCAACACCGTGGAGGACGGACGGGTCTTTACCCACTGTATGCCTGATCCACAGTCCGAAGGAGGACGTGTAGTATGTAACTATAAATACCCTCTACCTCCCAAGGTAGAGGGTTGGACCTTTCATTCATCTTAATCTAACCTTCTATGTTTTCTTTCACTTTCTTTCTCTAGAAAGGCTCCCACTTTCTCTCTCTAAAACCTCTAAGCAATTCGACCCATATTATTGTTTGTTATGTGTTTATGAAATCCAATATGTTACAAATGGTATCAAGAGCCATGGTTTGATCATTCATCTTTCATGTTTTTGGATTTCTAGTGGTTTTATATGATTTTTGGGGTTGAAAAAGTTTAGTGGTATTTGCATCATTTGGACCATTTCTAGTGTTAAAGTTTGAATTTTGATTGTACTTTTGTGTTTAGAATCATTATAAGTGCTTAGGTTTTGATTTGAAAGGCTTGAATCAGTGTGGTTGGATTGTTTTTGGATTGGAAAGTGGTGCTTTTGAATATGTTCTTCGTAGAGACTTGTAGTTATATTTCTTCGTAGAGACTTGTGGTTATGTTCTTCGTAGAGACTTACAGTTATGTTTTTCGTAGAGACTTGCAGTTATGGTTTTCGTAGAGACTTACAGTTATGTTTTTCGTAGAGACTTGCTGTTATGTTTTTCGTAGAGACTTGTGGTTATGTCCAGATTTAATGTATCTGTCTAGAGACTTGTAGCCTATTTTGGTAGAGACTTGGCGCCTATTTTCGTAGAGACTTGGCGTAGAGACTTGTAGCCTATTTTCAGTAGAGACTTGGCGCCTATTTTCGTAGAGACTTGGCGTAGAGACTTGTCTTTACAATTTCTAGCAACTTGTCTCTGTTGTTACTAGCGAGTTGCTCTTTAGCGACTTGGCCACTTAGCGAGTTGCTCTTTAGCGACTTGGTTCATAGCGACTTGTGTTTAGCGACTTGGTTCATAGCGACTTGTGTGTAGCGACTTGCTTCATAGCGACTTGTGTGTAGCGACTTGCTTCATAGCGAGTTGTCTCTAGCGACTTGAGCATCTAGCGACTTGTAACTAGCGAGTTGCCTTCATAGAGGATTGTTAGAAGCGGTTTGACCATTTCATCAGTGAGTTTTGTTGACTTTTCCCGACAAAACTTCAAACGGCTATAACTTTTGATCCGTAACTCCGTTTTCAGCATTCTACCCATCAAAACAACCATGAGAACGAGGAGAATGGCACGCCGAATGAACTAAAGGCCTAAATCCGCTCCGAACAGAAGTCATATTAACACATTCAATTGGTCATTGCTTAACGGTTTGGTCTTGATTTTAGTAAAATCCCGCGAAAGATTCTATTTCTCGGTTTAAATCATAGACTTGTAAAATCCCGTGCATTCTACCACATCGTGTCTTACTCTACTGACCCAGTAATTTCAGAAGTACTTAAATTTTATGATGCTGTGGACAACAATGATAATGTTTGCTACACTGAACGGTTACTGATGAAGGAATCAGTCAATGATGATTTGAGTTCTTCATGCTCGGAGTCTAATGAGAAAGATTTGCACCTGTTCAGGCTACGAAATGCCATGCAAAAATTGAACCTTATCAACAACTTCACTCACACCTCATGTTACTCACACCGATAAGAATGGAACGAACATGCATTGCCATTTTCCGTCAAGAATTATCCACATTAACGGGAAAATTATTATTGAACTTAGAACAATTAGAACAACAACTTGATAAAGAAAAGGTTCAAAAGGATAGTTCCAGTGCTGCACTTCAAGTGATCCACAAGCAATTTCAGTCATTCATAAGTGGGGAATTTACATCAGATTATGATAAAGACCTGACTGAAATATCTTTCAAGAGACACACTGGAATGGAAATTAGCGTGTTCATAGAGACACTTATCCATCTCATGGATAATGTGGAGAAGTATATTGAGGAAGTTACTCAGAAAGATGAAAAAGTGGATGACCATCTGGTGCAGTTGATAGATAGTTGTGATGAGTTGGGTAATGTATCAGTTGAAGAATCGGGTGTTGCTGAATGCAGAATATCAGAGACAACAATGAATGACGTAACCAGATGTTCAGTTACTCCTAACACACATGATGTAGATACAGTAATCATACAGGGGAATGAATGTCGGGCACAATCAAAAGATTGTAGTGTTGAGTTGGGTAATGCAGCAAATGATGGATCAGCTGACACTGAATACAGAGGCTCAGAGATAGATAAGCTTGACACAGCCAGCGGTCCAGTAACTCTTGTTACACCTGATGTGGATGCAGATTTCAGACAGATAATTGAACAGGTGTCATTTGATGAGGTACCTTTAACTGTTCAACATAGTGCATCTGCTAATGTACCTAAACAAACTGATCTTAATGTTGAACATGATTCTGATAAATGTTCATTGGTTGAGGCTGAGACTAATAATTTCAAAACAACTAATATGGTTGATAAAAAGGCTTTTGATGAACTTTCAAACAAATTCTCAAATCTTGAAAAACATTGCATTTCACTTGAAATTGCATTACAGAGTAAAGAAGAAAGTTTTCAATATAAGAAACCATGTAAAAATCCGGAATTTCCTGAATTTCGTGAATTTTTTGAAATAAACAATTTAAAAGCTCAGCTTCATGACAAAAACTCGACTATCAACAATTTGAAGAAACATATTTCTGATATGCATGTGAAAAGTAATTTGGTTACAAGTAATTCTGATGTTAATGCTATTGATGATATTCAAACGAGAAATGATGAATTAGCGGTTTGTGTGGCCAAATTACTAAAGGAAAATGAGTCTTTGAGAAAGCATCACATAGAACTAAGTGACTCTGTCAAAGAAGCTAGAACTAAGTCAATAGAACAAACAAAATCTTTGGTAGCAAAAATTGATGATCTCAAAGCTCAACTTCTAGAAAAAAGTTTCGCTATTGTTGCTTTAAAAAATGAGCTCAGAAAAACAACAGGGAATAGTGTGAACACTAAGTTTTCAAAACCATCATTCTTGGGGAAACCAGTTATTAGACAACCGAATGCGTTTAGATCTGAACGACCAAAATTTTCAAAAACGCGGTTTGCCTCCCAAGTTGATGCGAAACAAGTTTTGACAAAACCAGTCACTTCATCTCACTTGCCTAGGAAAATTGATATGAATGACTTGTATAAGAACTCTTATCTAGAAATGGCTAGAAAGAAGGCACATAATCGCAAAGACGGAATTTTAGGTGCAAGACCTAGGGTGATGAATTCTTCAAGATTTTAAGGCACTGCTAGTAGTTCTAAACCATTACCTAGGAACACTAATCTAAATACTAGGGATTGGCTTACTTCTAAGAGTAGTTGCGTTTCGATTAAAGCTATTCCCATAGCAGATCACGCTAAGAAATCTAGACCTATTTCTGAATCCAAACAAGCTGTTTGCTCAAAGTGTCTGAAATGTATCTTTAATGCTAATCATGATAAATGCTTCACAAAATCCCTGAAGAAAGTAAATGGTCATGCAATGGTAAAACCTGTAAAGTCTAGGATTTACACTAAGTCATCGACAGTGCATATGAAGCAAATGAAATGAAAAGCCTCGCCTATATGGTTACCAACTGCTAAATCTTTGGAAACAAGGAATAAGGATAAGTCTCCCACTATGCATAAGAAGCCTAACAATCCTAGACCTTGCCATAAGTGGATACCATCTGGTAGAATTTTTAAGGATGCTGGACTTAGGTTGATACCTACAGGAAAGATGTTTACCATTGGCAATCTCAATGTTGACTGTGAAACCTCAAAGGGTTTGGATACTGATGTCACTAACCAAAATATATGCAATCAAGTTTGTAATATTAGTGCAAGTAGTCCTTACTCAGTTGCAGATACTTCGATCCTTCAATACATGGACTGGCTTAAAGTATGGATAACAAAAGGATTGATATCTCATAACTCACGGGTTCAAGTTACTCAACATTGATATTCAATCGGCTATGACGTCTGTTCACATCAGTTCAGGCCTCGTTCTTCAAGACTATGGCGTCTGCAGATAACTCTTCAGGCCCCGTTCCTCAAAGAAAAGAAAGGTGTACGCTTCAGTGCGCTTTATCTTCAAAAAAATAGAAATCTTCATGTTTATGACCATTCTCATCGACATTCTTCATCAACAAGCTTCATGTTTTTCCACGCTCTTTCAACCTTCAAGTGAATCTACGTTCAATGATGTATATTCTTATTCACTTGCTCAATCAAAAATCGGCAAACTTCATTTGCAATTTTTGAGGGGGAGAAGAGTGCATATACTACATGTTGATGGATGCTTGATTTATGGTCATACGACTCTCCTCCAATGCCCACTCCTTCACTTACTAAGGATAAATGGGTTTCATTATTTCAAGATATGTTTGATGAGTATTTCCAGCCGCTAGCGAATGTTGATCATCCAAGAAGTACAACTCAGACTACTAAAGAAGCCCAATCTCCAGTTATTTCTCAAGGCGTTGATAATGACTATCATATTATTGCAGTTGCACTCATGAATAATTATCCGCTCTTTGGTATTCCTTTACCAAATCTTCACGGATTATTGTTCATGAATAATGATCCGCTCTTTGGTATTCCTTTGCCAAATCTTCACGGATTATTGTTCCTCTCAACGTGCACGCTATAAATCAACCACATGAACTTCAAGAAAAATGACTACCTCATCCGCTTGAAGTTATTGGTGAATCTTCCTGATCAGTCTCTACATGTATACTTGTAGGAAGAATGCATTGATGTTGAGGAATCAGTTGTTCCTGTTCATTCAGTGGGTCAATGTACATCCGGTTGTATATTTATTCACGTGTTGGACATTTGACACAAGTTGATTACTTCGGAGTTAATCATTTATCACTTATTTGAGATTGAAGTTGACTTTCACAAAGGTGTGTTCTTATTTGATAACTTGCTCGGGCTTAAGAATTTGAGTTGAAGACTTGGTTTATCTAGTTACCCAGCAGTCAGGATGTATGGTTGAAGACCTGGTTAACTATCACTTTAAGGAGTTACGTTGTTTTACTCAGTGTCACATGCAGATGACGATGTGGATAATCTCAAGAGGTGTTAATGTCTCATACTTTGTTTAAGTAGTGAGTACTTAGAGATTTGCTTGAAGCATAGATTCTCAACACCGTTCTTCCATCATTAAGTGCAAGCTTAAGATACAAATGCGGGGAATTCGACTTCAGTTTCAAGTTTGGTATATCGGGTTTTCTTCAATAGTGGTCACTTCAAATTGTCTACGTATGGGTTGATAAAGATAGTCAGAGAGAGTTTATGTAGCAGTTGATTCTCACAGGATTCATTTGGGCTATTTGAGTTCTTCTCACAAGATTTCATGTTTATGGGTATATTATGTTTTGCTGATTTTGGGGTATCAAAACCAGCAAGGGGGAAGGAGTCATATATCAAAAAGCACAACGAGTGCACATGATGAACTTAACACTTCTACCTGATTGAAGTTATCCCGGAAAGACAATGGTCATAACCGTATAGAAACTCAGTGTTTAACTTGTAGCCTTTGGTGTATTATTCCATTTATTTGGGGGAAGGATATACTATTCCAACTATTTTAGGGAAGGATGTATTATTCCAACTATTTGGGGGAAATGGTCTCTGGAGAATTTTGGTATGTGTTACGTCAGCGTTCAGTTGGAAGAAATGTGAGAAGAATATTTGGTACGTGAGATGATATTGCTTATCGACATCTTCTATATGATTTATGATAAAGTGATTCCGGTTAGTGCTTCATGTACACAATGTAATGATGATTCAGATGAAATCGCAACCATCAGAGGAGAGATATGTGTACATCATGGTCGCAAAACATATTCACATGATCGAGGTTAATTAGTTATTTCGGAGTTGACATTCGCAGAAAAGATCAGTGATTCAACCAGTTATTGTGATGTCGTTGTCTCTACTCTGGTTGGGTACTTGTGTACATTATGGGTTGATTGGTTATATGGAAGTTATCTGGAATGCACTAGGTAAAATGAAGATGTTGATGTATTGTTCCCCTAAATAGACAACTGGTCAATCTCGAAGAGTAAGGTGTACATCGGGGATGCACAACAGGTTCATGTGATCGGTCGTAATCAGTTAATCCGGATTTGATAACCACTGAGACGATCAATGTTTCAACTTGTTACTTCGGTGTTCTCATGTTCTTCGGGGTGATGAGCTTCATTCTATGAGACCGTTTTTATTCGTTTCTACTACTTGGAGAAATGGTCTTTATTCTTAGTCTGTCGGTTTGGGGGGAAGATACCAAAGATTCACTTTTTGAAGGCTCAAGTTCTTGCGACCATTCAAGAGCCTCAAATGCTTTGGTGGTGAAAGTTTAAGAGATGATGACTTCTATCTTCTACAAAGTGCTGAACGATTTCCTCATCTCGGTACTCGTATCATCATCTTCTTAAAACTATTTCTCTTTCTTTGTAAATATTTTTCAAAAAGCAAAATACAAAAATATAAAACCAACAAAAACAAAATAGAAAAATATAAAAAAATCAACAAAAGCCCATAAAAAATCAGAAAATTAAAAAATACCAAAAATATGTTTTCTCAAGACATGTCTTCTGGTATCGATAACATCTACGGTCTTAGAAATGTCATTCAATAATGGCACGGGACTTTAGATGAAGTTCGAGCAGGAGGTGTAAATATTTCTTTCTAAACATGTCTCAAAATATGGCTTGCAGTTACTTATGACTGTAACCCGTGCTTAAACTATGGTTTGCTATTATTTCTGATAGCAACCCGCTCTTCAATGAAGGAAAGTGCTACGCTTAAACAATTTTCAAAAAATTTCGTGCATTTATCCTAAAACAAAATGAGGAAAGTATGTCGAAGGACTGCTGTTCCTACACAAATGTTTTTCCGTCTAAAATTCTTCAGAAAAATATTTTTTGTTTTCAAAAAATGGTCGAAAATGAGTTGCTTTCAAATCAATCAGTTTCATAATTTTTATTAATTTGCAAAACTCAATCAATGACTTCAGCGCTTTTAATCTTTTCATAAAATGAGTAATTGATTGAGGGGGAGAATGTTTTCAAATTTATATCATCTAACGGGCTTTCTAATTATCCTAATATGCTTAATTAAAAATGATGTTAACCTATGTTGAAGGACTAGGTGCCTAGGATATGACTGCTAGGATTAGATGATTAGAGTTTGATGAACACATTATTCCCATACATTTATATGATCTGATTGATATGTTGCATTGGCTTTTATTAGTCGATTGCTGTTTGGGTGATGTCGACCACCATATATCTGTGTGTGTGTTCACTAACGTATGCAAGTATATTGGTATAAAAGAATGTTCCCGATCCGGATCCCACAACTAAAAATGATTGGATGCCGAAAGGAAAGGGTAACTATATCTTGGGTTGACAAATGAAGAAACAGAGCTTAATTGGACTTCAATGGAGAGTTGGCATAAATGCAACATAAGAGGTGTCACTGCATCAGCAGATGGTTTTCTTCTAAGTGATTGAAGAAACAGAGCTTAATTTGACCTCAATTGGCATTAAAATGCAACGTAAGAAGTCTCACTGCATTTGCAGACGGTTTTTCTTTCAACCCTCAGCACCAACAACAAAAGCTTCTCAACCACTAATGTATCTTTGTGCAGAATACCTTTTCTAAACAATTTTGAAAAAATTTGATTAAATTGTTTTGAAAATGGAAAAATATTGTTTTGAAAATTAATTGGACTTAATTTTGAAAATCACCGGACTTCATTTTATCAAAACTTGAGTCACTCAATCATTGACTACGGTCATCGATTGAGGGGGAGAGTGATTTAAAGTAAAATATTTTCAAATGATATTTTTTCACAAAAGTCCGTTTGTACAATAAAAGTGGTGATCTAAAGATTTAATGTTATGTCATGGTATGATTTTCTTTAAAACTCAAAGATCTTACAAAATGAAATTTTTTCTGTTCTTGTTTGATTGTGAAATTGTTTTATTTTACTTAAAGGTCTCTTAAAACAATCATACCTGACACTAACAATCTTTAATGTCTAAATCTGTTCCTATCTGTCATCTTTCAAAATTAAATCTTGCCACGTCTTTCCCCTAAAATTTTCTAAGTGATTTAAATCTATTGGGATCACAAATCTCAAAAGGTTTGAAATTTTTGATCGGGGGAGAGATCGTGATTTAAATCTCAAATCTGTTTTCAGGGAATCGGTTTTAGTCCTTTATAGGCACTCCTGCCTCCATGTGCCAAACGATTTCAAATACACAATGCACATGTTGAGGAGGAGGATTTATCCAAAAACCAGATGAGTATTTAAACAAGGCACATATTCTCCCATGTTTTCTAAACCTTATTAAATCACTTGGGATCCAAAATCTCAAAGGGTTTGATATTTTTGATTGGGGGAGAATTTGAGATTTAATATTGAAATATGATAAATGATGATCGATTTAATTCAAATGTGCAGGCTGCTCTCTCATATGTGCTAAACGCTTTCGAATCTCGAAGCACATATTGAGGGGGAGCAAATGGTTTCTTAATGGCTTGTGTGATCGTAAATGTGCTTCAAAAGAGCTCTTGCCTCTATGTGATAAAATGATTTCAAATATCCTACGCACATATTGAGGGGGAGAATTTACCAAAGAAAATCAAATGGTTTTTTCGTATGAAAATTGTGATCAAAGAAAATATTTTAAAGTCCTCTTGCCTCCTTGTGCTAAACAATTTCTAAATCATATGCACATGTTGAGGGGGAGGTTTTCTAAATGATCAAAACTATTAAGGTACAAAATGCTTTGATCTCGTATCACAAGTACCTTGATTGTTTTTCCAAATGATTTTTCAATTGGTTTCTAGAAGGAATGAACGATACCAAAAGATCGACCAATTTACTTTATGCATGGAGTTATAAGGATGGTTAGGTTAGGTATTTGTTCCCACGATTCGCCAGAACCGGAGGGATCTACCCATGGACAATCCACTAGATAGTGTAGAGTCCTTAGGTATATTGAAAAAAGGAGAAAAGTAAGATATGGGAAGAGTGCGGACTGAGACAGAGCTAGTACTGGAATAAACCCAACAAGGTTCTAGTAATGAAGTCTCGGTAAGCACTGAAGGGGTTGAAGAATGAAAAAGAAATGAATGAGAAAAGGGTGAAAAGAAATAGCCCTCCAATAATTCAACCTTAGGGCAGACACCGAGTTCAATACATATGCTACTGGTGGTTACTAAGGTAACGCCGGTATTGAAGACAAGACGTCATGGACCCAGTGACGCACTGCACTACAACTTCCCAAGCTACTCAAGTTCCTCTTAAAAGGGCTTGTTTCATTCTCACGGGGAACCTACATTATCTATCGACTTTCTCTTAGAGATTGTTGATATTGAAGAAGGAGACCCTCTCCCTAGTCTTCGGCACAGGAACCAAATATGCACAATTGAGTCTAGAGCCAAGAGACCATCCACAATATCTCGTTAGGACACTAAATTCTTAAAGACTTGCTTTTTCACACAATGTGGAAAGTAAGTATATATTGAGAGTCCTACGCATTATCCTTGTGGTATTGCCAGAACATCCGAGTGATATGAAAGTATTCACAATGAAGATGGAAATCCTTCTAGAGCCAACATCAAACAAGCTCTTGGTAGGTGACATGTGAGATCTTTTCTAAAGATCAAGCTTGTGACAACTGGATAGAAACAATGGGGAGATTCATTCTTGAATCAACCTTGGTCCAGGAATGAAATCGATGTGCAAACCTTCTTTTCTCTAGCACATCGAATGTGTATTCGTTTTCAAATTCAAAAAGTATCTCTGATTGCAAAATACTTTTGGAAAAACTGTTTGATGTGCGAATCTCTTCTTCTAGCACATCGAATGTGTGCTCTTTTCAAACACAAAAGTATTTATGATTGAAAATTGATCTTACTCATAAAACCTTCGTCGTATTGCAAAACTCTTTCTTCTAAGCAATACGCGATTGTTTTCAAATCAATTTTTCATCAATCAGTGAATCTCAATTCGCTGGTTCACTGACTCTGTTTTGTCTTCTTTGAGACGTTCCGGTTTGAGAACAGCTAGAACAGCTGCGAAACCCTGTAAAGGAGATTCTTAGGAATCCTACCTGATCACAGGCAGTACTTGTACTGATCAACGGGGAACCGTGGGCCGTGTACCTCAATTCAATGAAAGTGATCAAAGACACTTTCGTGTGCTTTATTACTAACTGTTTTATGTAGGTTCACCCGACGTTTGCAGCTGATCAGAATTGAGAAGTCAATCCATAGCCGCATGCTCACACACCACATTCATATCTAAAGAATTCATGATAAGTGGAGACTCTGATATTTTCACTCCATGCTTCTGCTACGCTGCTGGAAATATTATGAATCAACAAAAGCTTCCGCTACTCTGTTGAGAAGATATCAAGATAAAAAATGTGAGCATGTCGGTCCAAAAGTCACAACATCACATGAAGGCAACTCAACAAATCGATGATCCAGAGATTTACTGTGGCTGATGATCTCAAAGAAAGCTCAAAGATCATCAAAGATGTGGATCAGATCAAAGACCTCCGCTGAAAGTATAAAGCACTCGGACTTTGAAGAGTCACTGCTACTGCACAAAGATTGCGGAAATGAAGAATTCAAGTCAACGAGCTCAAGATTGAAGATTTAATAAAATGCTAGGATTCAAAATGTAAAACATGGGGTGACCTACCTTAGGGGGAGATTGTTAGGAATTGGAAATTCCATAAGTAAAGTATCGGTCAACCCAAATATAATCTAGCATAAGTTAGCTCGTAGACATTACGTTATTTACTAGTTATTTAGTTAGTTATTTAGTTTAGTGCAACACCGTGGAGGACGGACGGGTCTTTACCCACTGTATGCCTAATCCACAGTCCGAAGGAGGACGTGTAGTATGTAACTATAAATACCCTCTACCTCCCAAGGTAGAGGGTTGTACATTTCATTCATCTTAATCTAACCTTCTATGTTTTCTTTCACTTTCTCTCTCTAGAAAGGCTCCCACTTTCTCTCTCTAAAACCTCTAAGCAATTCGACCCATGTTATTGTTTGTTATATGTTTATGAAATCCAATATGTTACATAAATGCAACCTAGTTCTCTATAACCAATGCTCTGATACCAATCTGTAACACCCCCAAAATACCGCAGCGGAAGATTGTGTCATTGGGGTGCTACTTCATAATACAAAGTACAAGTTATAGAAAACGACCTCTAAATGAGATGTTTCGAAAAGTTACCATTCGATTAATGAAATCAGAGTTACAAACAATGAGGTCCCAAAGTATAATATATAAATGTTTACAAAATGTTTCGAATGGTAAATACGAATGCATAAAGTCTTCAAAATATGTCGTGCGACTCTATGTTCCATGCAACAGCTATCGTCTTATTGACCTGAGATAAACATGCTAAAAAGTGTCAACACAATGGTTGGTGAGTTCATAGAGTTTGTTTTGAATAAGTTGAAAAGCCTTGAAAGAATGTTTATTCAGCAAAGACATTGTAAATCCACTCAGTTCCAAGTTCTGTCCATACAAAACTTGCAACCTGTGTGTTCACAACCCACTGCCAAAATATAGTTTGCACAATACACCGGATTATATTCACCCAAGGTCATGAATCGGGTACCATGGGCGGGGGCATCTCCCAAATAGTACTATATTAATCCCAAGGTCATGAATCGGGTACCAAGGGCGGGGGCATATACCCGACTTATAGTACTATCAATATCTCTCTGACAGCATAGAGTATTGCATACGTTTGTAAATACAATTCATGTTTTTAAGCGAGTTAAGTATTTCCAAGCATGTAAAAAGAAATCAAGTATAAGGTAACCAAGTATAATGCGATCAAGTATAATGCAATCACGTATAATGCAATCAAGTATAATGTTTTGAGTATTTATGCAAGTAAAAGCAAGTAGTTGAGCATGTATCTCCCCGAAGAGTTTGTAAAACAAGTATTAAAAGAGTAGGGGCTATGACTCACGGAAATCCTTAAAAGTTTAGAGTACTTGTGAAAGTAAATGAAAATATTTGAGCATGTATCTCCCCCAAAAGTAATTCAAAACGTGTAAAAGTAGAGGCTATGAAACTCACAGAAATCCTTAAAAGTTTAGAGTACTTGTGAAAGTAAATGAAAATATTTGAGCATGTATCTCCCCCAAAAGTAATTCAAAAGGTATAAAAGTAGGGGCTATGAAACTCACCTTAAAATGATATCCCAACGTATAACGGAATCGATGGATAAGCCTGGAAGTCTCTACGTATAACCTAGAATATGATGTCAACTCTTAGGTTCAGAATAATTCCTACGAAAACATGAACGAGCCTATATGTGCCATTATATTGATCATGACGTAGTATTTGTATGTTTGTTTATAGAAATGGTTTTAGTTTGTATATCTCGTACTACCGTTCGGGCCATCATAATTCAGAGGTCACGCAGTAAACGTTCGAGGAGCTAGGACACTTTAAATCATAAATCTAGCAACTCGTCGATCCGTTTACCCAAATGAACCCCTCACATGAAGTTCCCTAGTGTGTTGTAGTGCTTAATACATAAAACATGTATTTTATTTACTTAATTATATGATATATTAAAAGTTTATAAATACAATAAATAAACTAAGAAAGTTTATAAATATTTAAATAAGTTTGAGTTTTATAAATACTTACCTTAAAATAGAATGCTTGAGTATTATGGAAAAATAAAATATTAACGGAGCTTTGACGTAGAATTTGCAATCTTCAAAAACCCACGGCTATTAGAAGATTATAACAACGTCTTCTTGAGAACCCGAAGAAGAAAAGAAGATTATAACGACGTCTTTTGGAGACTTGAAGATATTTGAAGATTATAACGACTCTTTCTTGAAAACTTCCAAGAACGAAGATCAAACGATAGTTTTCTTCAAGAACACATGAATGTTCTTACAAGATCTATAAGAAATGCCTTTAGGTTTAGGACTTTAGATGTTAAGAAGGGGTGGTGCAAGAAAAATGAAGTGATTTACCTTGGTATTTATAGGCTAGAGATTATGGTTAACTATATATTGGGTTAAAAACTAACCATGGTTAAGTTGTATACTTGTAACGATCTAAGGAATGATCAAATATCATCCCTACATGTGTTTTACATGTTTCATATGAGGTGGTGGTGATAAGATTGGAATTTTCTTGATATTATCTTGTTTTTACGGAGTGTAGTTCGGTTCCGAAAATCCCTAACGGTAAGTATTTAATTCATGAAACGTAAAACCGGGTGTTGTAAAAATATAAAACTTATAGGAATGATGAGACTCATCATTATACTCCATCTAAAAATATAAAATAGGTGATAAGTCTCATTGGGTGCAAAAACGCTGCATAAAGCTGGAAATACGGGTTAAAAACGCGTAATTCGCAATTTATTAGAAAAGAACGAGATTTCAGGGAAATGACCGTGGATTTATTTAAAGTAGACTAAAATTAGTCTAAAAGTGATATGAGATGTAAAAATATGATTTTCGTCATACGCGGGATAACTTAACAGTTATTCGTGAAGTTTAAAAATTACGCGATTTAAGAAAAAATGTAGAACGTACAAGGTTAATTTCTTTATGGTCAAGGTTTATTTGGTAACATAAAAATAAATCTTAAAAATTCTAAAATTAATCATGAGTGATCTAAAAATTAATCTGATGTGAGGAAAATTATCAGAGACGGTTTTTGTTATGCGCGGGATGTTAAAATGGTGTTTCGACCAAAATGAAATTTTAAGACGATGTTTTCTTAATAAATTTTGTGAAAATGATCCAACGATTGTCAAACTCTCAGGTCATTACTAAAATAATTTATCTTACGAGAATGTGAAATAAAAATTTCGGGAGTGAATAGTAAAAAGTGAATAGTAACGGTGAATAGTAAAAATAAATAGTGACCCGAAATTACGAATTGTTACACAAACGCGCTTTTGTACGATTAAGCATTAAAAGCATATGATTATAGCCAAATAACACACATAAAAGCACAGATAACACTACTAAAAACATGCACAATTTGAGTGTTATCAGAATCTGAAGAGTCAGGTAAAAGGGAAAATGCCACTTGTCTTTCATGAGAATGTTGCATCAAAGGCATCTGCAGATTCTAAGTATACTGTGACTGTTAAATACATTCCTCCTCATCTTAGAAATAACGAACTTGTATTTCATGACTATTTCTGTCACCTTAAGGATAGTCTAGAATGTCTCCGTGAGATTGTAAAAGAGGATCGCATAAATAAGCCACTTGATAGTGAAATTAGGTATGCATGCTTATATGCCAAACGATCTCAGGAGCTGTTAGAATGTTTAAGAGCAACATGCCCTAAATCCTTATGTGAGAAAGATAAAGTTGTGATGCCTTGTTCTATGCCTAGTGCTAAGTATGCAACCCATTCTATACCTTATTCTATGCCGAAAGTCAAGCATGTGAGCTTTGATGTGCCTATAAGTAGTTCAGATCCCAGCACTTCTAGATCAGGAATGCAAAAAGTAGCAAAACCAACTAATGTTCCCATAATTCCCTCTACAGGAGTAATCAGTGGTACAAAAGCAAGCGGGTCAAAGCCTCCAGGCAATACAAAGCAAGATAGGACCTCGCAAGCTAAGAGTGATCAATGGAGGAAAGTAGAAGACCACCCTAGGAACTTTAAGTTTGAATTAAATAAAACGAATCATGTTGATTCTAGTATTAGCTATAAGCGTACTGTAATTAATTCGAATTCTGCTACTATTTGCAAAACATGTAATGAATGCTTGATTTCTGGTATTAATCATGAATGTGTTGTGAATGAGTTGAGTAATACTGCAAAATCTCATGTTAAAATGTTTAACACTAGCAAACAAGATAAAAAGGTCAGAAGACCAAGGAAGAAGAGGGAGAGAAAACATTGGAAACCAACAGGAAGAAAATTTAGTAATGTAGGTTATCATTGGATACCTACTGGCCGTAAATTCAATCCTAATGAGTTGTGTCCTAAATTATCTTGATCAATGCCTATTAGGAAATGGATGCCCACTGGTAGAACTATACCTTTAAGAAGTGAACATACTTTGAATAGATCTACTGTTTCTACTAGCCCGACATCTACCTCTAATGATTTTATTGACTCTGTTTCTGATGTGGATGTTCCAATCTCGTTTTTTAACCAAGTGGAACCCATTATTGCATGGGGATCCCAATTGTCCAGTTATCCATTCTTGTCTGTGTTCAACTGCAGGTCGTTCAAATCGTTCTGTGGTACCTGGACTCAGGTTGTTCCAAGCATATGACTGGAGATCGCTCGCGGCTCATGAACTTTGTGTGTAAATTTATCGGGACTGTTATTTTCAGGAACGACCATTTTGGGGCAATTATGGGTTATGAAGATTATGTGGTGGTGATAGTGTAATTTCCCGGGTATACTATGTTGAAGGTCTTGGTCATAATTTGTTTTCTGTCGGTCAATTCTGTAATTCTGATTTAGAAGTGGCTTTTAGAAAACATACTTGTTTCGTTAGAGAACTTGATGGTGTGGAACTTTTAAGAGGAACACGTAGTACAAGCTTATACACCATCTCTATCGAAGATATGATGAAGTCTTCTCCAATCTGCTTGTTTTCAAAGTCTTCAAAAACAAAGTCATGGTTATGGCATCGTCGTCTCAATCACTTGAACTTCGGCACCATTAATGATCTTTCTAGAAAGGACCTAGTAAAAGGCTTACCCAGATTAAAGTATGAAAAAGATCATCTTTGTTCAGCATGCCAATTAGGAAAAAGCAGGAAATATGCCCACAAACCCAAACCCTCAAACTCAGTTATGGAAGTTCTTCATACTCTTCATATGGATTTGTGCGGACTTATGAGAGTGCAAACGATAGATGGGAAGAAATATGTATTAGTCGTTGTTGATGACTACTCTCGATTTACTTGGGTTAAGTTTTTGAGGACAAAGGATGAAACTCCAGATGTCATCATCAAACTTATCAAACAGCTGCAGGTTCGACTTAACAAGACTGTTAGAATTATTCGAACAAACAATGGCAATGAGTTTGTTAACAAAGAACTAAGTCAGTTTAAGGAAAGCATTGGAATCAGTCATCAAAGAAGTGTTCCACGAACTCCTCAACATAACGGTGTAGTTGAAAGACAAAATCGAACTCTTGTGGAAGCCGCAAGAACTATGCTAATTTACTCAAAGGTTCCAATGTTTCTCTGGGCTGAAGCCATTGCCACTGCTTGCTACACCCAAAATCGTTCTCTCATCCACACCACTCATGGAAAAACTCCATACGAACTTGTCCACAATAGAAAACCTGATCTCTCTTTCCTTCGTGTGTTTGGTGCTTTGTGCTATCCAACGAATGATGGTCAAGATTTAGGTAGATTAAAAGCTAAGGAGGACATTGGAGTATTTGTAGGTTATGCACCAAACAGGAAGGGTTACCGAATCTACAACAAAAGAACCCGATATATCATGGAAACTATTCACGTCACGTTCGATGAGCTGACCGGGCAAATGGCTCCAGTACAATCAAGTTATGGACCCGCATCTCAACATTCATTAAGTAATCCCATTAGTTCTTCTCTTGAACATAACCCCTCACAAGCAATTCCATATGTACCCCTTTCGGAAGATGATTTGAAGAAATTTTTTGATCCAATGTTTGGTGAACACTATGAGCCTATTGCTAATGATCAGTCAAATCCATCAACTGAGGATGCCCCTAACCCAGTCAACGTAGATAACCCTTCAGTTTCTATGTCATTGAGTCAAGAAGCACCTACTACAGATCATTCATCCTCATCATCAAATCCTCAACCATCGAGTGTACATCATGGAAATGTTTCTGGCACCTATGATGGAGATAACCCCTTTGCTACTCCCGAAGATGCTCCATTTGAGAACATATTTGCTCCTGACCCAACTTCAGAACCATCTTCATCAGGAGATCCAAACTCTGCTACTTCAGTTCCTCAACAACAACCACACGAACACCTTAGAAAGTAGACACATGACCATCCATTGGACAACATCATTGGAAACCCTTCTCGTCCAGTATCCACTCGTAAACAACTTGCAACTGATGCCTTGTGGTGCTTCTTCAACTCCATACTATCTAAGGTTGAACCAAAAGATGTTAAAACTGCCATGACTGAAGACAGCTGGTTCAATGCCATGCAAGAAGAAATTCATGAGTTCGATCGACTAGATTTATGGGAATTAGTACCTGCTCCTGACTGTGCTATGATAATTGCTCTAAAATGGATCTTCAAAGTAAAACTTGATGAGCATGGTGATGTGCTAAAGAACAAAGCTCGATTGGTTGCAAAAGGATACCGTCAAGAGGAGGGTATTGACTTTGAAGAATCATTTGCTCCAGTTGCACGTATCGAGGCAATCAGAATCTTCCTGGCTAATGCTGCCAGTAAGAACATGGTAGTCTATCAGATGGATGTAAAAACTGCTTTTCATAACGGAGATCTGAAAGAAGTATTATACGTCAGCCAACCTGAAGGTTTTGTGAATCCAGAGCATCCTACTCATGTTTATCACTTGAAGAAGGCCCTTTATGGCTTGAAGCAAGCTCCAAGGGTATGGTACGACACGCTATCGAAGTTTCTTGTATCTAATGGATTCAGCAAAGGAGCAGTTAATCTGACATTGTTCACCAGAAAGTCAGGAAAACACTTAATTCATGTTCAAATCTATGTTGATGATATTATTTTTTCCTCGACTGACCCAATGAATGTGGCCGTTTTTATAAGGAGATGGGCTCCAAATTTCAAATGTCAATAATGGGACAAATGTCATTTTTCTTGGGATTACAAATTTCACAATGTCTCGGGGCATTTTTAGCAATCAACCTAAATATGCTAATGAAATCTTAAAGAAATTTGGATTTGATTCTTGTGACCCTGTTGACACTCCCATGGTGGAGCGTACTAAACTGGATGAGGACCACTCAGGGATCATGGTTGACCAAACTAAATATCGTAGTATGATTGGGTCCCTGATGTACCTTACTGCCAGTAGACCAGACATTCTGTTCGCTGTATGCATGTGTGCTAGATACTAGGCTAAGCCTACCAAAAAGAACCTTGAAGCGGTTAAACGGGTCTTTCGGTATCTCCAAGGAACCATCAACATGGGACTTTGGTACCCGAAGGACACCGGTATGTCACTAACAGCCTATGCAGATGCTGACCATGCAAGGTGTCAAGATACACGTCGAAGCACGTCAGGAGGTGCTCAGATATCCTCTACAGAGGCAGAATACATAGCCATGTCATCTTGTTGTGCTCAAATCCTATGGATGAGATCGCAATTATCTGACTATGGCTTTGAATTCAACAAAATCCCTTTGTACTGTGATAACAAGAGTGCCATTGCTCTCGCATGCAACAATGTTCAACATTCAAGAGCAAAGCATATCGACATTCGACATCATTTCATCAGGGAACAAGTGGAGAACGGTGTGGTGGAACTATATTTTGTGAAGACTGAATATCAGTTAGCAGACATCTTCACGAAAGCTCTTCCACGAGAACGTTTTGAGTTTATCCTTCCTCGACTTGGTCTAAAGAGTCTACAACCGGAAACACTCAAACGTCTTCAAGAGGAAGACGAGGAGTAAAAGTTTTTCTTCATCCATCTCTTGTAAATATTTATTCAAAAAAAGCAAAATACAAAATTATAAAACCCACAAAAAGAAAATATAAAAATATAAAATTTCAAAAATTTATAAAAATCATAAAATCTTTGAAAAAGCTAAAAAAAATATTTTTTCCCATATTTTTCTATTCTTCGATAAAATCTACGGTCTTTGATTTGTCACTCTAAGAATGACACGGCTCTTTAGATGTAGTTCGATAGTACATAAAAAAAAATTGGGATGAAGAAAAATAGTGGTTTATTGTCATTGCAGGCAATAACCCGGTTTAAAAAAAAGAAAGAACACAACCAAGCTTTATCTTACTTTTCAAATCACATGCTCTGATTCTAAATACAAATGTTTGTCACCAAAAAGACAAATGTTTCCTTCACAAATATTTTTCCTTCTATAAATTCTTCTGAAAAAAATATTTGTCATCTCATGAAAACTAAATAGCTATGAAAAATAACTCGGACTCAATTTTTGAAAATCATTTGGACTTGTCATTTGTCAAAATCTCTATATCTCAATCAACAACTTATGTCATTGATTGAAGGGGATAATGATTTCAATTAAATCAAAAAGGTTATTTGTCAAACAATTGCAATGTCTTATACAATTGGTTCAGACCTTGGCCAATGTCATGTTTTCATAAGATACTTCAGCATGCTTGAACATTGGAGTTTAAAGTCTCAAAATCTGATCTTTATCAGTTAAAATGTTTTTCAAAAGCAAGTCACAATTCTCCTCCAAAGTTTTCAAAATTAATTTAAATCAATAGAGATAACAAATCTCAATGGAGTTGAAAATTGTGATCGGGGGAGAATTTGTGATTTAAATTAGATTTAAATTGATAATTCGATAAATGGTTTTGTAAGTGATTAGCAAGCTCTCCTCCCTTCATGTGCCAAATGATTTCAAATTTTCCATGCACATGATAAGGGGGAGCATCTGTATAAAACCAAAAAGGATTGAAACGTGATTGATTTGTCTCTAAGTGCAGGTGCTCCCTAAATGTGCAAAATACTTTCGAATCTCGATGCACATAGTGAGGGGGAGCAACTTTTTGAAAACCACATCCTTTCCCGAAACTATCTTTAACAAAGTATTTAAACTATCTTTAACAAAGTATTTAAAATACTAATTCAAAGAAGTGAATTCTTCCTCTTGCCTCCATGTGCCAAAGCAATTTCAAACATACGATGCACATGTTGAGGGGGAGCCTTTTCTGAAATATAAAAAACAATTCAGGTACAAATGGTTTGATCATAGATCACAAGTACCTGGATTCATTATTCAAATGGTTTTTCAATTGGTTTTAATGGCAGAAGAACAATACTAAAAAGACCGACCAAATTTATTTTATGCATGAAGATATAATGTTGGGAATAAAGCTAATAGTTACCACTAATAAGCTTGTGGAAGGCACTGCTGAAGAATGCATTAGTAGTGGAAACACATTACCACTGCTAGTACATATATTACCACTACTATTAGGATAATTGTTATGTATCCGTGTAGTGATAAGTATAGAAAAGATTTTGTGTATATTCTATATAGTTAGCATTATACTTATCTTGTAAAGGACTCCTTGTGCTATAAAAGGAGATCCTAGGTCATTATTTAGAGTACGAAAAACTCACGTAAGCTTCAAGGTGTAACCCTAGTGATAAGCAAGATCACTCGTATTATTCTTAATAATATTGGAGCTTTGTGTTTAACTGTTCTCACTTACATTACATCATATAATCCATCTTCTAAGTATTACTAAGTATATTCCGCGTGCTTATTAATATAACTCAAAGTATCACTAACACAAGGTGTGTGTTTAGATCCATCAAGTGGTATCAGAGCGAGGTTCTGATACTTTGATTTAGAAGATCCAAGGAATAAGCTTAACCAACTCACTCAAATCAATGGAGATGGAAAACAACCAGTCCAACTCTGCTCCAAGGCTTCCTAAGCTCAAACTTAATGAGTTTGAGATGTGGAGGATAATGATTGAGCAATACTTTCTCATACAAGACTATGCTCTATGTTAGATCATCTTAACTGGTGATTCCTTCAAGTCTGTGAAGAAGACTGAGAAAGTTGGTGACACATAAGTTGTAACAGTTTCTGTACCTGAGACTAATGATGAAAGAGCAAAGAAGAAAAATGACCTGAAGGCCAGAAGTTTGTTACTAATGACTCTTCCTAAAGACCAGATCATTGCTTTTAGCAAGTTCAAGATAGCAAAAGAACTTTTTGAAGAGATTTGCTCAGTGTTTGGTGGTAATTATGATACTAAGAAGACTCAAAAGACATTGTTGAAGGAAAGTTATGAAAACTTCTCTGCTTCAAGCAATGACTCACTTGATAGTATCTTCACCAAACTCCAGAAGATTGTCACACAACTGACTGTGTTTGGAATTGAGGTAGAAAAGGAAGACCTCAATTTGAAGTTTCTTAGAAGTTTGCCTTCTGAGTTTCACACTAATGTTACAGTCTGGGAAAATAAACCAGAGATTGAAACTTATTGAACAAAGATTGAAGAAGGCAGGGAAACTTGGTACAAGATCTTGCAGCTTGGCATTGTTGTCAACCTCAGTTGACAATGATGATTCTGAAGATGACAAGGATGATTTTGCCACTGCTGGTTCTACAGTTTCCACTGGTAATGCTAGTGTTACCACTGCAGGTTCAAAGAAGAAGGTTGTTGGTATTGGAGATCCTACCTTTTATGCTTTTATCTCCACTCAAGTTAATGGCTCTATATTAACTCATGAAGACATAGAGCAAATTGATGAAGATGATTTGGAGGAGATGGATATAAAGTGGCAAATAGCTCTACTTAGCATGAGGGCTAGGAAATTCTACAAGAAGACTGGCAAGCCAATTCACATCAATGGTGGAGAAACTGCAGGGTTCGATAAAAAGAAAGTAGAGTGTTTCAATTGTCACAAGTTGGGGCATTTTGCTAGAGAATGCAAAAGACAAAAGAAGCAGGACAATAGGTCTACTTGGTACAAGCAAAAGAAAGAACCAATTGTGGAAGAACCAAAGGCAATGCTGGCAATTGATGGTGTAAGCTGTGATTGGAGTTTCATGGCTGATGAACAAGAGGAACAACCTTCAGATTCCGCACTTGTGACTACGGAACATGCTCTCATGGCTTTCTCTGACTCTGAGGTACAAAACTTTGAAAGTTGTTCTAAAACATGTATGGCTTCTAGAGAATGTGAAAGGCTTAATGAATCTTATGAAAACCAAAGAACAGAGTTGTTTATTGCTAATTATACTGTGTCAAATCTTAGAAGAGGCATATCCGTATTAGAGAAACAACTAGAGCATTATAGAGAAAATGAGTCAAAATATAATGATGATATGATTGTTCTTAAAAGAGAGTTAGATCATAAGATAGTAGTGAATGAGGCATTAAAAGAAGAGTTTGAAAAACTTAAAAAGATAAATGAGAATGTCAATTTATCTGTTGACACTTGTTATTATCAGTCTAAGTCAATTGATAAAATTTGGAATGCTCAAATTACTAGTAAAGTTAAGTCTGGTATGGGTTACAATACTGTTCCTCCACCACTAAGGGGTGTTCCAGCACCTCCTGGCATAGATTTAGCTCATACAGGCCTAGAAGAATTTCAGGAACTTATTCGTGAATATGGTCCTCTCAAATCTGTGAAAAGTGAGGAAGAGGTTAAGCTTGAATCTGATGTTTTTGAAAGTGCAAGTGACTCATCTGTTGTTGATGAGAATGTTAAAAAGGATGTAGAGGCTTATATCCCAAAAGTTGTAAATACTATTACAGAGGAACCTAGGAAACAAGCTAATAAACCTAGATCAACTGTAAGGTATGCTGAGATGTATAGGAACAAGTCATCAACTCCTAGGGGTAACCAGAGGAGTTGGAATCATGTAAAATCTCAACAACTAGGTAGTGAGTTTGTCATGAAAAATAAAGCATGTCATATATGTGGTAGCTTTAAACATTTACATGCTAATTGTGACTATCATGTTGGGAGAAAGGAAGTTTATGGGAATAAAAGGGTGGAGTCAAACAGGTTTCAAAACAAAATACACCCTAATCCATACAACAAAATGATCCCAAGAGCAGTTCAACTAAGAAGTGGTCTTAAAACTTTTGCCACTACAAAAACTGTTAACACTGCTCACCCTAAATCACCTGTTACAAGTGCAAAATCCAAAACAACTTTTTCAAAATCTGCACAAACAGGGAAAAGGTCTTTTTCTGATAAAAGGGTTCAATATAACCAACAGTGGGTACCTAAAACTAAACTAGCAGTTACCACTGCTCAGTCAAAAGTTCCCACTGCAAGGGTTGTAAACAAGACCAGGGGTAACATGGGAAATGTTGTTAAGGCCTCAGCACGTTGGGAATGGAAACCTAAAGGAATTACCTCTACAACCAATCCCAATGGTGTATCAATGACCTTTGATATATTTAACTATATTGATACACGAGGCAGATCCAAGTCAATCATGGCTTGGGTCTCCAAAGGAAACTAACTCCTTTCTTATATGTGCAGGAACATCCAAGGACAAAAAGATCAGATCAAGGCTACACAGACAGTGGATGTTCAAGGCACATGACTGGCAACAAGTCCTATCTCTCAGATTTTGAACATTATGATGGACAGTTTGTTAGTTTTGGAGGTGGAGTAAATAGAAAAGTTACTGGTAAAGGGGTCATCAAAACTGGTAAACAACACAGAGCTTTTTGCATATAAAAGAAGTAAATCACAACCAGTATGATGCAAGGAATTTAAAGCAAAAAACATGGATTCTTATTATTATTAAACAAAGCTGCACACAAAGTGTAGAGGTTACATCCATCAGTTTAAAACAACCAGTACATAAAAGGAAAACAGAAAACACCATACTATGACTGCCAACAGAAGACACATGCTTCACATTCTACCCCATCCCTACCCCAACCTAACCCCCAACTACCACCTAAGGCTTCTTAGGAAAGGCCCACTCTGGCATCACTTTGGGCGCCCTTTGACCTTCTATCACCCTCCACACTTTGGGGCATGCTAGCCCAATCACCTTTCCTCTGATAGGTGGTGAGGATGATGAAGGACCCTCTAGTGGTGAAGCAGTTGACGTGCACATGTACAGGTCTATGATTGGTTCTTTGATGTATCTTACATCATCTAGACCAGCTATTTTGTTTGCAGTGTGTGCTTGTGCAAGGTTTCAGGTCACTCCCAGGTTCTCACACTTGACTGCTGTGAAGAAGATTTTCAAATATCTTAAAGAATTTCCTAATCTGGGATTATGGTACCCTAGAGAATCACCTCTAGAACTGGTTACTTACTCAGATAGTGACTATGCTGGAGCTAGTTTGGATAGAAAATCTACTACCGGTGGATGCCAATTTCTTGGTAATAGACTTGTGTCATGGCAGTGCAAGAAACAAACGATGGTGGCAAATTCATCAAATGAGGCAGAGTATGTGGCTGCTGCAAGTTGTTGTCCTCAAGTTCTATGGCTTCAAAATCAACTTTTGGACTATGGGTACAATTTCATGAATACCATCATTTATATTGACAATAGGAGTGCCATTTGCATAATTAAGAATCCTGTTCAACACACAAAGACTAAACGTATATAAATTAGACACCATTTTATAAGAGATTGTTATGAGAAAAGGCTAATACAAGTTGTCAAAATCCATACTGATGATAACTATGCTGATTTATTAACAAAAGGACTTGATGTTGGTAGATTTCAGTACTTGGTAACATGTATTGCATTGCTTAATCCATAAACTGTTTGTGTCTAAATGGTCTTTGATGTTGAGAGGAAGTTTTTGGGTACTAAAATTGTTGTATAAGTTTGTATATGTTTGCTTGTATTTTTGTTTAACTTTTATGCAGCAAAGATGGGAGTTGATCATAAAAGGTGTGTAACTAAGACACACAACAAATGGTTATTGATTCACCATGTCTAATCCATGTAAGAATCAGCTAGTCCAGAGCAAACGGCTACTGGTAAAGACTTAACAAATCCGTTTATGGTTGATAGTTTACCAAAAACTATATGGTTATCAACTCACCATATTCTTTATGATTAAGAGTTGGCTAGTCCATAGCAAACGGCTCATGGTAAAGATATCTCAAATCCGTTGATAGCTGATAGTTTGCTAAAAACTATGATAAGAGCAGTCAAATTTTTATATGTTTTACTTACCACTGCTCTTGCAAATTTTTGTGAAAAATTCCCACTGCTAGTTCACAGTTTCCACTGACAGTGTTATTTTTACCACTATTGATCTAGCCGTTACAACTGTAGTGTCAGTAACAGATTTTTACTAGCCGTTGAGAGTAATTACTTTCTATATTTATAGGGTAAACTTTTTTAGAAGATTATCTACTTTCCTACTTGCAATTTATTCTCTTAAGATAAATATTTTCCTTAGATAATCTTTCTTGCGCAAAACTCTTAAACCCTAATAGTATATATCTATTTCTCTCAATTGGCGAGTTCTCTATACAATTCATACTAACACAATATATTTTTCATCAAAAGATACTATGGCACCAATCACCTTTGCAGATGAGCACAACCAAGTGGCCTATTTGGAAAATTCAAACGAAAAGAGTGGCCCTGTTTTTCATCAGATTGTGGATTTTCTAAACACTACTCATGTGAGGTATGCTTTACTTCTCAATCCCACAATCTATACCTCTCAAATCAAACAATTTTGGAACTCTGTTCAGTCCATAACTATTGAAAATAGAGATACACATGAAACAGTGGATGCTCTTAGAGCCACAGTGGATGGGGTAACTATTGATGTTACTGAGTCATCCTTGAGGAGAATTCTCCAATTGGATGATCTCAATGGTATTATCACATTACCCATGCCAGAAATTCATGAAATTCTTTCATCCATGGGGTATGATACCACTAACAAAAAGGCTACTTTCAAAAAGAGTGGTTTCTGTCCTCATTGGATATTTTTAATACATACTCTTTTACATTGCCTAAGTCCTAAGAAAACATCTTATGAACAATTCAGTTCAACAATGGCTTATCCTTTGGTTTTTCTAGCTACAGATAAGATTTTTAATTGGTCTAAATATATTTTTACAAGTATACAAGGCAATGTATAGATTTCAACAAAATTTTTGATGTATCCAAGGTTTGTGCAAGCAGTGTTAAATGAATTTCAACTGCAACCCCATACAAGATTTTATAAAATTTGTTGCCTTAAGCCTAAAGTTTTTCAAAACATGGATAAGGATGGTAATAGGGTTGTTAAACCTCTTTTTCCTCAAATGCTTGCAAATATTTCACAGGTATAGGGTGAAGATACAACAATCCCAATTGTATCCCATCACACACCCACAATCACAGTTCCAAATATTAACTACACTCCACCAGTTTCTCACACCTATGAGAGGAGGCAAAAACAGCCAACTCCTCCCATTACAACACAACATGTTCCTGATCCTTTTGGTTTAGGAACAAGCAGTGGTGGTTCCAGGCTTCAACCTAGTCCAACTAAGGAGGAATCTGAGCCAATGCCCTATGATTCACCTCTCCCAACAGGTCACACAGTTGGAAGTGTTGAGGGCAGTGGGCAACCTATGGAATTGATGGAACTTTGTACCAAATTATCCAAGCAGGTTGAATCTCTGGAGAAAGACTTGGCACAAGTAAAGGAGCAACATGCCAAGGATGTTACACAACCGAAGGAAGAGGTTCAAAATTTGAAGAAAGAGTTGCACGGGTTGAAGCAAAGGAAAACTACAAAGATAGTGATATCTTCTCCATCCTCACCTCATGATGGTGATTCAGAAGCATTCAGTGAAAATTTGGGAAATTCTCCCAAACAGGGGAGGAAAATAGATGCTGAAACCAAGGGGAGGAAGATTGATTTTGAAGATGAAGGTGATGTTAATTTTGGAGTTACTGAGGAAGTTGATAATCAAGAAGTTCCTTAATAGCAACTAGAGCAAGAGATTTTCAGTTCTGCAACAACTGATACCATTTCCACTGCAGAGCAAGTTACCACTGTTGGTCAAACTATTACCACTGCAGAAGAAGAAATCGAAAAGAAGAAGAAAGAGAAAGGTAAAGCAGCTGTGCAGAGTGAAGAGCAACAAAGAAGGAAGATTTCAAAGAAAGAACAAGCTCAAATTGCTCATGATGCAGAAGTTGCTAGAAAGATTGGAGAAGATGAAGTTGCAAACAAGAAAAAGCTAGATGAACTAGAAATTGCAGACTTCATGGAGGCTAAAGGGCTGGACAAAATGGAAACCACTGATCCAATGTATATAAATCCACTTTCCACTGTTCCACCTACAATTTTCAGAGAAAAGACTCCAGAGTTTTCTTATGTACATACAGAACAAGAAATTGATTTCTTGATTGCTAATGATCCAGTAGTCAAGAAGAAGGCAATTGACCTAGTTGCAGATAAGTCTTTAACTGAAGAACAAAGAACATCACAGTTAAAGGACTTCATTCAAATGAAGAATAATCAAGCACTTCAAGATGCAATCATTTCAGTCAGAAAGGGTCAAAAGAAACCAAGACAACCAACCAAGGCACAAGTTATTTTAATGATGAAAGACTATTGTTGCAGTGTTGGTGGCTGGAAAAAGCATCAGTTCAAAGGGATGACTGATGATAAGGTTGAAGGTATCTACTACAGAGTTAAAAGGCAAGATCAAGACTTTATTCCTATGAATTCTGAAGAAGAAGAAAGAAGATATCCTCATCTGAAGAGAAAAACCAAAGAAAGTGAACCTCAGACTCACAAGAAAACAAAGTTTGCTGAAGAACAAGAAGTTCAAACTGAGAAATTCACTGAAGAACAGCTGAATGGCATGATATTGAAGAAGGAGATTTTTATCCTGACCCACTGCAAGTCAGACATCCTATTGTTGATTGGGAAGTTTACACTGATAGCAATTTTGCTCCAACATGGACGATTACAATGCTAGGTGGTGAAATCATTCATTATGTTTGAAGAACTTATCAAAGCATGTGACAAACATGATCTGAATATGTTGTGGAGATTAGTTCAAGAAAGGTTTAATGCTGACAAGATTAAACATATGAAGGAAATGCAGTTATGGGTTGATCTAAGAAGGCTCTATGAACCAGATGCTAATGATGATTTCTGGAAGTTTGCATGTTCATGTCCTGGTACTAAATGGACTTACTATGATTCATGTGAAGTTCATCATGTTTCTACAAAAGATGGAGTGGATGCATTCATGTTTGCTGAGAAAGAATACCCACTCAGAGCTGGAACTCTCACTGTGATGTTGTGTACAACAATAAGAGTTCATGAAGATAATGAGAAGGTAAGAGCTTTAATACATAGGATTCAAGATCAATGTTCCAGAGCTATTCAGGCGTTAAGAAGAAAGTGAAGTGTTTGGAAGAATTCCCAAATCCTTGCATATGATGAAGATTGAAGAAACTTATTGATTTGCATAGAAATCATAAGTTTAGGGGAGGATTGTTGTGAATAAAGCTAACAGTTACCACTGATAAGCTTGTGGAAGGCACCGCTGAAGAATGCATTAGCAGTGGAAACACATTACCACTGCTAATACATATATTACCACTGCTATTAGGATAATTGTTATGTATCCGTGTATTGATAAGTATAGAAAAGATATTGTGTATATTATATATAGTTAGCATTATACTTATCTTGTAAAGGAATCCTTGTGCTATAAATAGAGATCCTACATCATTGTTTAGACTACGAAAAACTCACGTAAGCTTCAAGGTGTAACCCTAGTGATAAGCAAGATCACTCGTATTATTCTTAATAATATTGGAGCTTGGTGTTTAACTGTTCTCACTTACATTACATCATATAATCCATCTTCTAAGTATTACTAAGTATATTCTGCGTGCTTATTAATATAACTCAAAGTATCACTAACACAAGGTGTGTGTTTAGATCCATCATATAAGGATGGTTAGGTTAGGTATTCGTTCCCACGATTCCGCCAGAGCCGGAGGGATCTACCCAGGGACAATCCACTAGATAGTGTAGAAGTCCTTAGGTATGATGATAAAAGGAGAAAAGTGAGAAAAGGGAAGAGTGTCGACTGAGTCTGAGCTAGTACTGGAATAAACCCAACAAGGTTCTAGTTATGATGTCTCGGTAAGCACTGAATGGGTTAAAGAATGAAAAAGAAATGAAATGAGAAAAAGGGTGAAAATAAATAGCCCTCCATTAATTCAACCTTAGGGCAGAAACTGGGTTCAATACATATGCTACTGGTGGTTACTAAGGTAACACCGGTATTGAAGACAAGACGTCATGGACCCAGTGACGCAATGCACTACATCTTCCCAAACTACTCAAGTTCCTCTTAAAAGGACTTGTTTCATTCTCACGGGGAAACTACATTATCTATCGACTTTCTCTTAGAGATTGTTGATATTGAAGAAGGAGACCCTCTCCCTAGTCTCCGGCATAGGAACCAAATGTGGACTATTGAGTCTAGAGCCACGAGATCATCAATAAATCTCTCTAGGACACAATCAATGAAGACTCACTGTTTCATACAATGTGGAAAGTGAGATTATATCTTAAGAGTCCTACGCATTATCCTTGTGGTATTGCCAGAACATCTGAGTGATATGTAAAATATTCACGATGAAGATGAAAATCCTTCTAGAGCCAATATCAAACAAGCTCTTGGTAGGTAACGTGTGAGATCTATCCAATAGATCAAACTTGTGACAACTGGATAGAAATGATGGGGCGAGTCAATACTGAATCAACCTTGGTCCAGGAAATGGATTGACGGATACCTTTGAAAAACCGGTCGCTGTGCTTAAAATTCTTTTCTCTAGCACATCGACTGTGTATTAATATTTCAAAATAAAAAGTGTTTATGATTGATAATTGATTCTCCTTAAAAACCTTCGCTGTATTGCAAAAACACTTTATATTAAGCAGTACACGATTATTTTTCAAATCACTTTTCATCAATCAGTAAATCTCAATTCGCTGGTTCACTCACTCCATGTTGTCTTCTTTGAGACGTTTCGGGTTGAGAACAGCTAGAGCAGCTGCAAAACCCTGTCAAGGAGATTCTTAGGAATTCTACCTGATCACAGGCAGTACTTGTACTGATCAAAGACACTTTCGTGCACTTTATTGCTAACTGTTGTATGCAGGAATACCCAACGTTTGCAGCTGATCAAAAATTGAAAAGTCAATCCATAGCCGCATGCTCACACAACACATTTATTTCTAAAGAAATCATGATAAGTGCATCAACGACACTGATATTTTCACTCCATGCTTCTGCTATGCTGCTGCAAATGTCATGAATCAACTAAAGCTTCCGCTACTCTGATGAGAAGAAATCATGATCCAGAATGTGAGCATGTCGGTCCAATGTCACAATATCACATAATGTCAACACTACAAAGGAAGAGTCAAATATTTATGGAAGCTGATGATCTCAGAGCTGGCTCAAAACTCATCATCATGTGGATCAGTTAAAGACCTCCACTTGGATTAACCAAACATGCAAAACATGAAGAATCAAAGACTACGGGCTACAGAGCAAAGAAATTAATCAAGAATCCAAGAACAATCTTAATGTAATATCTTTTTGTATTCAATGTAATTTGAGGTGACCTCCCTTAGGGGGAGATTGTTAGGATTTAGAAAATCCAGTTGTTAATGTGTCAGTCACCTCAAGTATATGTAATCGTTAGAAAGTTCGTAGTCGTAGTTATTTATTGTTAGTTAGTATTTAGTTAAGTAACACCGTGGAGGACGGACAGGTCTTTACCCACTGTATGCCTGATCAACAGCCCGTAGGAGGCGTATTTTGTAAGATACTATAAATACCCTCTACCTCCCAAGGTAGAGGGTTGGAGCTCATAAACATTATCCAATATGTTACATCATGGTTTGATATGTTTATGAAATCCAATATGTTACACAAACATTATCCATACACGAGATATCCGAGAAGAGTACAAGCCTCTTGCACTCATCCTACGTGAAATTGTTTGGAGCCTTAGGGGAAATCGAGAAATCCTTCCCGCTTGTTGTGCTCACATAATGTATTGTTTGCTAACACAACAACCATACAATCTCGCCTACTTCTTCGCAAGGCGAATTTTTAATCTTCAAGGCTCCAAGAATAAACTCATCCCTTATGGAATGTTCTTGACGCGCTTTTATCATAACAACATGTACTTTCATCCTCAATTCCAAAGTCCGTTGTACGTACTTGTGAACAAGATGATGGAACCTCTAAACGCATCTCTCATGAAGACTTTCTTCATTCCTGAATCGGAAAACACTCATCAACCATTTGATGACCCATCTAGCGAAAACGCTCAAGGAACGTAGTCATCTTTCTAAATAGGGTCAATCCTAAGTATCCATGCTTTATCAATGTAATCCAATTTATTTCATGAAATAAAACATCTTACATTTGATATCTTAGTGCTAGAACCTCTTAAACTAACCTTGAAATATGATGCACTATCATTGCATACCTTTTGTAAAGCTTCTGCTTAGCAGATAGACGGATCCCAAAGTTTGTGCTAGACGGATCCCTACTCTTAGGGAACCGTGGGATACGGCAAACAAAAAATGCAATTGCATTCATTGTATTTCAAACATGTCTTTAGATCACTTCACACTAAGCTAGACATAGTACCTTAAGGCAAATTAAGTCCTTATCAAGTTAAGTAGATTTTTCGTACTCACACATAACTCATTTAGATCACACTCGAAACACCCGTAGATCTATCGTCTCACCAAAACTCATTACTCTTCCACTCTTATACTCACACATGATCCCTCACATGTTAAAACATCTAGCTTTGGAAATCTTTCAATTATTGCAAAAATTGATTATAATCATCCTTACCTCAAAATTGGTCGAAATTGATCAAATTCTAGTCTTTCCATCTTAAAGCCTTTAGAATTTCATCCAAGACATTATCCTAAGTTACTATCTGATCTCTATGATCATTTAGCTCAATTTGACACTCTCAAATCTTTAGTGTCATCTTTGGTCACTCATTGGTACTCATAAAAGTTCCAATTTCTTCCATAAAAGACAATCATTAGCTACATCACTCGTTACCCTTAAGTACTTAAGTACCTCTTCCTTTAAGACACTTAGATGGATTGAAACACTCAAGAAGAAATAGGAATTAGACCTTACAAACATCATTGTTATCTTTTCCTAGCTACTGAGAGACGGATCCCTAGGATTAGCCTAGACGGATCCCTCATTGGAGGGAACCGTGGGATCCGTATGACAGATTTATGTCAACTCTAGCTAAAACAATCATTTCAAGATCATCTTTCTAACTTGAACACTCCATCTCATCTTAAATAATTTCATAGATCAGTACAACTCTGAAGTTGACTCTTGTGCATGCTAATCATCACATTCCAAAGAAGTTTAGTGGCTTAAGTCTTGAATGCACTTGCCAAATCCCTTGCTTTATAAACCACATTGATAGGACTCCTAAAGACATCATCTTCATCCTCATTTTCAGCACTTAGAAACATTTACAAACCTCTTTGAATCATCTCATCATGATAAAATCTCCAAGTGGTAACTCATCCACCAAAGGACCACCCAAGAAAATAGCTCGTGTTATACACGAAATCTCCTCAACCGAATCATCTCCGGTTAAATCCACAAATGGTAGGATCTCTCCTCCAATCAAACCAATCCCTAAAAGGATGGTTCACAAAAAACTACCAATGCCAAACACCACCATACATCCTAGACCAAACAATCCCATTTCCACTAAACCATCACCATTAGTGCCTAGAGCTCTATCATTTACCACTCCACTCTCATCACCACACCTATACAATCTAGAGGATTTGCATCCTAGGCCATCTCATCCTCCAACACCGACAACATTCTCCTTATTAGGAGGAATAATGGTACAAAATCAAGGTGTTGAGTCAACACTAGTTCCGGCTTTCTTTTCGCCGTCACCATCAAATAATCCCATTTGGATTATGAGAAATTATCAAAGTCAACCACCCGACTACATGGAAGTTGACACTTCTCTACCACCACCATCATTCTTGGTCGAGCCATCTTCAAATGCGCCTCCACCAATCCCTCCATCATTTGAGGCTCCCCAACCCGCTTCACTTGATCCCTCGCATCAAGCAATTTCCTTTCTTCCACCACCCCTACCTAGCCATGACAAAGATTGTTATCATTGTCAACATGTTGAAAGTTTGGTACATGAAGTACGGGAAGATCAACGTTTCATGTTTTCTCACCTCCTCGAACGTTTTGACGAGATTAAACCTAAACAAAATTGAGCTAGAGGATATTAGTAGTGTCCTAGTATCAAGCGTAGCTTAGATAAGTCTAGTAATTCCAAGTCATGTATCATTCATTTTCTTAGTTCTTAGAGTCATGTATATCATATCTCTAGTTTTATTAAATGAAATTACATGATACTTGTTATATCTTTGAGTATATGATTATATTGTATAAAACATATCTCACTTTGATGTTAACATTATTTGTTATATCACCATTGCTGATTCTTGTCATCAGACGGACGGATCCCTGAAATTTGCCTAGACGGATCCCTACAAGGAGGGAACTGTGGGATCCGTGCAACAGAAAACTATTTTTTTTTCTAAATTGAGTCATATTTGCAGGAAATTATGCATTATACTTGCTTTCTAACCTTTGTTTTGTAGTTATTCAAATTACACATGAAAACTTTAACACCCTAAAGCTAGGGGAGCTTTGTGTCAAAGCTTTACATTGCAAAATCACTTGCAATATTAAGATTACATTTCATGACACCCCTTTGCAAAGTTGCAATCATCAAGGGGTAACATATTTGTCGCATAAACAAAATCTTTTGCAAACTTAGTTGCAAATGAACTAGCTTAGTATTATTTTTACTTGACGCCCTCACATTGGGATGGACTTGTCAAGGGGGAGTTAAGACGAGATCTTTTCCCGTTACTTGTTCTCTATTTTTTCTTTCTTTTCTATTTTCACATTTAAAAAAAAAACAATGTGTTGGTTTCTTTTCAAAACTCTTTTTGTTTCGACAAAAAGTGGGAGAAGAAAGTAAAAACTACAAATTCAAACTTTTACGAATTTTAGCTTTTCCTTAAAATAATTTTATGTTTTGTCATCAACAAAAAGGGGGAGATTGTTAATACAAACAAGACGTAAAAACGTTTATTTATATTTTACGATCTTCTAATGTTTTGTCGATAACAAACATAAAATCATTTTTATGAAACAAATAAACTACGTAAATGGTTTGAGCCAATAGTTTTCTAACACACTTACGTTTTCACATAAAACACTAAAACAAGTATAAGTGATTTTATGATTAGACATATGTACAACAACTAGTGTTTATATATTGGGCAAATATATACATAACTAGTATATATTATAATGGGTAAAAACTACAACCCATGGACCATATCCATAACCCATGGTATGAACCCATACCCATTTGACTAGATGCATTGCACCCATTAGGTACATTGTATCTAAAGAAATACCCATGGATCAACCCATAACCCATGACCCATGCAAAGAGGAGCGTCCCACGGATCCCTTGAGGGTGGGATCCGTGGGATCCGTGGAACAGTAGACATTTTCTCTGTATAAATAGTGAGCCATTCTTCATTGTTTCTCACCCCTTTCTCACATACTTTCTCCTTGAGTTAAAAACTCTCTAACCCCAGATCCAAGTGATCTATGTATGTGGTTTTGTTTTCGTGTGATTCTCTAGGTTCCTCTTAAAGGCGAGATCACCATCTTTGAAGTCAAGCAAGCTCAAGTCCATGAGTTGCCATGCTTCCTCATCATCAAGACTACTGAAGTTATCTTGTTGATGGTTCTTTCTCTAAGAAGTGTAGTGTTGAAGACATTAATGAAAGATGTCTCAAGTGTCAAGACGAAGACATTAGTAAAGGGTGTCGATCATCCATATTATAGGCATTAGGGAAGAATGCCTAGAAGTCAAGTCACAAGACATTAGTGAAGGGTGTCTTGAAGATCTAGTCAAAGGCATTAGTGAAAGGTGCCTAAGATGTACATTCGATATGGTGTGATTCAATGTACATGATAGATTAGTATTGGGTCAAATGATATTGTTATCCTTTTTGATATTATAAGGAGTAGATCTCCTTTGGGGTTAGGTGATTGGTGTAGTATTGGGTATGTTAGGATTCAAATATTATGTGTTTGATGATTCGGGTGGTCTTGGGAGATCAAAATACATGTTAGCCATTAGAGAGAGAAAGTTAGAGAGAGAGGGTGTTCTTGCTAGAGGTTTACACAAATGAAAGATTATATTAAAATGAAGCACCACCCCTTCCATGGATGGAAGGGGTATTTATACTTACAAACATAACGACCTCCTATCGGCCTGTGGATCAGGGATACAGTGGGTAAAGACCCGTCCTTCCTCCACGGTGTTGCACTAAACTATATTACGCTACAAACTAACTAATAAACTACTAAGAAATGTAAATAACGACAAGTCTACGAGCTAACTTAAGCTAGATAACATTTGGGGTGACCGACTCTTCACTAAGAAATTTTCCAATTCTTAACAATCTCCCCCTAAGGGAGGTCACCCCATGTTTTACATTTCGAATCCTAGCATTCTATTCTTGACATTGTTCTTGAGCTCGTAGACTTGAATTCTTCATTTCCGCAATCTTTGTGCTTTTGTAGTGCAACTTCAAAGTCCGCATTGATCTGTACTTTCAGTGGAGGTCTTTGAACTGATCCACATCTTGATGATCTTCGAGCTTTCTTTGAGATCATCAGCCACAGTAAATCTCTGGATCACCCTTTATTGTGTTGCCATCATGTGAAGTTGTGACTTTTGGACCGACATGCTCACACTTTTGAATCATGACATCTTTCCATCAGAGTAGCGGAAGCCTTACTGGTTCATGATATTTGCAGCAGCGTAGCAGAAGCATAATATAAAAAATATCAGAACCAGGTTATGTAGATATGCACCAGTCATGATTTCTTCAATAAAGTGTGGTTGCTGTGAACATGCGGCTTTGGATTGACTCCTCAATTCTGATCAGCTGCAATCGTCGGGGTGTACCTGCATACGACAGTTAGCAATAAAGCGCACGAAAGTGTCTTTGATCACTTTCGTTGAATTGAGGTACACGGCCCACGGTTCCCCGTTGATCAGTACAAGTACTGCCTGTGATCAGGTAGGATTCCTAAGAATCTCCTTGACAGGGTTTCGCAGCTGTTCTAGCTGTTCTCAAACCGGAACGTCTCAAAGAAGACAACACGGAGTGAGTGAACCAGCGAATTGAGATTCACTGATTGATGAAAAATTGATTTGAAAACAATCGCGTATTGCTTAGAATAAAGAGTTTTGCAATACGACGAAGGTTTTATGAGAAAGATCAATTTTCAATAAAAACACTTTTTGTATTTGAAAATAGTACACAATCGACGTGATAGCGAAAAAAAGAGATTCGCACATCGATCGGTTTTTCTAAAAGTATTTTTCAATCAGAGATACTTTTTGAATTTGAAATGAGTACACATTCGACGTGCTAGATGAAAGAAGGTTTGCACATCGAACGGTTTTTCCAAAAGTATTCGTCAATTCCATTCCTGGACCAAGGTTGATTCAAGATTGAATCTCCCCATCGTTTCTATCCAGTTGTCACAAGCTTGATCTTTTGCAAGATCTCACATGTCACCCACCAAGAGCTTGTTTGATGTTGGCTCTAGAAGGATTTCCATCTTCATTGTGAATATTTTCATATCACTCGGATGTTCTGGAAATACCACAAGGATAATGCGTAGGACTCTAAATATATACTTACTTTCCACATTGTGTGAAACAGTGAGTTTTCATTAATTTTGTGTCCTAATGAGATATTGTGGATGATCTCTTGGCTCTAGACTCAATAGTGCACATTTGGTTCATGTGCCGGAGACTAGGGAGAGGGTCTCCTACTTCAATATCAACCATCTCTAAGAGAAAGTCGATAGATTATGTCGGTTCCCCGTGAGAATGAAACAAGCCCTTTTAAGAGGAACTTGAGTAGCTTGGGAAGTTAAGTGCAGTGCATCACTGGGTCCATGATGTCTTGTCTTCAATACCGGCGTTACCTTAGTAACCACCAGTAGCATATGTATTGAACCCGGTTACTGCCCTAAGGTTGAATTGATGGAGAGCTATTTCTTTTCACCCTTTTCTCATTCATTTCTTTTTCATTCTTCAACCCCTTCAGTGCTTACCGAGACTTCATTACTAGAACCTTGTTGGGTTTATTCCAGTACTAGCTCAGTCTCAGTCTGCACTCTTCCCATTCCTCACTTTTCTCCTTTTTTCAATATACCTAAGGACTCTACACTATCTAGTGGATTGTCCCTGGGTAGATCCCTCCGGTTCTGGCGGATCGTGGGAACGAATACCTAACCTAACCATCCTTATAACTCCATGCATAAAGTAAATTGGTCGGTCTTTTGGTATTGTTCTTTCCTTCATGAAACCAATTGAAAAATCATTTGGAAAAACAATCAAGGTACTTGTGATACGAGATCAAAGCATTTTGTACCTTAATAGTTTTGATCATTTAGAAAACCTCCCCCTCAACATGTGCATATGATTTAGAAATTGTTTAGCACAAGGAGGCAAGAGAACTTTGAAATATTTTCTTTGATCACAATTTTCATACGAAAAAGCCATTTGATTTTCATTGGTAAATTCTCCCCCTCAATATGTGCATTGGATTTTTGAAATCATTTTTATCACATAGAGGCAAGAGTTCTTTTGAAGCACATCCACAATCACAAAATCCACTAAGAAAACCATTTGAAAACACAATCAAGGTACTTTATAATCTCTTTTTAAAAAACTTTTGTACCTCGATGGTTTTGCTCCCCCTCAATATGTGCTTCGAGATTCGAAAGCGTTTAGCACATATGAGAGAGCAGCCTGCACAACTGAATCAAAACGATCAACTTTTATCAAATTTCATTATTAAATCACAAATTCTCCCCCGATCAAAAATATCAAATCCTTTGAGATTTTGGATCTCAAGTGATTTAATTAGGTTTAGAAAACATGGGAGAAAATGTGGCCTTGTTTAAATACTCATCTGGTTTTTGGATAAATCCTCCTCCTCAACATGTGCATTATGTATATAGAAATCGTTTGGCACATGGAGGCAGGAGTGCCTTTAAAGGACTAAAACCAATTCCATTTTAAAACAGATTTGAGATTTAAAACACGATCTCTACCCCGATCAGAAATATCAACCCATTTGAGATTTGTGATCCCAACTGATTTAAATCATTTATAAAATTTTGGGGAAAGACGTGGCAAGATTCAATTTTGAAAGATGACAGATATGGACCATTTTAAGACATTAAAGATTGTTAGTGTCAGGTATGATAGTTTTTAAGAGATCTTTTAAGTAAAACAAAACAATTTCACAATCAAACAAGAACAGAAAAGATTTCATTTTGAAAGACCTTGATTCTAAAGAAAAAATCATACCATGACATAACATTAAATCTTTAGATCACCACTTATATTGTACAATCCGGACTTTTATGAAGCAATATTGATTGAAAATAATTTATTTTAAATCACTCTCCCCCTCAATCGATGACCAAAGTCAATAATTGAGTGACTTAAGTTTTGATAAAATGAAGTCCGGTGATTTTCAAAATTAAGACCAATTTATTTTCAAAACAATATTTTTCCATATTCAAAACAATATTTTCAAAAATTGTTTAAAGATGGTATCATTTACTACTTTTCCTGCACAAGATACGTTAGGTGGTTGAGAAGCTTCTGTTGTTGTTGTTGTTGTCGGGTTTGGAAGAAAACCATCTGCTGATGCAGTGAGACTTCTTCTTACGTTGCATTTTGAATGCCAACTGAGGTCAAATTAAGCTCCGTTTCTTCAATCACTTAGAAGAAAACCATCTGCTGATGCAGTGAGACCTCTTTCGTTGCATTTATGCCAACTCTCCATAGAAGTCCAATTAAGCTCCGTTTCTTCATTTGTCAACCCAAGATATAGTTACCCTTTCCTTTCGGCATCCAATCATCTTCAATTGTGGGATCCGGATCGGGAACATTATCATATACCAATATACCTGCATACGTTAGTGAACACACACAGATATATGGTGGTCGACATCACCCAAACAGCAATCGACTAATAAAAGTCAATGTAAAATATCAATCAGATCATATAAATGTATGGGAATAATGTGTACATCAAACTCTAATCATCTAAACCTAACAATCATATCCTAAATTCCTAGTCCTTCGACACAGGCAATTATCATTTTTAATTAAGCACGTAGGATAATTAAGAAAGCTCGTTAGATG